>CM064497.1:4949689-4987189 GCA_032716605.1 Paralithodes platypus
ATAGAAAAATGTCTCCGGCGAAGTCTCCGCCGTTCTTTCTCCATACATTGCTTGGCTCTCTCTATCGCTCTCACAGAAGACAAATCGACACCTGGATGGGGAATAAACCATTTGTAAAACAAGTTCTGGCTGATTGGGGCCGAATGGATACAAGCCAAGGAAAGAGAGAAAAGGAGAGAAAGATAACAAAAAAAATGACCCCCCTTAACACGCTCTCTGTGTATTATCACAAGATAATGAAGCAGTGCTAGAGAGGAAGGAAGAAAAGGGACATGACAAACAGTGCTAGAGAGGAAGGAAGAAAGGGGACATGAAAAACTTACAGGAAAAAGTATGAAAATTACGAAACATGTATATAAAAGAAAAACTTTGTCAATATCCAATCCCGGAATCCCCAAGATGAGGAACCTTGCTTGTAAACTCCCAACAAAAAAAATTTTTTCAATAAATCCACTAGGTATAATACAGTAGGCTAATAGCTATAATGGAATAATTGCCGTGTCATAAAATGATGCTAGTCAAAATCAGGCAAATCTAGTTCTAGTGATGGCGATTAATAAGGTAACTCGTTCTATTACATGTTAACAATATACTGGGTAACAATAGTTTATTTAAACCCTCTCAAGATCCAATACGTATTTCTTCTATGTTTTCTGGCTAGTTTTAGAAGATTTTATTTAGAGCGGGTAAATGGAGGATGTAATTGTATGGGAATACTGCCGTCTGCAACTAATGTCCTTGGCAGTGACAAAGAATATGTTCTTAGGTTAGTGAGAGTTAAAAGATTTACCAATAATTTTGCAACCGTGGTTCCCCCGCGATGTAATTAGATTGGTCGGATAGTGAAGTACTGACTACAGTTCATATTGTCGAGGGCCTGCTGATGATTTTGAACACTTGAATTAAGTTCGCCTCTTACTCTGCGTTGGGTTTAAAGGAAATAGATTTAATTCTCGAAGACGCTCCTCGTATGGTTTGTTTTTTAGGCTAGGTATCATTTCGGTAACTCTAAGTTGAACTCGTTCTAGCTTGTATATATATTTTTGGTAATAAGGGCACCAGGATTGAACACAGTATTCCAGAAGAGGGCGGACTAAGGAATTGTATAGGGTTAGGATAACTTCTTTGGATTTATGCTCAAATGACCTGCCTATAAAGCCAATTATTTTGTTTGCCTTCTTAACAACTTCTGAACATTGTTGACTCGGTTTTAGGTTACTCGATATTGTTACTCCCAGATCGGTTTCTCTGTTTACATTCTTAAGCTGAGTGCCATTCATCGAATAGTTTGCTTTCTCATTTTGGTATCCAATATGTAGTACTTTACATTTATCCCCATTGAAACTCATTTGCCAAATTTGGGCCCAACATGACAACTTATCTAGATTGTGTTGCATATCGTCAACTTGTTCTTTTGAGAGTACGCTATTTGCAATTTTTGTATCGTCAGCAAACTTTGAGATTGTACAGGTGAGACCCTCATCTATGTCGTTGATGTAAATTAGAAAGATAATTGGTCCTAGTACCGATCCCTGGGGTACCCCGCTAGTTACATTGGTACATTCAGATGCGTTACGTTTATTACTACTCTTTGCCTTCTGTCGCTGAGCCAATTTTCTATCCATTTCAACACACCGTCTTGTATTCCACGCGCTTTTAGTTTTAGCAGTAAACGTTTGCGGGGGAACTTTGTCAAAAGCCTTTTGAAAATCAAGGTATATAATATCTACAGCTTTACTCTCATCATAGAGGTTGAGGTTATCGTGAAAGAAGTCTAAGAGATTTGTTAAGCAGGAGCGTTTGTTACGAAAGCTGTGTTGGTCTAACTCAAAGAGTTAACTACAAAGCTCCTCTTGAATCTAAAATGTTCCATTATATCAATTCCCCAACAAGGCCCCTTTAGTAATTAGTTACAATGATGTGGATAAAGGTGGTTGATTAGTCCTGGTTGACCACACAGTAAAGGCTTAATTAATATACATTGGCCCATTCAGGTTGTGGACTAAATTAATAATGTTTATGTGTGTGTGTGTGTGTGTGTGTGTGCGCGTGTGTGCGTGTGTGCGTGTGTGCGTGTGCGTGCGCGCGCGCGAGAGAGAGAGAGAGAGAAAGAAGCGGTCATATACTACTTAGGAAAGATAGTCTTCATATATATATAAATATATATATATATATATATATATATATATATATATATATATATATATATATATATATATATATATATATATATATATATATATGTGTGTGTGTGTGTGTGTGTGTGTACGAGTGTCTGTATCCGTCCACACCTACCCTATACCTATCAGTCTACAGATATACAACCCTCCACCTAGCCATTCCTCTATCCCCTACCCCCTCCAATACTACCCTTCCCCAACCATATCCGTAAAGCAATTAGCGAGTGATAATAAATGCAGGTAATATTATGATGTAAACAATATACCGGTGGACCTAAACAATGGCATAACCAACCTGTACAAAGCGGACCAAAGCCATTCACGGTAATTGGCTTTTGTATTGTACTGATACTATATAAGCTGTACGATTACAATGTGGGAGGGGAGGGGTGGGGTGTTATTGTGTGACTGTGTGTGTGTGTGTGTGTGTGTGTGTGTATGTGTGTGTGTGTGTATGTGTGTGTGGGTGTGTGTGTGTGTGTGAAAGAGAGAGAGAGAGAAAGAGATGGTGTTTATGTGTATGAGTGCGTTTATGTTTCAACTTTCCCTGTAGAGTGTATGTGTGTTTATTTGTTCAGCTTTCCCTGTAGTGTATGTGTGTGTTTGTGTGTGTGTATGTATGTATATGTGCGTGCGTGTGTGTGTGTATGTGTGTACAGTATATACAACAATATGTGTCCCATTAGCTCACCTTGTTATATAAACCAGGCACCTTACTGTATTAATAGACTCTCCTCACTACCAGGTCAACTAGTTTGTCTGACCATCATACTATCCACATTGGGTTCGGGTGTAAGGGGGAAGGGTTTATTTTATGGTCGATTATTTCATATACCGGTATTTATTATTATTTAATTTATTGTTTCATATATTTATTATTAAATATATTATTTCATATACTTATCATTTTTTAACTTATTATTTATTTTATATATGTTTTATTTATTATTTCACATATTTATTATTATTTTTTGTTTTAGTTTCCTCCCTAGACCTCCATCGAACTTTAAAAAAACATCCATAAGAATAATTTGTACATTTTTCGGTTGACATTTTTTCCGGCCAAAGGCCGGTTCTTCTAAACTGATAGGCTCACTATCGTTCGCCAGGAGAAAAATTGACACCTAAATAGTACGAAAGATCTTAATATTGACAAAGAAATGGGGCGAAATGTCACAAAATCGACAAATTAATGGGGCAAACATCTTACAATCTGAAAACTAACGGGGCTTAACATGAGGGAGTAGGGGGTCTAGAAAAACGACTTATCTCCTACTCCACCTCCTCCTCTCCTACAATTGATGTGTTTAAAAGTGCCGCGTATGTGAAGAAAAAAAAACTTCGATTCTGACAGAATTGTATATACTGTATATACCGGTATATATATATATATATATATATATATATATATATATATATATATGTATATATATATATATACCGGTATATAATGAAAGTTCTTGTTTACCTAACAATATTTTGCAACGCGAAATATTGATTAAACAATGTATTATGTCAAAAGAAACAAAAATGATTACATTACCCTATCTGACTATTCAACCCCATTCAACAGCTTCACCCATTTTAAAACACGGACCAATTCAACCCTATTCAATGAACCGTTGATGAACATACTAGTTAGGGCTGGACTAGCAGATTTGGGTCACCGTATGTGGTTGAGGTGAAGGACGAAGACTTTCACTGTGTGTAATGCTTGTCAGGGATTTCCAACTGGTAACATATTTCTGACAACACTTGGTAGTTCTCTTGCAGTAGTATCTTCAACTCATCTGACGTTGAATTCCTGCTTAGCTTTATAAAAGGAGTGTCAGACCTAAACTACTGGAAATGTTGCGCGAAAAATTGCGTACATAACTCTACCTTAGATTTTAGAGAAACTTGGTGAATATATCCCTCTCAAATACCTTTCTCTGATGCGGAATCTTCCCCTCCATCCCTCGCTCCAGTATTTGCCTCTCCATTCTCAGAACGCTTTTGTTCACACTATTTCCTTTTACCTACCCCCCCCCCCCCAACTTCGGAATGAAAACAAAACACCTGGTCCAGCTACACCGATATTTCCTTTGGCGGACGATTTTTGATCAAGAAAAGGCTAAGCACAACATTTATGACAGAGAAAAAAAACAACACTAGGGGCTATTGAGTCATTACATTATCTCCATCTCTCCATTAATTTTCAAGAACACAACACAATATTATATAGCATAGCAGAAGACAACATAATTAAAGATGACGCAAAGATACTATAGGTTTCTTGGGTGAGTTAGCAATTCTGATTCAGGTTTGTAAACCCGTTCTATTCTCTATTATTTGACAATTACATACATTTTGTCAAATATCGTTTATTCATCGACAGATTGTCTAAATGTGATCAAACATGGTTAACCCGTTCAGTACCAGGGACGTCCTTTTCATCATATTCTGGCAAGTAATAGACGATTGTGTTCAGCTTAGGAAGGACCTCTAGCAATAATAAGGCTTCAAGTTATCTCAACCAATCCTTTTAACTACCACCGATCCTTCTTAAGCTTCATCATATCGTCTAAATATAGCTATAATACAATATTACACACGTCGCTGGTACTCAAAGGGTTAAAATAGATTATTACTGCACTCTACATTGAAAAACATAAACAGTTATATTATAATGCAGTATATGTAGTTGTATTGGGGCCATTACCTTCTCAAATTGTAAATTACATTATTTCCTAACTTTATCGTTACAATATCACGAGTTATGTGGCTACATACACCGGATGTCTAGGTATAAATATTTACATATTGGTGAAGACACGAAAAATCTACTCCATATCAAATATTGTGTCTAAAACCCTAGTGATGAAAAACAATAATCCTGGCAAGAAATATGGTTTCAATCAAATTGCGATATTTGTTATTTTATCCTAGCAACCTACAGAAGAATGTATTCAACTTAGAATGGGCTTTTTAGAGTTAGAGAGTCAATTGGGATATTATAAGCCCGAGACTTTGCGAAGTCCTATCAAAAGTCTGAAGGATTAAGGCGAAAGCTATTTAGGGAAGCAATTAATTAGCCGAACTTAAAAAAGACCTAATATATTGTTTTTCTTTCCAGCCACCCGCCTGTTGTCTGGCAGCGGGACGGCCACCCTGGAGTTCTCCGAGCCCCGATACTGTGCTCTGGTGGCTGAAGATGCTCCCGTCACTGCCCCGGTCATCACTGTTGTCGCTACACATAAGACAGGTAAGTCAGGGTTAACAAAGGCTGCACTCTTTGGTATCATTCCATGAAAGTGCTTCAGACTTTGAGGAGTGCGACAGCGATAGCCCCAACGCAGCTCCGGCGTTTGTGTGGCAAAGGAGGTGTGTTGGCCAGCCAAACCTTGCAGTCCTGTCCATATGAAGTATTCCTAGGTGGAGTCATGGATGACTCAAACCATTTGCGGCGCTATATCTCCCTCTGGTCGCCGTATCTTAAATGATGTCATAGTAATTCTAGTGCCAATAATACAAAACATAATATCATAACTGGGTATAATAGTTAATTGTCTAGTTTTGCAGTGTATGAGGAAGATATGAGATCGTGGTAAGGAATAAAGCTGCTAATCGACTGATTTCTTATGCCTCTGAACCACCTTAATGTATAGTATCCTACCAGACCCAGGTGTAGCAGAAGCTCCGGTGTGACAGGCTCAGTCACCGGTGATGATGGCCTATAGGTTCTGAAGGTGCGTCAGTGGTACAGTTCTAGACAGAAGAAGTAGAGACATATGTTGGGGTAGCCTACCTTTATATAGCTGCTGTCAAGAGTTGTTTATGGTTATATAGTAAATACTATATTTGAAAAACCCTCCCAACAACACACTCACACAAATTGTTTCACTTGCCATAAAGTTATACGTAAATTCATGAACATCCAATCCAATCACATTTCCATACACTATGCATCTAATTCATCTGTTGATAACTGACTGTACATTAAGTAATATTGCGAGTGGCACATGAAGCAACGGAAGGACAGTGGTAGAAAGCAACAGATGTACATACCAGTGAAATGTGAAGCTTTACGGCTGTTTCTAAACAAAACCGCTTGCTTACTGCCAGTGACTTATAATGCAACGCTTGCACAAGTGATACACAAAGTAACAAAGCGCTGATGTCAGTTGTAAATGAAGCACACCCCTCACAACCCTACCCTCTTGTCAAAACCTCAAATTGTGAACGTCGACGCATCTTTTGTGCTAATAAAGAATAATAAAGGTACAAAAATAATACTTGCATTAATATACAGACCTCCAGCTCAGTCAGTGCAAACTGACCGAGAAATTTACGAACAAATTGCAGATGTAAGTAACTCACAAGATACCGTAATTTTTGGCGACTTTAATTTACCTGTGACCAAGTGGGGCGCTACTCTTACTTCACACTCCGGACATGACTTGTATACGAACTTGCAAGAGAGTTCGCTTTATCAATTTGTTCGAACGCCAACCCGTGGTAATAACGTTCTTGACATTGTACTTGCAACAAAAGAAGAATTAATAGAGAATTTCAATGTTGGTGATGAATTCAGGAACAGCGACCATCGTACGATAACTTTCACTTTAAACTTCACTAGTAACGAACCAAATAGTAGCATCGAAAAAGTCCCTAATTTCAAGAAAGCAAACTTCCATAAACTTAGAGCTATGTTTAAAGAACTGACTGGAGCTTTTTAATTCACAATAACGACATAAATACATCTTGGAAGTTATTCGAAGCCACTTACCTAAAAGCAGTGCAAGACTGCATACCATCGAAAATACGGCGTCCAGGCCATAATAATAAGCCCAAATGGTGGAATAAAGATATTTCAAACTGCCTGCTTGCTAAAAAATTTGCTAATGATAGATTAAAATCCTCACAAAATCACGAAGAACGGCTGAAATTTGTAGAGCTACGACGCAAAGCCAAAAAGTTAATTAAGCAAAGTAAAAAGACCTTAGAGTTACATATTGCGAATCAAAGTAAAACAAACCCGAAAGAATTCTATAGTTATATCAGAAAGAAAAAGTAGTTACTTCAACTGTTGGACCGTTAGTCGATGAAAATGGAGATACACCAAAGACGAAGTACAAATGAGTAATGCCCTCAATACTTTCTTTGCATCAGTTTTTACAACAGAAGACCTCAGTGATATCCCTACACCATCGCCGATTCAGATTGATAATTCAGATGTTCTAAGCAATATCACCGTTACAGAGAGAGAAGTATTGAATTGTTTAGATAAACTCAAGGTAAATAAAACGCCTGGACCTGATACAATCTCGCCTAGAGTTCTAAAGGAAGCTAAGGATGAGCTCTCCAAACCACTGACATTACTATTCAATAAATCCTTGCAGTCTGGAACTATGCCCGATCAGTGGAAGCTAGCCAACGTAACACCGATATTAAAAAAAGGCAGCAAATCCCTACCCAGTAACTATCGTCCAATTAGCTTAACCTCAGTTGTATGTAAAATGCTAGAAACGGTCATACGAGACCGACTCGTAAATCACTTAGAGGAAAATTACATACTTAAAGATACTCAACACGGCTTTCGTAAAAAACGTTCCTGTTTAACAAACCTCTTAGACTTCTTCCACGATATCCTCAACCTCTACGATGAGAGTAAAGCTGTAGATATTATATACCTTGATTTTCAAAAGGCCTTTGACAAAGTTCCCCACAAACGTTTACTGCTAAAACTAAAAGCGCATGGAATACAAGACGGTGTGTTGAAATGGATAGAAAATTGACTCAGCGACAGAAAGCAAAGAGTAGTCATAAACGGTAAGGCATCTAAATGGACCAATGTAAGTAGCGGGGTACCCCAGGGATCGGTACTAGGACCAATTCTCTTTCTAATTTACATCAACGACATAGATGAGGGTCTCACCTGTACAATCTCAAATTTGCTGACGATACAAAAATTGCAAATAGCGTACTCTCAAAAGAACAAGTTGACGATATGCAACACAATCTAGATAAATTGTCATGTTGGGCCCAAATTTGGCAAATGAGTTTCAATGCGGATAAATGTAAAGTACTACATATCGGATACCTAAATGAGAAAGCAAACTATTCGATGAATGGCACTCAGCTTAAGAATGTAAACAGAGAAACCGATCTGGGAGTAACAATATCGAGTAACCTAAAACCGAGTAAACAATGTTCAGAAGTTGTTAAGAAGGCAAACAAAATAATTGGCTTTATAGGCAGGTCATTTGAGCATAATCCAAAGAAGTTATCCTAACCCTTTACAATTCCTTAGTCCGCCCTCTTCTGGAATACTGCGTTCAATCCTGGTGCCCTTATTACCAAAAAGATATAAACAAGCTAGAACGAGTTCAACGTAGAGTTACCAAAATGATACCTAGCCTAAAGAACAAACCATACGAAGAGCGTCTTAGAGAATTAAATCTATTTCCTTTAACCCAGCGCAGATTAAGAGGGGACTTAATTCAAGTGTTCAAAATCATCAAAGGCATCGACAATATGAACTCTAGTAAGTATTTCACTATCGACCAATCTAATTACACGCGGGGAAACCGTTGCAAAATTATTGGTAAATATTTTAACTCACACGAATCTAAGAATTTCTTCTTCAATCGAGTTGTCAACTTGTGGAATGGGCTTCCCCGAAACGTTATAGACTGCATCACCGTTGATTCATTTAAACTCCGCCTAGACAAATATCTCGCATCAAACCCGCGACTGACTGCGTTTGTAAATGAATAACTTTACTTTATCCCCCCCTCAGTTACTAACCCATCTGTCCCCTACTAACTTCCTAATCCTGCCACGGACATTAGTTCCAGGGCAGTAATTCCCTTTCCAATGTTCCCTTACCCACTCTAAACCACTGTTTGGACACTTGATCCTCAGTGTTTTGGAGGACAAGCAACCTAGAAGGGTCACTAGATCTGTTGTTGCTTGATTTCCTTTGTACTCCTTTGTACAACCTAGACAATGAGCCAAAGGGTGAGCGGCTGACGAGTTCCAGTGTATTATTAGTCTTGATGTCTTCTCTTTAGTTTTATATATACTGTATACCGGTATATATACATATATATATATGTTTTATACTTTTGTATTCCTGTCGTATTTACTTTCTTCTGCGTACACACTAAAATATAATAAATGTTTGTTTGCCAACCAGTAAGTATAGAGCATTTTTTATGAGATTGTTATAGCTTTTAACTACTTCAGATCATTTTTAAGATGCATACCATTGTCTAATACTAGCTAAAACATATATTGGAACAGAGTGATGTTGAAGAATATTCTCGAATTCTACTGTATATGATTATATTTTAGAAGAGCCTTGCTTCTTAAATATCTCTCTTCGCCATAATACTTTCGAAATTCAGGCATGTTTTAGTTAGGTCTGTGGGGATTTGTGCGTGTGTGTGTGTGTGTGTGTGTGTGTGTGTGTGTGTGTGTGTGTGTGTGAGAGAGAGAGAGAGATATGTCTGTGTAAATAAGAAAAAAACTGCTTGTGTTATGTGTGTGTGTGTGCGTGCGCGTTGTCTCCACCCTTTTACTAAAGGGTGTGTTGTAGCTATGACATATTTCTGGTGGGAGATAAGACCAAGACAACGGGAGGAAGGTCCTAGGGGAATAACCTTCTTTTATGGTGGCTGTGTGTGTGTGTGTGAGAGAGAGAGAGAGAGAGAGAGAGAGAGAGAGAGAGAGAGAGAGAGAGAGAGAGAGAGAGAGAGAGAGAGAGAGAGAGAGAGAGAGAGAGAGAGAGAGAGAGAGAGAGAGAGAGAGAGAGAGAGAGAGAGAGAGAGAGAGAGAGAGAGAGAGAGAGAGAGAGAGAGAGAGAGAGAGAGAGAGAGAGAGAGAGAGAGAGAGAGAGAGTTACATAGATATACAGACTACACAGACCTTGCGGTCCCTATATAAGCCTTCTTTTGATGCATTGATTTTGTTCTTTTTTCTTTCTCTTTCCGAGCGCTAGTGAATTCTTCGGAAAAATTGGCGCTTATGAGAAATAAGTAACATGCTTCTTATTATTATTATTACTAGGTAGTCCGGACTTAATGCTAAAATAGAATTTGCTACAAAGTAGAAGGCAAGGATAGCAAAGCAGAAGGCTCTCTCCCCACCCACCTTCCCTCCGACCGTTGGTCGGCATAAAATTAAGTTGGGGAATGAAGTCCCCAAGCAGAATGAGAAATACCTCACTGGGAGATTTATAGTAAAGAACGAAGTTGAGAAACTTTAAATACTACTGATGCTTAACCTATATATATTTTTTTTTTCACATATATTATTCCCACCTCCTCAAAATGAATGTAGACATCTTTTGAATGTGTCAATTGTCTTACATTGTACCACTTTCTCTGGCAATTTGTTCCACTCGATGACTTTGTGACATGGAGATTCGCCCTCTTGGTTAGTAATTGCATTCCATTTCCCCGAGTTAATGAACTATTATCTATTTTGAAAAGTGAATCTACATCAATTTTGCCAAATCCCTTTAGTATCTTGAAACACTCGATAAATTGACCTCGCAATCTTCTTTTCTTAAGTGAAAACACATTTAATTGTATTAGTCTTTCATGATGAGAGAGAGAGAGAGAGAGAGAGAGAGAGAGGCGGGGGGGAGAGAGGGGGGGGGGAGAGTGTACATGTTAGATGGAAAGGAACGGTTGTTGTGCTAGAGCGATATATTCATGTTTGTAAGAAATGTGTGTGTCTGAGAGAGATAGTTATATGTGTGTGAAAGGTATATGTATGTGTGGTTGTGTGTGCATCTTCGTGTGTGTCAGGCAGGGAGTTGTGTGTGTACAGATGCGTGTTTATGCCCATTAAATTATATGTGTGTGTGTGGGTGTGTGTGTGCGTGTGTGTGTGATAGTGTGATGTCTCTAACTACTTGCAAATATTAAATTAAAAATAGAAAACAAAACATGTTCCAACACCAAGAGAAGCAGACAGGCAGACATACAGACATTCAGGAACACAGGCACGCAGGGAAACGCACTCACAAGCACGCACTCCAACAGATAGCTAAACAGACATAGACATATTAACCCTTATTTAGCGGGCTAGGTGGTCTATTTGACCGTAGCGCCCAGCGTTTGTTTTTTTACCCTAAATAGGGTTGTTTACGTGATCATTTTCATGCCTAAATAAGACCCAGAGCGTAAAACTAGTATCTATCTCTGAAAGGACGTAAACAGAGCTTTCCAATGACACCCGAACCATCCTTGTACGACCACTGGTTCTCTTGCAACGATCATGCAACACGAGTGCAAAAACCCTGTAATTAGGTAATTTCCCGACATAATTCCCTGTGTAACGAGTGAGAAGAGGGGGAGGAAGTTAGAATACAATTCAGTTGGTCCACCGCGGTGGTGGGGGACGGTCATAGGGTTGCTACGCTCCGCACACCGCTCAGCTCTCTCTCTCAGCAACATTACGTGCTGAAAATGGCACTCGACATAAGTTGTGAACCGCCACATAGTCCATATTTATTTCACACGACATAAGTTGCGCGCCGCCAGTTAAGGGTTAAGTAACACCCCGTTCTAAACATTAATCATCAATTACAAACCCCAATGTACTTGAATAAACTAATGAAAGCATATAGTCTTCCCGGGATTCGAACAAAGGGACACCACACCCAGAACATAAGCATCTAAACCATTACACCACCAACACAGTTAAAACCAGACACAAACACTCAGACAAACGCACTCACAGATACCCACTCGGACAGATAAAACAGACACAAACACTCAGATAAACGCACTCACAAATACCCACTCAGACAGATAAAACAGACAAAAACACTCAGATAAACGCACTCACAAATACCCACTCAGACAGATAAAACTGACACAAGGAATATATATAAAGACGGACACACACAGAGCAAAAGAAAATATAGACCAGCTTATAATAAACCTATCTATCTATCTATCTATCTATATACTTAGGCCCAATCCCCACTTTCCCTATTGTTGTTTTGTTTGGGGTGGGGTTGGGTGGGGGCGGGGTGTGGGATGGCCGACTCAAGACAGAGCCCGAATAGGGACAGCAAAACAAGAAACAATATAAACTCTATTATGAAAACAAATGAAGGCGGAACGGTCATGCTCGTGACATACACAAACCTTTTCTCAGGCATTGATCTGTCTGTGTGTGTGTGAGTGTATGTGTGTGTGTGTATGTGTGTGGGTGTGTGTGAGTGTGTGTTTATATATATTAGAGGAAGAGGAGGTGGTGACTGGAGAAATATTGTCTTGTCTCACGGATGAAGAGCTTGGAAGAAGTTGCAGAGATTTGGAGAGAAGGAAGAGTAATTAGAGAGAATGAGTGTGATTACTTGTGTGTGTGTGTGTGTGTGTGTGTGTGTGTGTGTGTGTGTGTGTGTGTGTGTGTGTGTGTGTGTGTGTGTGTGTGTGTGTGTGTGTGTGTGTGTGTGTGTGGACGGGAAGGGGTGAAGGATGTCTGTGTGTGTGTGTGTGTGTGTGTGTGTGTGTGTGTGCGCGCGCGCGCGCGTGGGGATGGGTGGGTGGTTTTGCTTGTACGTATGAAGTTTTGTGTTTGGGTACAAGGACGTCCCTTGATTTTGCCATGTCACTCTTTCAACTCTGGGGGAGGCACTCACTACAGACAGTTCTGCCTTGTTTCTCCCTCACACATATACAATAAAAGGGAGGGTGGTGTTTATGTTTGTGATTGTATATATGTGTGTCGGGGATAACTAGTGATTGTAGTTCGAATTTATCCCATTCAGTACTTGTGGCGTCCATTTAACTTTGTTCAGACGACTGTTAGACGATCTTATTCAGGTTAAAGAGGGCCTCCAACAACTAACAGGCTTCGAACTATCTCATTTAACCCTTTTTACCACCACAGATCCTACTTAAACGGCACAAAATCGTCTAAATATAGCTAGAATACAATATGTTAATAACAGGTACTTAAGAGGTTAAGTGTGAGAGAGAGAGAGAGAGAGAGAGAGAGAGAGAGAGAGAGAGAGAGAGAGAGAGAGAGAGAGAGCACAATATAGATTAGTTTTCATTGAAGTCATATAAAAGTTGGAGCATATTATTCACACCAACTTCTGAGAACTTATAATTCATAAAATGTGAAATTCATAGGCTACTTATTATTTCTCATCGGGTCAGAAAAGTAAGACCTTTGAAACTTTTCCCTCAAATCATGAATAAAGAGAGAGAGAGAGAGAGAGAGAGAGAGAGAGAGAGAGAGAGAGAGAGAGAGAGAGAGAGAAATATTTTCATAATTTTACATAGATACACTGACCACACAGACCTTATGATCCCAGCGAGGTGGTCAGGACTTAATTCAAGTAGAAATAGTGGAAGGAAAGCATAGCAAAGAAGAAGAGAAAGAGAAAGAGCGAGAGAGCGAGATAGAGAGAGAGAGGTGAGTGCCAGAGTAATAAACAAATTGTTTATTCTCGTGTATGTGTGTGTGTGTGTGTGTGTGTGTGTGAGTGAAAGAGAAAGTAATGGTGTGATTTTAATGGCTATATTAAATTAAGGGGAGATGGGTCGTTTTTCTGGTCCCCATTAGTTTTCAGATTTTAAGACGTTTGGCCCATTAGTTTGGCGATTCTAAGACCTTTCCCCCCATTTCTTTTCAATATTAAGACTTTTCGTGTCATTTAGGTGTCGATTTTTACCTGGCGAGCGATAGCGAGCCTGTATTTTAAAAGGGATCGGCCTTTGGGCGGGAAATTGTTCTATCGAAAAATGACCCATCACTAGATTACCCTCGCACTTAATCATCAACTCGCTTACCCACTAACTTGAAGATTAGTACAATCCCACACTCTCATATCCACTAACATATCTATCCTTGTTCGTTACAGGTTCCGTAGTGAGATTCACCATCACGGGCGGTAACAGAGACGGCTTGTTCACCATTGATCAACACTCCGGCACCATCAGTCTCGCCGCCACGCTGGACTATGAACTACACCACAAGGTATATATATATATATATATATATATATATATATATATATTATAATAGTCTCTTATTACTAGCATTATTGTTAGTTTCAGTATGTAAGATGCGTTACTCGTTTGTTGGTCTATGTATTTATATATTTTTCCAGAGGATCTACTGTAAGAAACTGTAAGTATTCATTCATGTTTTAATTTTCTCGCTAGACCTTCATCAAGCTTAAAAAAACACTCCCTAGACCTTCATCAAGCTTAAATAAACACTCCCTAGACCTTCATCAAGCTTAAAAAACACTCCCCAGACCTTCATCAAGCTTAAAAAACACTCCCCAGACCTTCATCAAGCTTAAAAAACACTCCCCAGACCTTCATCAAGCTTAAAAAAACACTCCCTAGACCGTCATCAAGCTTAAATAAACACTCCCTAGACCTTCAAAATAAACACTCCCTAGACCTTCAAAATCAACACTCCCTAGACCTTCAAAATAAACACTCCCTAGACCTTCATCAAGCTTAAAAAACACTCCCTAGACCTTCATCAAGCTTAAAAAACACTCCCTAGACCTTCATCAAGCTTAAAAAAACACTCCCTAGACCTTCATCAAGCTTAAATAAACACTCCCTAGACCTTCATCAAGCTTAAAAAAACACTCCCTAGACCTTCATCAAGCTTAAATAAACACTCCCTAGACCTTCATCAATCTTAAAAAACACTCCCTAGACCTTCATCAATCTTAAAAAACACTCCCTAGACCTTCATCAAGCTTAAATAAACACTCCCTAGACCTTCATCAATCTTAAAAAAACACTCCCTAGACCTTCATCAATCTTAAAAAAACACTCCCTAGACCTTCATCAATCTTAAATAAACACTCACTAGACCTTCATCAATCTTAAAAAAACACTCCCTAGACCTTCATTAAGCTTAAATAAACACACACTAGACCTCCTTTTAAAGATAAATTTGTACATTTTTCGGTAGAAAAATGTTCCGGCCGAAGGCCGAATCCTTCTATAATTACAGGTTCGCTACCGCTCGCCAGGAAATAATTGACAGCTAAATGGCACGAAATGTCTTAATATTGACCAGGAAATGTGGCGAAAGGTCTCAAAATCGCATGACGGGCGGTAACAGAGACGGATAGTTCACTATTGATCAACACTCCGGCACCATCAGTCTGGCCGTGGCGCCACGCTGGACTATGAACTACGCCACAAGGTCAGAGAGGGGGACTATTGTATTATAATAGTCTTTTATTACTAGCACTATTATTTTCAGTATGTAAGATGTGTTCCTTAAGGGTTTTTTTATTGTTTTTTTTTCCTATGTGAATGAGGGAGACAAAAGGCAGAACTGCCTGTGTTGAGTGCCTCCCCCAGAGTTGAAAGAGTGACAGGGCCAAAATCAAGGGACGTTCGAGCTAAAATGCCTGGACACAGGGAGTTTGAAGCAATTTAAGTCATAGGAAGAGAGAAAGACTGATTCTGAGAGAGAGTTCCAGAGCTCAGCAGTTGAATAGAAGAAAGTCTGAGAATAGCGTTTCACTCTTGGGTTGGAGAGTTGCACAGAGTAGGGGTGGAATTTTGTTGCAAGACGGGTTCTACGTACCCTACATAGAGGAGGTGGTATACACTGGGAAAGCTCCGAGGAACACTGATTATTGTAGTAGCGTTATAATAGCGAGAGATATGCAACATTGCGGCGAAGAGAGAGAGATTGCAGAGAGTTGGTGAGTGGACGGGAGTTAATGATGCGAAAGGCTTTCCTTTCTACTTTGTCTAGGAGTGCGGTGTGAGAGGATCCTCCCCACACATGTGAACAATACTCATTACAAGAACGCCCTGTGTAACTGTACAAAGCAAGAAGCTGCACAGGGGTAAAGAACCCCTTGAGGCGGTTGAGCACACCCAGCTTCTGGGAGGCTGCCTTCGCAAGACTGGTAAAATGGTCCTTCCAAGTGAGAGCAGAAGAAAAAGAGACACCGAGAATATTGAGAGAAGATGAAGGATTGATTCTTGTATTGTTGACGAATAAGGGATAGTCGACGAATAAGGGATAGTCCTCTGGTCCTCTAGCACTCGTTTTTTGGTGTATGTATTTATTAATTCATTCATTTTTAATGGTCTCGCTGGACCTCCATCAAGCTTAGAAAAACACCCCCTAGATCCCCTTTCAAGATAAATTTGTAAATTTTTCGGTAAAACAAATTCCCGGCCGAAGGTCGATTCCTTCCAAAATTAGAGGCTCGCTATCGCTCGCCAGGAAAATATCGACAGCTAAAAGGCACGAAAGGTCTTAATATTGACAACAAAATTAGGCGAAATGTCTCAAAATCGCCAAACTAACGGAACGAAAGTATTAATACTTCAAAACTAATATGCTAAAGATGAGGGAGATCAAGGGGGTCCAGAAAAAGCGATTACTACACCCTAAACCTTTCAGCATAAGAGGAGAAGAAAGAGATGACACACACAATGTATCGGGAATTTGTGTTGTCATCAGATTTTACATTTCGTGGGATTAAGTTATGGACTTGATTGATTGTGATTGCTATGATTATCAAGAATTGCTATTTTCATTTGCACAACTAACAACAAAGAGTAGGTTTTAAGAAGAACACCAGTTATATATTGAGCGTATTATCATCCATTGTCAAAAATATATTCAATGCAATGTATTTATTTATATGATTGATTGGTGGATTGATTCATTCATAAAATATCAGCTGATCATAATACAAATTAATCGAGTCCGGTTCGCTAAAACTAGAAAGAGAGCGAACGCGAGGGAGGAAAATAACTGCATTACCATTCACTCCAAAGCTTTTAGTTTAAGAGGTCGGCAAGAGAAGGGAGACCTGATAACACAGAAGTAATACCACTCTAATAAATGAGGGAAAAAATATGGTTAGCGATCTTGACTCGTAAGTTTCAAGTTTGGGCGACTAATTTTCAGAACGCTTAATTTTATGCTTGAGTAACGGTAGAGGAAGTCGCAGGGAGGAATATTATGAAAAATTGAGGAATATTATTAGCACAGAGACACACTGGTAACCAGGAATGATTACAATAGCCTGTACGGTACTACTCATGCTTACACTATAATGGCGCATGGGATAATTGTGTCAATAACAAACTTACCCTTTCACTGCGGTTGACGTAGACAAATGTCCTGGAATCATCCTGGAATTATTAGCCCATTAAAACATGTGGAGACGAGCGTGAGTGATCAGGAGCGCAGCAGGCTCCCGTCCGCTTAGCGGCAGGTTTGCCGAGGCACCGAATGCTCTCCCCTACACCTCGCAAGACATATTCAGTGTTGCTAAAGGCAAATGTAGCAGTGTCATATGAAAACTCGGTTTTCTAGTTTTTCCTGCAAGCATTTCATTTCATTCAGGTACTTGTTAAACCCCTTCTGTACCAGCGACGTCTTTTAAATTATATTCTAACTATATTTAGACTAATTTTTGCAGTTTGAGGGACCTGTGGATGCATAAAAAGTTAAATGAGATAGTTTGAGGCCTGTTCACTGTTGGAGGCCCTTTTTACACTGACAAAAATCGTCTAATAGTAGCCAGAACAACTTTAAAAGGACAGCACTGGTATAAAAGGGGTTAAGCTATCAGGAGTGCCTGAATGAGCCCTAATTATATAGCAGGAACCCCCCCCCCCCCCCCCGGCCCGGGCTGAAAGGGTTAATATCATTAATATATAATATTATGACCCTTCTGAAATCTAGAGTGAATTATGCCGTTTAGTGCTAGTTTATAATATATGAAAATACATATAAAAAATATACGTCCCATGCGCGTTGCTAACACTGCCATGGTAGGTAAGTGTGAGTATCCTGTGTTCGAGTACTTCGAGTGCCACATGTATTCATTGCTTGCATTGATTTCATTAGGCCTAGTTCGGTTTATTTGTAAATTAATTGATAAGTTGGTGAAAACAAATATGAATGAACTGTACTGTATATTCACTCAAATATTGTACTCACTAAATATGATCTGATTCCTTGCTTCAGTCTAGGTCAAGAATATAATGCCATAGTCATATAAGAGGTTCAAATCCCCTACCCTGCATTGAGTTCATACAAATACTTTTAAATGTTTCGTGTGAAGTTAGTGGGTAACTTGAAAGAGCTGCATTACCTTAAACATTGTAATATTGATTTAAAACCTCACACATTCATGCATAGTGGGTCCAATACAAGGGGTGAGGGCAGCATATAATACTAACCAAAACTAATGATTACCAACTGGATTTACCAACGGCCATACCACGTTTCACCGCTTCTCGTCTGATCAGAGAAGTTCGTCAACGTAGAGTCTGGTTAGTACTTGTATGGGTGATCGTCTGAGTACACCAGATGCTGTTGGCAGCCACACTTTTATTAAGCATGTATCCGTCATAGTAACTTTCCTCTACAATATCTTAAACTTGCCTCAAGGATAAAACAAAATCTCACAATATGTAGAAGGAGGGCTTTATATATATATATATATATATATATATATATATATATATATATATATATATATATATATATATATTTATAAAGTTCCGTAAACAAAGAAACATATTTTATGAACGGACATAAGAACAGACGTACAAAATGCACTGTGTATACCTACCAGCGAAGCTACGTCAATTCAAATAATATCGAAACGTAGGGATTAATTGATTTGTTTTAGCCTTTTGGTTTGGAGACTTAATCTGATATAAATAATTTATCAAATTCAAATGCTTTGTATTTTTCTCTTTATTATCACTTCAATCCAAAATAGCCTTCCAAATTAGACGTAGAAACACACCAAAATATATTAATAGAAAGTCATGAACACGTAAACTCATGCTCTGCTTTCATTTTTTTTTTCTTAAACGACCCTCGAAGGACACTGATCGACGCTAGATACAAAACATGACCAAGAGATTCTAGGGAATTGGTTTATTAAGCGGATTTCGCACATTCTAGCTAGACATTCGGAAAGCGGAGTGGTGAAGCGCTTCTTTCGTGGACATTTTGTGATTTGCTAAGTTGGGCTTGGCACTGGTTTATGCTCAGTATTAGGTCTTTTGTTAACCTTTTGAGTATCAGCGCCGTGTGTTATATTGTATTCTAGCTATATTTAGACGATATTATGCAGTTTGGGAAGGATCTGTGGTAGTTAAATGGGTTGGTTGAGACAGTTTGAAACCTTATTATTGCTAGAGGTTCTTCCTAAGCTGAATAAAATCGTCAAATAGTTGCCAGAATACGATGAAAAAGGACGTCCCTGGTACTGAATGTGTTAAGTGATGTTAGAGTTGTGCTGATACACAGCCAAACATATATAGATAAGATAGCTTTAAGATAAAATAGGGAGCTTTAAGATAAAATAGGGAGCTTTAATATAAAATAGGGAGCTTTAAGATAAAATAGGGAGCTTTAAGATAAAATTGGATAAGCATATGGACGAGAAGGGTTGGGTGTGAAGGGGGATCAGCAGGGTTGGGCCAATCAGCGCTCGGCAGACCCCGTAATCCTGCGTTAATCTCTAACCGTTTTGGTAAGATGATCCTCAGGGTATTAGAGTGTTGAGCCTATAATTGGGCTTGTGTAATTAGGGTTGTGTGGGACAGGGATCTGCCTTGCTTAGGCCAATCGGCTTTCTGCAGACTCCCATTTTCTTATGTTCTTATGTTCTTATATAAAAACAAACAGACGCACAGGCAAACAGAAGGGAAATAAACATAGAAGGGGACATTTATGGTGTCACGCAATTCTGTAGTGCAAGTAATAGTTTCAAATAGATGAATATCCTCATTTTATCTTCATTCTACAGTGCAATCATTTAAATCAAACTCATGGTTCTAACGCGGAGTTGTGTTGTTATATACTATACTTATATACAGTATATATATAGATAGATATAGATACGGTATATACTGTACTGTATATGAGGTATATTATATACAGTAATTGTTACAAACCAAATGGTCGTACTCTTGGCGTGCAAGCTCCAACCGAATATACATTTCAAATTTGGAACAAAAGCCGAAGGAGAAAATTACAATGACAGACATTTTATGCTCTACAACCTATCGCACATTTACATAATTTAGAATTGAATATATTTTTCGAATTAAAAGAGTTATGGAAATTATAAATAACTATCATAATCACTCAACGATAATGCTGAGATAGTTCTATTCTTGAACTTTACATGTACTGGCCGCATTAAATGTATCACCTAACCAGCTATTTCTCACCATAGACGTACAGAAAATTACCAATATTTGGTTACGTGACACACAACACCGAGAAACGGAAACAGGGAACAGGTGTAGTAATCGGATTTTGAAAGGGTTAACTGTTCCCTTGTATCAGCATTGCGTAATAAATGATGTAAATGGTTCAAGTGTCACGGAAAATATTTATTACCATGTTCGAAATATAACTTTTAAGTACATGAACAATGAAACAGGTACCTCCCCCACCCACCCAAGCGCACAGACACTCAGACATACCCAGCACATGCATACTAACACAAGCTCTCTCTCTCTCTCTCTCTCTCTCTCTCTCTCTCTCTCTCTCTCTCTCTCTCTCTCTCTCTCTCTCTCTCTCTCTCTCTCTCTCTCTGCCAAAAGCGCAATTTATTCCCACGCACTGGGCTAAAATGTGCTTGAATTAAATCTGCCGCGTTGCATGTAAATAGAAAACATAAATGTAATTGCATCGGCGGCCAAGTGAGGACGGAAGTGGCTGAGAATTGGAACTGAATACGCTCGAAAAACGGATCAGTTATTGTGTATAATACAGTATATATATATATATATATATATATATACACACAGCATATATACCGGTATATACAGTATATATATATATAATGCATGTGTGTATGGTGTGTATGAGAGAGAGAGAGTGTGTGTGTGTGTGTGTGTGTGTGTGTGTGTGTGTGTGTGTGTGTGTGTGTGTGTGTGTTAAATAACATATATTTCAGTGATTTTGTGAGAGAATTATGCAAATTGCATTCAATATGATTTGTTTTTGTTTTTTTCGAAGAAATATACAGTATGTGTATGTGTCTGTATGGTCCAATATAATCGGGGAGTATTCGGTTAAATTCAAAGACATTATGAATTGTAATATAATGTATTTTTGAATGTGGTAGTTTATGAATCATTGAGCATAAATAACATATTTTTATATTTATAATAACATAAATTAAACGTATTTTGGCCTAACAAACTCAATATATGAACTTAGCTTATATTCAGTATATACCGTATATATATATAATACAATTTGTTTGTTTTATCATCGTTGTATTATTATGTGTTCTGAATATATTAAATAAACTTCCATTGGTTTTCGTGAACCTTGCACTATTAATGTATGATTATATTAATTCTTTATAGAACACTAGATTGTATAGTTTATAGCAATATTTGATTGCATATAATTTTAGGCTTAGTATGTTAATGAAGATCCAAATCCTGTGATTGTGAACCAATTATCCTAATTATTTCCTTCTATTTCTGGAACATTGTGGGTTATATAACCATTTACCCCTTCAGTACCGGTAATGTACTTTTCATTATATGCTGGCCACTATTAAACGATTTTGTACAGCTTATAAAGGACGTCCACTCATTAAAAGGCTATACAGACTATCTCAATTAACCCATTTATAGCTACCATATATCCGTCCTAAGCTTCATAAAATCGTCTAAATGTAGTTGAAATCAAATAAGATAGACGTCGCTGGTACAGAAGGGGTTAATATAGAGCATTCTTCCGAGTGAATACATTGATGTAGGAATAAATTCATCGTCTATTATTATGTTTTTTTTCTTCCACCAACCAACTTCACATGTAAACTCAATTAATGAAATCAACAAATACATGTGGCACTCCGAGGACTAGAACCCAGGATACTCACATCGAAATTCCGCGCACTATGCATTATAAAAGTTCCTGCCCTTCAAATTATCCACCAACAATAATGAGGTTTCGAGACAACTTGCACACTGTTATTGAATATCCGAACCACCAAGAATTATTATTCAATTTGACTATACTATAAAAATTACTAGGCAAATAACAGGTAATCGCAATATATAAAATTATCGGATACAAAATTAACGGAATGCTTGGTCATACCCCGCATATGTCCGCAAATTAAGGAGGGTCACCGGCTTTTATTTTTGTTATCTTTCTCTCCTTTTCTCTCTTTCCCTGGCTTATATCCATTCGGCCCCTTTCAACCAACTGTTTTAGGACGTGTATCCCATCCGGGTGTCGATTTCTTCCTGGCGTGCGATAGCGAGCCAGCATTGTATGGAGAAATCCGGCTTCGCCGGTACAAGTTTAGCTTGCTGTCAAAACAAAAAAATATATATGCTGGCTAGCTACCGCTCGCCAGGAAAATATTGACACCTGGATGGGGGTAAACGTGTTACAACAGTAGGCTGAATGGAGCCGAATAGATACAAGCGAAAGAGAGAGGGAGAGAAAGAGAAAACAAGCGAGGTGGACTCCCTTCAGTTATTCTAGAAAATGAATCCCCGACCAGGAAAATGAAACACCGTCGTACTTTTTATCGAGGGAGGAGAGAACGGGTGGACGGATGTGTATGGGAGGGGGGGGGGGGGGGGGTAAAGGGAGGACAGGAGGATGGTGGGAGAAGGGAGGATAGATGTAGGCAAGGATAGGAGGAGTGGTTTGAAGAAGGAGGGGGTAGGGGGGAGGGAATATAGATGTGGGTGTGGACAAGAGGGGTGGTTTGAAAAAGGAGGGGATAAGGGGAGACGGGAGGGTAGATGTTGGCAACTAGAGGTTTGAAGAATGGGGGGGGGGGATATATGACTACTACTACTATTATTACTACTACTACTACTACTACTACTACTATTACTACAACTACTACTACTACTATTACTGAAAATCCTCCATTGGGCAAGATATTTGTGTAATAACAAAAACTGATATTCTAAAAGGGTTTAAACCTTCAAGGACGTATACTTACTTTTCAAATCATATGCTATTCATAATGCAAGTAAATATTACTGCTACTATTAACGCAACTATTATCTTGATATTATGACCACACCTGTGTTATGTTACTAACCCATCTGTCCCCTACTAACTTCCTAATCCTACCACGGTCATTAGCTCCAGGGCAGTAGTTCCCTTTTCCTTTTGCCCTTAACCACTCAAAACCAATGTTTGGACACTTGATTCTCAGTGTTTTGGAGGAAATGCTGCCTAGAGGGGTCACTAGACATGTTGGTGCTTGATTTCCTTTGTATTCCTTCCTCTGTACTCCTTTGTATTATTATCCCTGTCAAGCTCCAATACGCGTTTCTGTTATGTTTTCTGGCAACTATTAGACGATTTTATTCAGATTAGTAACGGTATATGGAAGTCAAAGGGTTGATCGAGATAGTATTTACTCTTTTAATACCCACAGATCCTTCCTAAGCTGCATAAAACCGTCTAATGATAGCCAAAATAAACTGCTAAAACGCGTCAGAGCCTCAAGGGGTTAATTATCTGTTATCTACTATATATTATCTGTTATCTACTATTTGTGTTTGTTGCAGCACGAGTTGGTGGTGTCTGCGGAGGGCGGGTCGGACACAGTGCACGCTATAGTCCAGGTACGGGTGAGGGACATCAACGACAACGCTCCGTACTTCACACACCCGGACCCTAAGATTACCATTGTGGAGGAGGACGACAGAGACCTACCTGCCACCATCACTAAGGTAACACACTAATAGAATAACATCACTAATATAAAGTAACACACTAATACCACCACAGAGACCTTCCTGTCACCATCACTAAGGTAACACACTAATAGTATGACAGAGACCTACCTGTCACCGACACTAAGGTAACACACTAATACCACCACAGAGACCTTCCTGTCACCATCACTAAGGTAGGACACTAATACAACCACAGAGACCTTCCTGTCACCATGACTAAGGTAACACACTAATAGTATGACAGAGACCTACCTGTCACCATCACTAAGGTAACACACTAATACAACCACAGAGACCTTCCTGTCACCATGACTAAGGTAACACACTAATACCACCACAGAGACCTTCCTGTCACCATCACTAAGGTAACACACAAATACCACCACAGAGACCTTCCTGTCACCATCACTAAGGTAACACACTAATACCACCACAGAGACCTTCCTGTCACCATCACTAAGGTAACACACTAATAGTATGACAGAGACCTACCTGTCACCGTCACTAAGGTAACACACTAATATCACCACAGAGACCTTCCTGTCACCATCACTAAGGTAACACACTAATAGTATGACAGAGACCTACCTGTCACCGTCACTAAGGTAACACACTAATACCACCACAGAGACCTTCCTGTCACCATCACTAAGGTAACACACTAATAGTATGACAGAGACCTACCTGTCACCATCACTAAGGTAACACACTAATACCACCACAGAGACCTTCCTGTCACCATCACTAAGGTAACACACTAATACCACCACAGAGACCTTCCTGTCACCATCACTAAGGTAACACACTAATAGTATGACAGAGACCTACCTGTCACCATCACTAAGGTAACACACTAATACCACCACAGAGACCTTCCTGTCACCATCACTAAGGTAACACACTAATAGTATGACAGAGACCTACCTGTCACCGTCACTAAGGTAACACACTAATACCACCACAGAGACCTACCTGTCACCATCACTAAGGTAACACACTAATACCACCACAGAGACCTTCCTGTCACCATGACTAAGGTAACACACTAATAGTATGACAGAGACCTACCTGTCACCATTACTAAGGTAACACACTAATACCACCACAGAGACCTACCCTGCCACCATCACTAAGGTAGGACACTAAGACCGCCACCATCACTAAGGTAATACACTAATAGTACCACAGAGACCTACCTGCCACATCACTAAGGTAAAATACTATAGTCTATTCGCTGTAAGTAGGCGAGAAATCCTGACTCTGTCCTCTGTAACTAAAAAAAACGACTAGAGTAATCGTGTAAATATTTCTACCATTTGGGAAGAGTTAGTCAATGAATAGATGTGGAAATGTACAGCCAATTTGCCCTTGCCCCTTTTTTAGATAGAGAGATAGAGGTCATGATTTCTCGCCTACTTACAGCGAATACACTTTAATAGGATGTCAGAGACCTACCTGCCTAAATAATTTAGGTAACATTCTACGATTTTCTGCAGTTGAAGAAGGACGTGTGGTAGTAAAATGGGTTAAGCGAGGTAGTTCGAAGCTTTGTTGATTGCTGGAGGCCTTTTTAGTACTGATTAAAATCATCTAACAGTAGCCAGAATAAAATTACAAGGAAGGCACCTGTACTGAAAGGGTTAAAGAGCCTAAGGTGTGTTCCCCCCGGTGAGGAGTTATCGAGCCCATTCAATACTGGTGAGTCGATGAAACGAACACATGCTTCTGACAATACCCTTTCGAGAAGTGCAGTATGGGTGAACCCTCTCCACCCCCCCTGTTTTAGACTGTGCCGTGGTGTATACAACTCGAATTTGCTCCCGTTATTTAGTGGCATTTTTAGTGGTTATGCCTCATACACATATCTATCTTCGCCTAATGACGTGGTAAGGTGCAGTGAATTTCTTGTGATGTGAACATTCAGAATTATGTATTGTGCCGTACATTTGACATAATTGTGAGAAAGAATCTGTCTAAGGGAGTCCTGTAAAAATATTCAACCTGCGCATTCGCAGTCTGTCGTCTGTGACGTCAAAACATCTTGCAGATAACTGACACTAGTTCAACAAGTTTTCACTCACATCATCATGGATCGTGAGGAGACACTAATAGTACTGGAAATCCAATGCAAGTATTTCAATGATGCAATTTACCGTATGCATCGTCAGCTTACAGTCACTCTTAATTTAGGGGTTGTGATAAAACAAAATCAGTTATGTTATTGATTTTGTTCTTTTATTTCATAGATTTCATTTTAGTAAGCGTTGTTTCCACATAGCGATTTTGATAATTTAATTTGACTTTATATTGTCCTTGTCCCAATTTTGGTTTGTTTAGTTTGCAAGTTTTACATTTTAATTACCAGTCTGGAATATACTCGATCAAGTCTCGACTAAACAACTTCCAAACTAGATACGGCAGTTGTTAAAAAAACGAAAGCATCAGACATCATAATACTACAACTAACGGAGGAAAACCTAATACTAAAGAGCCAAATAACTGAGTATAACTTACTATTGTTGTCACACATTTTAAAAAATAATTTAAGTTTCTTTGGAATCCCTGATACGGTTAAAGTAAACTGCGAATAGACACACATGAAAGTTACCATTCATATTAGGGACAAGCTGAAGAAATTTGACATTGCCTTTGAACGATTTGAACGATTTTGAGTATGATTGCAGGAGGTGGTGGTAGACCCAGATAAAACAGATATACTAATGAAACAAATGCTATGTTTGTTATATAGCAGGTTTGATTATACTCAGAGGTGTGATTATAATGACCTATTTGATTGTGTTTGCAGGTGGTGGGGGTAGAAACAGACAAAACGGATATACTAATGAAACATACAAGATATGTTTTTGATGATAGTGGGTGTGATTATACTCAGAGGTGTGATTATAATGACATAGTTGATTATGTTTATAGGTGGTGTTGGTAGAAACAAATGCAACAGCTATACTAAGGAGACAAACAGATCATGATATATCGTTAATGAGAGTAGGTGTGATTATACTTATAGGTGTGATTATACTTATAGGTGTGATTATACTTATAGGTGTGATTATACTTATAGGTGTGATTATACTTATAGGTGTGATTATACTTATAGGTGTGATTATACTTATAGGTGTGATTATACTTATAGGTGTGATTATAATGACCTATTTGATTCTGCAGGTGGTGGTGGTAGACCCAGACGCAACAAATATTTTAATGAGACTTTCAGATAATGATAGGTTTCTTATGATAGTAGGTGTGATTATAACGACCTATTTGATTATGTTTGCAGGTGATTGTGATAAACCCAGATGCCAGTGACCGTGATGAAAGTAGGTGTGATTATATTTAGAGGTGTGATTATACTTATAGGTGTGAATATACTTATACTTATAGGTGTGAATATACTTATAAGTGTGATAATAATGTCCTATTTGATTATGTTTCCAGGTGTTGGTGGTAGACCCAGACACCAGTGACCATGGACGGCTGGTGTACCGACTATCGGGGGACGGGGTGGATGACCAGCCCCCCGGAGATGACCCATTCTTCACCATCAACGCCAGGACGGGCGACCTTATCCAACTCAGGGTAAGGTTATCATGTATTATCTTTTATTATAATGTTTATTGATATGATTAGTTAAGGGAGCTCAGACGGTATTGTGCACCATAATTTACTGGTTTGGCTCAATGGTTTAAGGAGGGGGGTTTAGTTTGCTCTCTAAACCTCTATAAAACTTAAAAAAACACCCACATGACCCCCTTTCGATATAAATTTGTACATTTTTCTACCGAAAAATATACCGGCCCAAGGCCAATTCCTCTTCAAATACAGGCTCGATATCGCTCGCTAGGAAAAATTCGACAGCTAAATGGCACGAAAGGTCTTCATATTGGCAAAGTAATGGGGCAAAAGGTCTGAAAATCGCCAAACTAATGGGGCGAATGTCTTGAAATCTCATAACTAATAGGGCTAAACATGAGGGAGGAGGAGGACTCGAAAAACCAACTGCCTCCCCTTAAGGCGACCCCTTCTTCATCATCAATGTTAAGACGGGGGACCTTATCCAACTCAGGGTAAATTTATCATGTATATTTGAACAATTTTCAGTGACTAGTGGATTTTTCAAATAGTGCAATGAAATTCTGCACTCGCGCGCGCGCACATAGAGAGCTGATTTTTTTAAAGCGAGTCTTAGTATTTCCATTGGTAATAAGATGGTATAATGCCAGAAACAATATCTCTTATACAGGGTGAATTGGGGGTGTTACTAAGGTTCAGCCTCCCCTTATAGATTTTATAGATATAATTAGTTAATGTGACTCCTTCTTCACCATCAACGCTGGAACGGGACGACACATTCTTCATCATTATGTACTATCTTTTATTCTTACATATTGTACATGTTCTGTGTTGCGTTTTTCGCTATACATTATGCATTTACGTATTTATCTACAGTATGTGTTTACCTATGGTGATCATCGACCAGTTGTGCAAAGGTTACTGTGTTCGGCTCACAACCAATATTTGTCCGATTCATTTGACCACTTGCGAGTTTTGGTTTATAAGGAAGTTGAAACTGTGGCCATCAAAATTTAACAGAATCATCAGCTAAAGTACGGTCTTAATACATAATAAAACCAAATTGATTATACTTTTTATGCATCAGACACCTACATTAATATTACACTTCTCTTTAATATCGATGTTCACGGTTCCAACTTCCTTATAGCCTGAAACTCGCAAGTGGTCAATTGGCCAATATCTCTGTTCACCTAGCCGTTAAATTGGTATACTGGATAGGGCGAAGAAAAAAACTCTAAGGCTGATTGATGATAATTAATTTAAGGAGGGAGATCAGTGGACAGTGTCTGGGTGATTCAGTATCATACTATAGTGTGTAAAGGAAGATAGAGGGAGGAAGATTGAGAATGTTACGTGTGATATATCCTTCTTAAGCTTCATAAAATCGTCTAAATGTAGCTGAAATCAAACAGAAAAGACGTCACCGGTAATGAACGGGTTAACTAATCATATATATAAAATCTATAATAAAAGAATGCTTTGTCAAGTGTGAAGGTAGGCGATAAGGTGAGCGATAGTTTTGAGGTCATTATAGGTGAGAAATCGGGATGGTGTGTCGTGTCACCATGGTTGTTTGTTATACATATGGATGGAGTGATCAGAGAATAAAGGACGCGGTCAAAGGGCATCGGAACTAGGCTGGAATTTGAGGGTTGAGAGTGGAAAATATGATATTGCAAATGAGGACGATGTTGGCAGAGAATGTGAAACAACTTCAGACAGTGGTCACTGACTTTGACAGGGTTTGTAAAAGGAGGAAGTTGAAGGATAGTGTAGGAGAATGTAAGATAATGATAATTGAGAAAAAAAGGCATGAAACTAAAGAATTCAAGACAAAATAGTCAAGAAAACAAAATAATGTATGTATGTATATACCCTATATACTCAGGCACATGCCCTATTGCTGGGGGTGGCTGACACGAGACAGAGCCCGAACAAAAACAAAATTTAAAATTCCTATTCTCAGGGTCCGGGACCACTTTTTCGTTCCCTCACTCGTTTCTCTGTCTCGTCGAGTGGGAGAATTATACAAGGGGAGGAGGATTCCTTGCCTCTTGCAGCCAGAAGGAAAAATAGGATAGTAAAAGAGACATGCAGAAACAGCTAAGGTTGAGTAGAGGATGCCAAACCTCGCTCTGGATAGGAGCAGCCAATGAATTGGAAGATGTGGCCACTGTACTCGGCAAAAATGGCGACATCCATTAAAACTCACAACAATAATATACCAATATATAATACTAACCCCCGAGACGTTGCACCAGATAGTGTTGACCGGGTAATCTATCACAGCTAAGGCGTTCAGTATACCCGTTCCTATTAAGTCACCTCTTAAGGGGGGATGGGCGTATATATTTGCTCATTTATATAGCTTTATCTAATTTGTAAAGTTTCCTCCCTAGACCTCCATCAAGCTTAAAACAAATCCCCCCCCCCCCCCGATCCCCCTTAGAGATAAATTTGTAAAAACAAAACAAAATCGAAAGAAAGATATCCCGACCGAAGGCCGATTCTTCTTATATTACAGGCTCGCCATCGCTCGCCAGGAAACAAAATCGGACACCTATATGACGCGAACGAAAAGTTTAAATATTCATAAAGCAATGGGGCGAAAGTTCTTACATCGCCATACTAATGAGCCGAACGTCATACAATCTGAAAACTAATGGGGCTAAGCGTGAGGGAGAAGGGGGACCAGAAAAACGATCCATCTCCCCGTAATTTTTGTTTTGTTTTTGTTTTTTGTTTTTATCTGTGGTGTTTTATCTCCGCAGGAAAAAACCTACACAACTTACACCAGGATAACTACTCGGACTATAAACATTATAATCCTCGTATACGAAACACGGGCCAACATAAAACTAGGAATAAATCAGCTCGCAATAAAGAAAGAAACATGTTTTTTCCCGGGTGGGGTATAAATCGTGTCTAAATTATGAGCTCCGCAGTACAGTACATTGTGAACTGTTTTTACGCTCGTGTGAACCTGGATTAAAATGCAATGTACGAGTGTGTGTTTGTCAGATGCAAAATCCTGCTCGTTTTTAGTTTCCGTGCTCTTTTGATTTAGACCTTTGAAGCTCGTGACGCATTTTGACAAGTTTGTTCTGGCTACAATTAGACTATTTTATACAGTTTTGAAAGGATTTGGGGGAATTATAGGCGTAAATACTATTTCAAATAACCCTCTGACTTATATATACCCTTCCTATACTGAATATAGCCGTCTAATAATAACCAGAAACTCAAACAGAAATACGTCATTGTATCTTCCAAGTGTTTTTACCTTTCATACAATACGGCAGTTCAAAACAGAGACAGATTATTTGTGTTAGATAGAATAAATTAAGAAACTATTTTACTAGAGTATTGAAGGAATTAAGAAATTATCTTAGAGTATTGAAGGGATGTCCCAAGAGAAGTACATCCTATTGGCTTACGAGGGTTAGCTTAGTTAAATAGCAGTAGGTAATAGCGGAAGAGTGAGCAAGATATACAGAGATGTAGACACTTATTAAGCAGTGTTCATTTGTACAGGAAAGGATTGTGAAAAAGCGGTTTTATTTACGATTGGCTGCCATTTTTACTATTTGTATTTGTTATTTATTTATTTATTTATTTATTTTATTTTATTTTATTTTTAACTTACCTTAAAACTCTATGCTTTAAAAAAAAATCATCGATATTTTGTCTTCCTTCAGGCGTTGGACCGAGACCCCCCATACGGACGAGGGGTGTGGCGGTTGAAGGTGGAGGTGAGAGACGGGCAGGGCTGGAGTGAGGGTAAAGGAGACACCAGACACCAAACACCTGCCTCCACCTGGTCCCAACAACACTCACCCAAGCAGCAGGATCGGCAGGCATCGTGGGGACACCAAGAGCCTGAGAAAGTGACTGAAGAAGAGGTTGCCGAGGAGAGATCGAGGCACCCGAATCATCGTCAAAACCCATCAAAATTAGCATCTAGTCACAGTGTTCTATCGTGGGGACACCAGGGGCCTGTGAGTAACACCGAAGAGGATGTACCCGAGAGGAAAAGGCCCCCTAATTATCTAAAACCATCAAAATTAGCACCTAGTCAAAGTCTTCTAAACCCTAGAATATTTTCATACATCCGATCGTCTTCTAGTTTCTCATCTGCACTAAGATCGTCAAGGGGGATTACTCACAATCAGTCTCTTCGCCAATTATCTGTAAGTTCATCACAACACAGTTTCACATACAATCAAACATTCCCCAACTTTTCCTCGTCTTCAAGTCTAACATCACAAAGTCTATCCCACAATCCTGACCTTTCGGCTTCAAGTCCCCGGAGACAACATCCAAGCGACAACGGTAGGATCGCAGGTAACACGAGAAGCAAAACACGAAATGTTGGGGAGAAGATTGTAAGAAACGAACGTGAGGTGTCAACCCTGGTTATATCTAAGCCTCTTCTAGATTCCACATTGTATTCTCAAAATGTAGAATCTGCCATTAAAGTTAATGAAGCAACAGAGACAAAACAGACAAGAATGGAAAACATTGAGACAACTAGTGCTGTAGGTGATAATAACAGTGAAGCAGAAATAGATGAGTTAAATTCAGTGGTAAATAGCGATAGTAAACATTTTCGCTTAAATATAGTTACATCTGTAAATAAAGTGAACTTGAAAAGCATTGGTCAAAGTAAGAAAACAAGTTTAACTAGCTTGAGTGATCCTTGGGTTAATTCACAGTTTTCTAGTATATCTAGTCATACTCGCAATTCATCCCAGTTTTTTAATAATACTATGCTAACAGATCGTGTTGAAAACAGGGAAACAGACGTGAACAAAAATATTCCACAGACTCGCACATCTAGGAATCCACCAAATTCCTATTTAATGAGCCAGTCTCTTTCTCATGATATGCAGAAGAAACCAAGTAAGTTCACTCTTGAACCAAAAAAGGACAAAATGAAAAAGAATGCAGATCTCACTATTCATCAGTTGCTCCACAACGATAACAAGTCATCTACGCCCCGAAAGGGGCTTGGTAAGTTGTTGATTAAACCTCATAGCCATTCTTATACAGCCAGAGTCACGGAGCCTAAGAAGGCAGAAGAAATTTCACAGTTCCTCTCGTATACTGACAATAAACTGAATTTCGAAAAGCTGGAGATGAGTGCAGAGGAATTTGTTAGAGGGCATCTCACATCTCCTGAACAACATCCATATGAAAGGAGTCCCTCTTCCAACTTAAATCACGGTCATATTCCCAATCCAACCAAAACATTGTTTTCTCCCGTGCTAAAACACCTAAATTTTGACCCCATCCACAACCTCACGAATATCCAATTTTCCCAAATGGCGATTAATTCCAAGCCTGGCTACGCCCCCAAATCAACAAACGCCCAACTCTCGCACGCACATGAGGGCGACCCTACGCAAGACCGCGTGATTCGAAACCCTCGTAGTATCGTCGTGGAGGGTACGGGATGTGACGAACTGGACGACCTGGATATGCATGGTGGTGATGAGACGATGGTGGAGCGACGGGTTCACGTGATGGAGACAGTGGTGACGGTGGTGGTGAAGGACATCAACGACAACTCTCCCGTCTTCACCAACCACACCATGTTCGGGCAAGTCCAGGAGAACGGCCCTCCAGGTTAGTTATTTGTGATTTTGGCGGTGTAGGGGGTGGTAGAATATGAGATGGTATTCACCCTTTGAAGATTATGACGCATTTTGACAGTTTGTTCTGGCTATCATTACACGATTTTTTACAGCTTAGGACGGAAATGTGAAAATGATATGGGTAAAGACTATCTCAATTAACCTTCTGACTTCCATATACCCTTCCTAGTCTGATTAAGATCGTCTAATAATAGCCAGAAAACCAAACAATGCGTAATTGGATCTTGAAAGGGTTGATGCCACAGGTGATGGGGGTAATGCTAGCTGCTAGAGTATAATTTGATAATAACAAGTTTGATGATATCATGTTAATGGTTAGATAATGTTGGATGGTGACAATGATTCTATTCATGGTGATGATGCTTATCTATATGATGTGTCTGTAATGATAGTTTAAATAATACTAATTGTTCATAGGATTACAGTGATACTACACATCTAATAAGCATAGAAAATAAGCCAAACTTCAACATTTAGTGAGCATTTCCTAATTTACACAGTGTATAGTTGCCTTTAAGAAATCCTGGAAATATAATCAGATATATTTTACGAACTGGCCCCATAGTATCTCCTAATTTATTCACCGTGTATAATTACATTATGAAATACGAATCTTGTAATCATATATGTTTTACGAAGTGACTTAGTAGTAGCCCTTGTCACGTATAGGTTAGTGTACTTGTTTACTGCCTCATGGTATTAATATTTAAAACATACAAGACAAACAAATCAAAACAGGAAACACAATTTAACAACAACAAACTTATCAAAATCACTATGTGGAAATAACACATTGAAGAATGAGCAAAACAATACTATGGCATAATAAAAGAAACACAAAACTACAAACAACTAAAAATACGTACAAAACTAAAACAAATCATCTCAGCCAACCACTCTTAAAATAGCCCAACCACTCTTAAAATAGCCCAATTAGCCCAACATGACGACAGCAATATTCGTAACTCTTCCAAACCCACACGAAGGATGAAAGATGATTGGCTCTTTTTAACCATTTCAAGATATGATTACGCATTTCTTTTTTGTTTTCTGGCTATTAATTAGGAGATATTATTCAGATTTGGAAGGCTAAATGGAAGTCAGGGGATTACTTGAAACAGTCTTTACCCTTTTAATTTTCACGTATCTTTCCAAAGCTGTATAAAATCGTCTAATGATAGCCAGAATTTTCTGTTAAAACGCGTCATGATCCTCAAGGAGTTAATGTTTCTCTAACCTCAAATAAAACAATCACTGCACAATCCTTTCCCTCTCGCGATTTCATGTATAACAGATGCAAACAAATTAATCAGAACTGGTAAAACACAAGTAACTCAAAATACAGTATATACTCGTGCACAAATACAGTATATACTCGTGCACAAATACAGTATATACTCGTGCACAAATAACTAGAAATAAAGCGATCGCAACAAATAACTAGAAATAAAGCGATCACAACAAATCGAACAATGTGTAAACATACGAACACGTAACATTCAAACAACACAAAGTAATTAACAAACACTCATACAAATTAAACACTCAAACACACACACACACACACCGATCACATAAAACAAGCGATAGTAACGGAGCAACACGCAGAGGACATGTAAAATAAATTGTACAGATTACAAAAATACAAATAAACAAATACAAAATAAACAAAATGCAAATAAACAAATACACAAATAAACAAAATACAAATATACAGATATACAAATAAACGGAATACACACCAGCTAATACACACGCTTATGGACAAATACACAATTAAACAAAATACAAATAAACAAATACACAGGATACAACCAAGCTAATACACAAGCATATAGACAAATACGCACTAAACAAAATACACATGAACACATACACAAACAAACGGAATACAAACAAACTAATACACAAGCATATAGATAAATACACAACTAAACAAAATTCAAATAAACATAAACAAAGTACAAATAAACAAAGTACAAATATAAAAATACACAAATAAACATAATACAAATATACAAATAAACGGAATACAATCAAACTACTACACAAGCAAATATACAAACCCGCAAATATCACAAACCGGCAAATATCACTAACTCGCAAATATCACAAACCCGCAAATATCACAAACCCGCTAATACACAAACCCGCAAATACACAAACCCGCAAATACACAAACCCGCAAATACACAAACCCGCAAACCCGCTAATACACAAACCCGCAAACCCACAAATACACAGAGCCACCTACCAAACACTGGGATATGATGGCCACATGCTGCACATAGCCTGTCAAGGGTACTGGCACATGAATATAAGCTGCTTTGTGGAACGTAAGCTTTTGCTACCCACCAACCCCACACTGACTTTAAGCGGGAATGGGTCGACCCGTTAGTTTGGCGATTTTAAGACCATTCATCCCATTTTTTTTTTTTTTCAATATTAAGACTTTTTGTTTAATTGAGGATTCGATCTTTTTCCCTGGCGAGCGATAGCGAGCCTGTATTTTAAGAGGAACCGGCCTTTGGCAGGGAGATTTTTCTATAAACATAATTTACAAATTTATCTTGAGGGGGGTCTAGGGGGTGTCTTTCTAAGTTTGAGGGAGGTCTAGCTAGGAAACTAAAACCTAAATAATTAAATGAATTAATAAAAGAACAAAAAACAGCCTCTAGCCCCTTCAAACCCGACTGAATGAGACCCGCTGTTTTACCTGAATAACTTTTTTCTTTGTGTGCTTCGAAACTCCATCTTGTCAAATACACTCTCTTTACCTATTCCTTGGTCACCTGACTCACTGATTATCTGATTCACTGTTCACCACTCATATTCTTTCACCTGAGTCTCTCTCTCTCTCCCTCTCGCTCGCTCTCGCTCTCTCTCGCTCTCGCTCGCTCTCCCTCCCTCGCTCTCCCTCCCTCGCTCTCGCTCTCCCTCCCTCGCTCTCGCTCTCCCTCCCTCGCTCTCCCTCCCTCGCTCTCCCTCCCTCGCTCTCCCTCCCTCGCTCTCCCTCCCTCGCTCTCCCTCCCTCGCTCTCCCTCCCTCGCTCTCCCTCCCCCCATCGCATCTCCCTCCCTCGCTCTCCCTCCCTCGCTCTCGCTCCCTCGCTCTCGCCCTCGCTCTCCCTCTCCCTCGCTCTCGCTCTCTCTCCCTCGCTCTCTCTCCCTCGCTCTCCCTCCCTCGCTCTCCCTCCCTCGCTCTCCCTCCCTCGCTCTCCCTCCCTCGCTCTCCCTCCCTCGCTCTCCCTCCCTCGCTCTCCCTCCCTCGCTCTCGCTCTCCCTCCCTCGCTCTCCCTCCCTCGCTCTCGCTCTCCCTCCCTCGCTCTCCCTCCCTCGCTCTCCCTCCCTCGCTCTCCCTCCCTCGCTCTCCCTCCCTCGCTCTCCCTCCCTCGCTCTCCCTCCCTCGCTCTCGCTCTCCCTCCCTCGCTCTCCCTCCCTCGCTCTCCCTCCCTCGCTCTCCCTCCCTCGCTCTCCCTCCCTCGCTCTCCCTCCCTCGCTCTCCCTCCCTCGCTCTCCCTCCCTCGCTCTCTCCCTCGCTCTCCCTCCCTCGCTCTCCCTCCCTCGCTCTCGCTCTCCCTCCCTCGCTCTCCCTCCCTCGCTCTCCCTCCCTCGCCCTCCCTCCCTCGCCCTCGCTCTCGCCCTCGCTCTCGCTCTCGCCCTCGCTCTCGCTCTCCCTCCCTCGCTCTCGCTCCCCCTCCCGCTCTCGCTCCCCCTCCCGCTCTCGCTCTCCCTCCCGCTCTCGCTCTCCCTCCCGCTCTCGCTCTCCCTCCTGCTCTCGCTCTCCCTCCCGCTCTCGCTCTCCCTCCCGCTCTCGCTCTCCCTCCCGCTCTCCCTCCCGCTCTCGCTCTCCCTCCCGCTCTCGCTCTCCCTCCCGCTCTCGCTCTCCCTCCCGCTCTCGCTCTCCCTCCCGCTCTCGCTCTCGCTCTCCCTCCCGCTCTCGCTCTCCCTCCCGCTCTCCCTCTCCCTCCCGCTCTCCCTCTCCCTCCCGCTCTCCCTCTCCCTCCCGCTCTCCCTCTCGCTCCCGCTCTCGCTCCCGCTCTCGCTCTCCCTCCCGCTCTCGCTCTCTCTCTCCCTCCCCCTCCCGCTCTCGCTCTCCCTTTCCCTTTCCCTTCCGCTCTCGCTCTCCCTCTCTCTCTCTCGCTCTCCCTCTCTCTCTCTCGCTCTCCCTCTCTCTCTCTCGCTCTCCCTCTCTCTCTCTCTCTCTCTCTCTCTCTCTCTCTCTCTCTCTCTCACACTGATCTCCTTACCTAAATGCATGAAGTAGGGTATTTGGTGTTGGTGTTGGCAATAACTAATACCATTCGACAATATGAGGAAGAGAGATGCAGACTCTGTA
>CM064497.1:4992189-5064689 GCA_032716605.1 Paralithodes platypus
TCAGGCTATAAGGAAGTTGGAGCTGTTGACATCGATAATAGACAGAATTACCAGCTAGAATACGGTCGTAGTACATCAATGAATATATACATCAAAATTGATCATACTTTAGGTCCATTATAACTGTTTATTTTTATTATATATGTTTTATATCGATGTTTTCGGCTCCAATTTCCTTATAGCCTGATACTCGCAAGTCGTCAATTAACTTTTATAATTTTTTATAAGGATAAGTATAATCAGATTGTATGGAGTGAAAACCATTACTATTTGCAGTAATGTATTATCGTCCCCATTGCCGTTGTACAGTTGGCAAAATCAGTGATGTCGCGGTACTAAGTATATTTCGATCATTCAATTTTGGTTTCAGTACTATCTAAGCATTAATTCATCGTTTCTAGTGAGATATACAAACATGTTCCTATATTTACACACCCTAATCAACATCTGACAGACATTAATACAGCACACAACGAGCAAAACGTAATGACAGCGGCGACACGACTTATTTAACCAACCGTACTATTTTGTTTTGCCATGTAAGAATAACAATGATAGACTAACAGATACGTATCCCTTATTATGAGTAAACGTGAAATGGACGGTAAGTTAACCCCTTATGTACAGGCGACGTCATTTGTATGTTATTCTAGCTATATTTAGACGAGTTTGTGCAGTTTAAGAAGGATCTGTGGTAGTAAAAAGGGCTAATCGAGATAGTTTGAAGCCTATTAATTGCTGGATGTCATTTTTTAACTGAATACAATCGTCTAATAGTAGCCAACATATAGCTAATAAGACGTCGCCGGTACAGAAGGGGTCAATATAGTGATATACATATCTAATTTACATACATGGGTAGACACATGTTACGCTATATTTACATACATGGGTAGACACATGTTACGCTATATTTGTCAGTGGAGGACACGTACAGGTAATAAATATTTGGCTTTTGTAATTTGCTAATGTGTTTTCCATGCGATACATTGTTTGTGAGGTGAAGTATATACGTAAAATAGGAAATTGTTGTAACAGAAACGCTTGGATTAATTGATTTCGTTCACCTCGTAACTATTTGTGAGGATGGACGCAGTTATAATCAATCCACTTTAGTTCTCTTATCCAAATTGATAAAATAAAGCTGAAAGAGCACAATCACCTTTTATTTTATTATAGTCACGTCATTCTGATCTGGTAGCTGTGAAGATTCCTAGTATTTCTGTGGTCTTAAAGCCAGTGTCACATGAGCGCTTTTTCTGGCAATTTACGATGAGCAAGTTTGTTCTCGATATGTTTTGAGGCTCATGCACATAGGGATCGGGAACTAGACTGAAGGTAGATTATGTTGGGCGGTTGATTAATTAAGATGAAACTTAAATTTTGAAGATGCCAAACTTCAATTTCCCTTTAAAATTGGCGGAAGAAGAGCTCGTGTGACACTGCCTTAGGTCAATAGTCTTCATTTATTCAAGAAGGGCTGGAGTAAATGCGCTGTACATTTCCACATTTACTTAACGTACCTGCTGACTATTCTCAAACTGTAGAAGTATGAGCTCAATTAGTCAAATAATTTTATATATCTGAGAGATCGGATGGACAGAATGTTTAGGCATTTCTTAATTTGCAAAGTGCCAAGCTAGTTAAAATTTTGTTACCCCCTCTGTGCCGGCAGATTATATTTTTATTTTTTCCTGGTTTCGATGGTTTAGTGTGTGTGTGTGTGTGTGTGTGTGGGTGGGTGGGTGGGTGGGTGGGTGGGTGGGTGAATATTATATTGGTACCAATTAGAAAGTGGCCCATGGCAGGTGATTACAATTCATATATACCTAACTCAAAATAGTGGGAGGGGGACTGTATTAGAAACGGATGGGTAAAAATAAACTCGCTCTACTTAACCCTTTGAATACCGTGACACATTTTGACAGTCTATTCTGGCTCTCATTAGACGATTTTATACAGCTTAGGAAAGAACTGTGGGAATTATAGGGGTAAAGGCCGTCTCAATTAACTCACCGACTTCCACACACCCTTCCTAATCTGCATAAAAACTTCTAACGTTAGCCAGAAAACAAAACAAGAATTGCGTATTGGAGCTTGAAAGGGTTAATTTATTCGAGTCTGAATAAGTTGAACTGGTTGACTTTGAAGAAGGGGGAAGGAATGAGTAAAGGGGTGAAGGAAAAGGGAGAGGATGAAGGGAAGGGGGAGAGGCAGTATGGAAGGATAGGAGAGACATGGGGAAACTTATAAGGAGAGCATGAGGGGTTTTATCATTCTTGATATTTACACATAAGGCGTCAGGAGATGATAATATATATGAATCGCTCACCGCAGGGAGATATTGTTAATTTTATTTTATTGTTTTGTAAATATATATACCGGTATATATATATATATATATATATATATATATATATATATATATATATATATATATATATATATATATATATATATATATATATATATATTAATCCTTTTATTTTGCACAAATAAGGTGATTAGGGTGTATGGTGAAGGATAAACGCAAACTAAGTACTTTCTGGCCTTGGTAAGAGAGTAGACTGGGGCACGGAATTAACAAACAAATTATCATACTCTCCACTCTATCTACCTCTCATACCTGTTATTGGTGATAAAGCAAATCCTGGAATGCTGCCAAATACACCATGGCCAGTGCTTTGCTTTCCAAACTAAATTATATGGTCTAGCCATAAGGTAAACCATTATTATTTCTGTCCCCAAAAGACCTGCCTGTGGTGACAGTAAGGGCCTGGGACGCTGATGATGAGGCCGACGGGACCAACGCTCGCCTCAGTTACTCTATTGAGAAGAACGTGATCGACGAGAGTTCCGGGGAGGCCATCTTCAGCGTGGAGCCTGGGACTGGTCTGGTGCGGACATCTCTCTGCTGCCTGGACCGGGAGACCACTCCGGAGTATACCATCCAGGTCGTGGCCTCGGACGGTGGAGGACTCAAAGGTGTGGGATGAGCTTTTTATTTGTTATTGAGTTTTATTTTTGCTATATTTTATTTTTTATTTGATGTGCAAGAAGGAGACAAAAGAAAGAGCTTTCCTGAACATCCCAGAGTTTTGGGGTATAGCTTAGATCTGTTGAATCACTGCTGTCTCAAGACATGTTTTTACGGATCATATTCCCAACCTTGATTAACATTTTCACAATATCTCAATTCATGCTGTAGGTAGTCTCTCAGTGCTTGACACATGCAGGAAGTAGCAAGAAAGATAGAAAGAATTATCCAGCTTTGTTGATGTCTGTTTCCATATACTTTAGTTAGTCTGCTGCATCTCAAATACTTGGTATAATAAAGAAAGCATACAGAATATTTGCCAATGCCTCTATTGCTGCTAATTGTTTTCGTTGGTTTGTTCTCCCACTTCCTGAATATTGTGCCCCTGTTTGGTCTTCTTCTTCTGCCTTTCATCTTAAATTGATTATATATACAGGTATATATACAGTATATACAGTATATATTGTTCATATGTTTTTATAGACTGTATTCATATATTTGTCTATATAACTATACATCAAGCCAAGTATGTATCTATATATCCGTCTATCTACTATCCCCGCAGGCACAGGGACGGTGGTGGTCAGGGTTCAAGACCAAAACGACAACTCGCCTCGACTGACCCGACGACACTGGCAGATAGAGGTAGACGAGACCCCCGCTACAGACCACAACGCCGCTGACCAAGCCGCCAACCTACTCGAGCTGTCCGTTGTTGATAAGGACACCACTAACCGCTTTGTGTACAGGGTAGGTGAAGAGGGACGTTTTCATTGAGATTACTCCATTTTCTGAGTTGTCGTCACTACCCTTTAATTCACATATAAAAAGGTCCTGTCAAGACTTAACCCGTACAGTACTGGTGACATACATATTTTGTTCATTTAAGCTACAGTTGGACGTTTTTATGAAGCGCAGGAAGGATATATGATAGCTACAAGGATTGATTGATACTCTTTAGCCATTTAATGGGTAGACATTGTTCCTAAGCTGTACAAAATCGTGTAATAGTTGCCAGAATATGATGAAAAGGATGTCACCGGTACTGTATGGGACACACGGAGCTCAAACTGCTGCAACATTTTTCTATCGAAAAATGTACAAATTTAGCTTGAAGGAGAATCTAATGGATGTGTTTTTAAATTTGATGGAGGTCTAGGGAGGAAACTAAAAAAATAATACATATATAACGAAATCGACCAAAAAATACCCCCCCCCCCCCTTAAATCCTTTTCTCTTATATCGCAGGTTGTGGCTGGCAGTGGACGGGGTTGGGACATGTTCGGAGTGAGGGGTTCCGGAGCCTCGGGTCACCTGTACGCCACCCGACCCCTGGATTACGAGAACCAGGACCACCGGAAGGGCTTCCGGTTCATGGTCCAGGTGACTGATATGGTAAGTCGGCTTTATTTAAATTTTGCTCCATTAGTTTTCAGATTTTAGGATGTTTGCTCCTTTAGTTTTTCGATTTTTAGACCTTCCGCCCCATTTCCTTGTCAATATTAAGACCTTTCGTGCTATTTAAGTGTCGATTTTTTTCCTGGCGAACGATAGTTGGCCTGTAATATTGGAAGAACCGGCCTGCTGGGACATTTTTCTACCGAAAAATGTACAGTTAGGTTCAGTTACTCCCCAAGTCAGTTACGTAAAGTTATTCAGGTTTATGGACCAGGTCTTAGATATGGATATTTGGATTCAGTTGGTCAAACCGCAGTCACTCACACGTCAGTTTGGTAACATAGCATCAGGGTAATAGTGTTGGTCTTATATGGATTTACAAGATCCTTTTTCCTACGTCGTCGCACCCCATCAGCAATGTCCAGCACAGCAAACGTATCAGTCACTACTATCATCACTACCCATATCAAATGTCCATCACTCAAGATGCCTCATTATCCATTGTAGCAGGTACATAGTGACAAGATCTTCTGCATAGGAGAGAAGACCCACAATAATGTTGTCTGTTGGAGTGGGGTTTTCTCTTAAAATCGGTATCCCACGAGAGATTTTATAGTCAACATTCGATGATCAACATTTTTATGGCAACATTTCTGGATTATTTTGCACTGGTATCGGAAACTAGACTGATGATAGATGAGTTTAGGTAGCAGAAAAATATTTAATGTTTATCTCATAAGCTGCCAGACCTGTGTTGAAGATAAATGTTAAGTGAACAAATGCTCGTGTGATACCGGCTTAACTCTCTCAGTTACACTCTCTCTCTCTCCCTAGGGTGTGGATGGGTGGAATGACAGCAGCCGGGTGGATTCCGCCTGGGTGGAAGTCCGGGTTCGAGACCTAAACGACAACCCGCCCGTGTTTTCTCGCCCTCACGCCCATGTCACTGTCAGCGAGGATGCCACACCCTACACGCTTCTTGCCTCCCTCCCCGCCACCGACCCGGACATGGTGAGTTGCCGCCAGATGATATTATTTACTCGTTAAGGTAGCCCTCCTCGCTCTCTCTCTCTCTCTCTCTCTCTCTCTCTCTCTCTCTCTCTCTCTCTCTCTCTCTCTCTCTCTCTCTCTCTCTCTCTCTCTCTCTCTCTCTCTCTCTCTCTCTCTCCTCTCTCTCTCCCTCTCTCTCATCTCTCTCTCTCTCTCTCTCTCTCTCTCTCTGTCTCTCTCTCTCACTCCTCTCTCTCTCTCTCTCTATTTCTCGTCTCTCCCTCTCCTCTCTCTCTCTCTCTCTCTCTCTCTCTATCTCTCTCTCCCTCTCTCTCTTTTTTTATCAGAAAAAGGCGTTCAGCACCTGAGTGACACCCTAAATCAAGCAACCTACATTGCCCACGAAAACAACGCCAGTCAGGACCGAGAAATAACTATGCTAATAGACTCCTCTGAGTATTGATATCGCTACCCCCGGAAAAGCCCTCCCACAACCCCACCCGCACAGTTAAGAGAAATAAATAACCCCGCCCAACCCTTCCAAGTCCATCACAACCATTTAAACGAAACCGTCAACCCCAATGGCCCACAAGTTGCGAAAACTTACCTACCTGAACCACAAAACAAACTAAACAACCCCATCCAACCCCATCCAAGCCAACCCAACCAACTGAATGAATTTGACAACCCGCCGCGGCTTCAAGTCACAACCCCAAACCCATCCTCACCAATAAGAAAAACAAATCCAGCGCATGCTGTGAGAAATGATATAAAAATAATATCCATAAATGCCTGCTCAATAAGAAACAAAATAGACGAACTCAAATGTCTGTTATTAAATGAGAAAGTTGACGTTATTTGTATAACGGAAACACATCTGAACCTTAAAAATAAAGATCTACTTCATGAATATCACATAGAGCCATATACATTTTTTCATAAAGACCGTAACAATGGAAAACAAAGAGGGGGGGGGGGTTGCAATGTACGTTGCAACCTACTTAAACCCAGTCGAGGTGACTCTCCCCGAAAGTAATGCAGAAATAGTGTGCGTCAAAATAAATACAAAAAACATGAACTTAAATATCACTACAGCGTACCGACCACCGAGACTAACTGTTGCCGATGATACAATTTTTTATGAAATACTAGAGAAAACCCTTAATTCCGACGAAACAGTTTTACTAGGTGACTATAACCTCCCCCTAATTGACTGGAATACCCTGACCGGAAAAAATGCCGAGTCACGCCTAATGACAAGCTTCATCCAGGATTTTTTTTTGACTCAACACGCAAAACAGCCGACGCGAGACAGGAATATATTAGACCTCGTAATCACTACCCAAGAAAATTTATTATCAAACCTGGATGTAGGTGAACATCTGGCAACGTCCGATCATAAAATCTTAAGAATCAACGTTATAAGCAAATATTCCTCAGTAAAAACAACAGGAATGGTTTCGGACTTCAAAAACGCAAATTATGACGGACTTAAGGAATCGCTATCAAACATACACTCAAACCTCATAAATATAAACGAAGTAAATGAACTATGGGGACATTTTAAGTCTACAATTACAGAAGCGCATAAACAATTTGTACCCATGAAACCAAAAACGTAATACGAAATCAAGTATGCCCCCTTGGTACAGTAGAGACATTGGCAAGGCAATAAGGAAAAGGAATCAACTCCACAAACTTGTAAAAAATAACACAAACACTGAAGTAATTAAAAACTTGTACAAAAATAGTAGAAGGGAAGTGAAAAAAATAATTAGGGCGAACAAACAAAATTACGAAATGACTATTGCCAGAGAAAGTGCCACAAACCCCAAAAAATTCTACAGTTACGTAAACAAAAATAAACAGATCAAAAGCGGAATCGGACCGCTAATAGAAGATGGCCAGACAATAACAGGTGACACAAACACGGCAAATCTGCTCAACAAATATTTTGGCTCAGTTTTCACAGAAGAAATTATCGATCATACCCTTGAAAATAACACCTCAACTCATGTGATAGGAGATTTCACCATCAGTGTTACCGAAGTACAAAGCAAATTGAGTAATTTAAATGTAAATAAGACCCCGGGACCCGACATGCTCCACCCGAAAATAATTAAGAATGTCAAGGACGAAATAGCAAAACCCCTGACACAACTATTTAACTTATCACTACTACAGGGGATTGTACCGAGTGATTGGAAAGATGCGAACATTACGCCGATATACAAGAAGGGTAGCAAGGCCAAAGCGAGTAATTACAGACCAATTAGCCTAACTTCAATTGTAGGAAAAATCATGGAAAAAATCATTAGAGATAAGATAGTAGATTACCTCGAATCAAACAACCTAATCAAAAATAGTCAACACGGCTTTAGATCAAATAAGTCATGCCTAACAAATTTGATTGCATTTTATAACAAACTATTCACATATAACGACATGACGAAATCACTAGATATAATCTTCTTGGACTTTCAAAATGTTTCGACAAGGTGCCTCACCGAAAACTATTGGCTAAACTGGAGAGGATAGGTATCAAAGGTGAAATTCATTCTTGGATAAAAAATTGGCTTACAGACAGAAGACAGAGAGTGGTGATAAATGGAGTGGAATTGGAGTGGGAGCCTGTCACTAGTGGAGTTCCACAGGGTTCAGTCCTTGGACCGGTCCTGTTTCTCATTTACATTAACGATATCGATGTAGGGGTAAACAACACCATTTCCAAATTCGCCGACGATACAAAAATAGGAAATACAGTCCTGAACGAAGATGATAGAAATGCGTTGCAATCTGATTTAAACAAGATATCAGAGTGGTCGAAAAAATGGCAGATGCCCTTCAATGTCGATAAATGTCAGGTGCTGCAGGTTGGTAGCAGAAATATGAAATACAAATACGAAATGAATGGCAAACAAATAAAAACCGCAACGGTAGTAAAAGACCTAGGGGTACTAATATCTGAAAACCTAAAAACTTCTGACCAATGTATAGCAGCTGCAAATAAGGCAAACATAGCATTGGGCTTTATTAAACGAAAATTTACATATAAACATGAAAACGTAATAGTGCCACTGTTCAAAAGTATGGTGAGGCCCCACCTTGAATATGGTGTGCAGTTCTGGTCACCTTATCTGATCAAGGACATTGTAAGACTCGAGTCAGTACAGCGTAGAGCGACGAAGATGATACCCTCATTAAGAAATAAACCATATGAAGAAAGACTTAAACGATTGAACCTGTTCTCGTTAAAAAAGAGGAGGTTGAGGGGTCAGCTTATTGAGTGCTTTAAGATACTAAAAGGTTTCGACAAAGTCGATGTAAATGCACTATTCACATTAAACAATACTAATCAAACTCGCGGAAATGGAATGAAATTAAAAACCAAAAAGGCAAACCTAGATGTCACAAAGAGTTTCTTCACCTACAGTGTGGCGACAGAGTGGAATAAACTACCAGCGAGAGTGGTGGAGAGCGAAACAATAAACGCTTTCAAGGGAAGGCTTGACCTCTATCTGCAGAGGGCTGGGGTGATATGAAAAAAAAAAAAAAAAAAAAAAAAATGTATATGTATGTGTGTGCACTGTACAGTATGTTATATATACTGGTATATATATATATGTATGTATGTATGTATGTGTGTATATGTGTGTACCGGTGTATATATGTGTATGTATGTATGTATGTGTATATATGTATGTATATGTATATGTATATGTATATATATATATATGTGTATATGTATATGTATGTATGTGTATGTGTATGTATGCATATATGCATATATAGTTTGTAAGGCCAGACTGCCTAGTAAGGACCTTGAGGTCTGTGTGGTCTGTGTATCTATGTATCTATGTAGCTCTATGTAGCTCTCTCTCTCTCTCTCTCTCTCTCTCTCTCTCTCTTTGGCTTGTATCCATTCGGCCCCATTCAGCCTACTGTTTTAAGACGTTTACCCCCATCCAAGTGTCAGTATTTTCCTGGCGAGCAGTAGCAAGCCAGCATATATATATATTTTTGTTTTACAGCAAGCTAAATTTGTAAATTTTTCGATAGAAAAATTTCTCCGGCAAAGCCGGATTACTCCATACAATGCTGGCTCGCTTTCGCTCGCCAGGAAGAAATCGACACCTGAATGGGGATAAACGTCTTAAAACAGTTGGCTGAATGGGGCCGAATGGATACAAGCCAGGGAAAGAGCAAAAAGGAGAGAAATGTAAAAAAAAGCCAGTGACCCCCCTTAAATACGATGTACAATTATTTTGGCACATATTAAATTATTTCATTCAGAGTAAGAATGACTTGTGAAAGCTATCGAAAATTACCATTATTAAATTTCACAAGTTCTTAGTGTCATTAAATGGTATATTGTTAGCCTGAATAGAATTTTGAAGACACCATATTATAGAGTACTGTTCGCATGTGTGGGAAGGTTCCGCCAGAACTGCACTTCTCGAATGGATACAGTCAAAAGCATTTTGTTTCGTCAACTCACCTCCTCTTACTAAATCCCTACAAGCCCTCACTGCACGCTGCAATGTATCATCTTTCTCACTCTTCTACCGCTATGACAATAATTAGTGTTTTTCAGAACTTTCTCAGTGTATACCTTCTCTTATGGATAGTAGTGGGTGGCATCTGCCTTTCAATACATTCCCACCCTTATTCTGTCCAAGTCTCTAACCCAAGAGGGAACCAATTTTCCCAGTCTTTCTTCTACTCAACACATAAAATCTGGATCTCTCTCAATCTATCTTTCCCTCATCCTGTGACTTAAACTGCTTTAAGCTCCGTGTGTCCACGCATTCTAACTCTAACCTACCTTGAATTTGGCTCCCTATCTCTCTTTCAACTTTGATGGGGACACTTGCTTACAGGCAGCTTTGCCTATTGTCGAAGGGGGGTCTTGGGGCTATCGAAAAATGTAAAAAAAAATCTTGAAAGAGGGTCTAGGGGTACTTGTTTTTTGTTTTCAGTCTTGCTGGTGGTCTAGGGAGGAAACCAAGAAAAATAAAAATATTATTTTAACAAAACAAAAAAAAGCGCCCCTTAAGATGAACTGGACGAAATGTTCTACTGATTGAGTTGTCCGTCTACTATGTTCGTATGATACAAGCTCTTAAGGGGGTAGTAGTTAGATTTTGGTATATATATATATATTCATTAGTTGTTTAGTTTCCTCGCTATATATCTATCAAAAAATAAAAAAATAGACCACCTTTCAAGATAAATATGTACATGTTATGATAGAAAAATTACACAAAAGGTCTTAATATCGCCAAACTAATAGACCGAGCGTCTTAAAATCTCAAAACTAATGGGGCTAAATATGAGGGGGCAGGGGGTCGAGAAAAAACCCTACCTCCCCCCTTAAAAAGGTGTAAAGCGACAAAGAGGGCCTTTTGGGAGGACACCTCTTGATGATGGGCCAAAATTCCCCCCTGGAGACGTCAAAGTGGTGAAGTTAGCTTGGAGACCCCGCTCACGTCTAGACCCCCTTCAGTGTACAGAGAGGAGGGACAGCTAAGGACATTTCAGTACCTCTAATATATTTTTCTTTATCCCATTCCATACCGGTGGCGTCATTTTCATAACATTCTGGCAACTATTAAGATCATTGTATTTAGCTTAGGAAGGACCTTTAACAATTAAAAGGCTACAATGTCTCAAATAGTCCTTTTAGCTACCACAGATCCTTCGTAAGATGAATAATATTGTCTAATAGTTGCCAGCATATGATGTAAAGGACGTCACCAGTACTGCATGGGTTAACTGTCTTGGTGGTATAATGGTTAAAGCGTGTAAGTTCTGTATGTGGTGTTCTGAGTTCGAATCCCCGGAGGTTCATATGCTTTCATTAGGTTCTTTGGGAGTTATTAGAGTTAAGAACGATAATCATTAAGCCGTCATTAGACGGCTTAATTCAATTTAGGAAAGAGTTGTGGGAGTCAGAGGGATGATTAAGATAGTTGTTAAGTTGTTATTAAGTTAGCATTAAGTTGTTATTAAGTTAGTATTACGTTGTTATTAAGTTAGTATTTAATTGCTATTAAGTTGTTAATAAGTTATTTAGTTGTTATGTTTTTATTAAGATAGTTGTTATTAAGATAGCTGTTACCCTTTTGTTTACTAGAGAGCCTTCCATAACTGAACAAAATCGCCTAATGATAGTCAGAATACACTATAAAATGCGTCATAATCCTCAAGGGGTTAAGCATCAGCTACAAATCAGTGTCCTGTAGTACAACTGAAGAAGTTTCCGGGGAGGTTTGTTATTTTCTGGACTCCCTTCTCCTTCATGTTTAGCCCCATTAATATATTTGGCTATTTTAAGACTTGTGCCATTAGGTGTCGATTTTTTTCTGGCGAGCGATAGCGAACCTGTAATTTAGGAGGATTTTTTCTACCAAATAAAGTACAAATATATGGAGGTCTTGGGAGATACCTAAAATATAACATTTATATAATATATGAATTAACAAATATATACAAATAAATATAAATCTCTCCTTAAACAGACCCTTCTCATAATTTGATCCTGATAATTATTTACTGAACATTCTCGATCATTTCACGGATTTAACCCATACAGTTCCAGGGGCATGCCTTTTATCATATGCTGGCAACTGTTAGACGATTAAATTCAGCTTAGGAAGGACCTTTAGCAAAAATTAAGGCATCAAACTATATCAACCAACCCTCTTAACTACCACAGATCCTTCCTAAGCTGCAAAATATCGTCGAAGTCTAACTAGAATACAATATAACACACGTCGCTGGTACTCAGAGGGTTAATCAGATGTCTATGTATGTGTTCGTATCAGCTAAAATAATCAATAACCACAGATTGAGACAAGGCAATTTCCTGCATGCTAAGAAAACCGACTATTACCCTGTTCATACTAGTTAGGCCAAAAGCCGTGTCCTCTATTTTTTGTAACTCAAAATGGGCTAGAGCAAATGGGCTGTACATTTCTGCACCCGTTCCCTAGTTAACGTTTCCCAATCGGTGTAAAAAAGGAATTCGATTACTCTAGTAATTATTTAGTTTTAGAAATTAAGAGTTAAAGGGGTAGAATTTATGTTTAGGTTTATTTATATATTTATTACTTAGTTTCCTCGCTCAACTTCCATCAAGCTTTAAAAAACATCCCCAAGACCCCCTTCGAGATAAATTTGTACATTTTTCGGTAGAAAAATTTCCCGGCCTAAGGCCGGTTCCTCTTAAAATTACAGGCTCGCCAGGAAAAAATTAAAAAATTAAATGGCATGAAAGGACTACATATTGACAAAGAAATGGTGCGAAAGGTCTTAAAATCGACCTTTTTATAGCCAAATACTCTGTTAAATCTTAAAATTTGGCAATAATACGATGCAGGGCCATAGCAGTTTCATATAAATAGTATAGTTGAGTTGTCCCACCTTCCTCCTCGCTACAGGGGCCGATTTCCTGTCACGCCTGTTGTTTTTTGCCACCCTCACTTTGTTCTCACCTCTGCCGGGCCAATTTACTAGGCTCTCTTGGCTTTTGTCGCACTGTCTGTCATTTGTCTAGCTCTGTGTGGGTTTTTTTTATGATATATATTTCTGGTTTGTGTTGTTAATATATATATATATATATATATATATATATATATATATATATATATATATATATATACCGGTATATATATATATATACTGTATATATATATATATACTGTATATATATATAGATATATATATAATATACTGTATTATAACTGGAATATACCTATTACCAAATGGAAAATAGTTTCACTCTCTGACAGCCTTCGCCAAGTGAATTTTAAAAAGCGCTAGGCAAAGATTGCTTGATGGTGGGAGCAGCACTGGTTCCAATCCAAAGGAGGGATCTAATAAACATTTATTAAAAATATATAAATGTGTGTTAGGAATATATTATGTGTTCCAGCTGTCAGTCAGTCAGTATCCAAACCCGCACTACCTTAGAGAGGTAGGAGGATCAGCAAGAAAAGGCTGTTGATCCATGATTAGTGGAAGCAAATTCTGGATATTGGATTCCCATACCAACCTCAAGGGGTTTTCTGCGCCATGATAGTGATGGGCGATGGGGTCGACACATCTATACACCATAACATATTTTCCAAATGTGACTTCATATACCAGATTTCTATTTACTGCTAGTAGTTATGGGTTCCTAGGAGACCGCCCAAGAACCAAACCCGGGTCATCGCAGATGTGAGTCGCTATGGAAATACGCCACACCTTACCCTTAAATCCGAATCCTAATTCTTTGTCCACATTTCTGCCTCTCAGGGTGGTAGTAGCGGCGTGGACTACAGGGTAGAGGGAGGCTGGGGGGCCCTGACGGTGAACGGAGCAGGTGGTATACTGCTGAGGACGACCCTAGACCGTGAGGCTGTAGATGGCGACGAGGGTGAGGCGAGGATAGTGGCCGTGGATCGAGGTAGGCCCCCTCTCTCAGCCACTGCCACTCTCACCATCACCGTTACCGATGTTAACGACTGCCCGCCTACCCTCCTCCCACCTACACTCCTCCACATCACTGAAAACAGCCCACCCGCTAGCTTGGGCGTCCTAAGAGCCACTGATCCGGACCTGTGGGCGATGGGACATGGCCCGCCCTTCAATTTCACCTTAGACCCCTCCAATGAGCCTTATGTCCTCGCTTTGGTTTCACTCAAGTTCGATCCTCGTAAGTATGAGAGTAGATGTTGTTAGTATATTTTGATTCATTAGGGTACTCTGGGCCAGTATAATGTGCGGAGTTTGAGGATTGCACTCGGTCAGTTTTATGTGTGGGGCTTAGAATGCCACTCCCAGGCAACATAATGCATGGGCATTGTGAGTTGTTCTCAGACAGTATGATATGTGGTAGTTGGAAGACACTCTTAGGAAGCATAATGTTTGGGTGTTGGGGGCTATCTCGAGCAGTTGATATGCGGGTGGGTTGAGGGTCGCTATTGAATTGAATTATGTGCAAGGGTTAGGGTGTTGCATTTTGTAAAGTGTTGGAAGGATAGCTCTACCTACTATCAATATACTCTTCTAGCTACTGCCAGATTCTTGTTGTCAGCTTAGTAAGTATCATCGACTTTTATCTCTCGCTAGATCTCGACTCCGGGCGAGGTGGTGCCGAAGTAATGACGAGGGGGAAATTGGACCGCGAAGAACACCGTGAGTTGAGCGTTGGTGTGCGTGTGGCCGACGCTGAGGGACGAGCCGCCACTCACACCATCACCATCATTGTAGATGACGTTAACGACAACCCAATGAAGCCCGCCGCTAAGATGGTCTATTTGTGGAAGACTCAGGTGAGTTGTTTATATGTGTGGATGTGTATTTGAAGTATTACGAATCCATGCAGAGATCTTTTTAGGAGCTTGAAAGCAACAACATGTTCTGTTTTTCCACAACCCCTTGATGCCTACTGATAAGCGCATTCATTGGTGGAAAAAGCAGGTGTGCCTTTGAATAATTCCTTCACTATTGTCTCCCTATATATCTTCAGATATTCCGTCAGGACAACCCACTCGTAGTAAGACCTTAAAAGTGACAGTGTCTTACCTTCCTATTTTCTCAACATCATCATTAACAACGTTTGTGGAATATTACGCACAACCCAATGCGATATTTTCACATATAACCTCTCTCTTATTGGTAGAAACTTCCCCAAAAATGAGTAAATACTTGTTTAGTATGGCTGGTCATTGAGCGAGTAAACAATAATTTTTACACAGCATAGAGCATAGTGAACTACACAATGCTTCTTTTTTCACATAGAATACATCACAATAATTTTGATATACTAACTATTCCAGTAGCGCTTTGTACTCTCCCTTTCTTGTACCAGTTCAACAAGGGCATAGATTCGTGATTGTGGAAGATCATAAATACAAACTAAACGCTATTTTTTGCATTGCTCGGCTGTACCACCAATGTATTCGCCACCACCACCACCATAATCACCATTGTATAATACAAATAATGTGTTTCGGTATAGGAGACCTTTGTGTGGAATTAAAGGAAAACATGACCTGTAATTTTAAGGGAGAGGTAGTTGCTTTTTCTGGGCCCCCTTCTTCCTCTTGTTTAGCCCCATTAGTTTTGAGATTTTAAGACTTTGCCTCATTAGTTTGTCGATTTCGAGACCTTTCGTCCCATTTCTTTATCAACATCAAGACCTTTCCTGCTATTTCGGTGTAAAACAAATCTTGACGAGCGATAGCGAGCCTGTAATTTTGGAGAAACTGGCCACCAAAAAATGTAGGCCTACACATTTATCTTGAAAGGGGATCCTGAAGATAATTTATGAAGCTTGATGGAGCTCTATGGAGGAAACTAAAACTATAATATATAGATAAATAAATAGACCAATAGATAAACCCAACCCCCTTAAAGGGAAACATAACGTACAATCTTAACCCACTTCTCCTCACCCAATATTCAAATAGCTGTTCAGATTATAGATACGGAAGTGAAACCATCTTGGGGGTTTATTAAGATAGTCTTTACCCTTATAATTCTCACCTATCCTTCTTAACCCTTAACTGGCGGCGCGCATCATATGTCGAGTGAAAGAAATTTGGACTATGTGGCGGCTCACAACATAAGTTGTGTGGCAATTTCAGCACGTAATGTTGCTGAGAGAGAGAGAGACAAGTGGTGGCAGGAGAGTAGCGAGTGTATGACTGCTCCAGACCACCGCGGTGGACCAACTTACATGAATCCCACCCTCCTCCACCCTCTCACACTCGCTACATAGTGAATTATATGGGGAAAGTACCGAATTACATGGTTTTTGCACTCGTGTTGCGCGGTTGTTGCAAGAAAACTATCGGTCATACAAGGATCGTTGTGGTGTCATTGGAAAGCTCTGTTTATGCCCTTTCAGGGGTAGATACTTGTTTTACGCTCTGGGTCTTATTTAGGCATGAAAATGATCACGTAAACAGCCCTATTTTGGGTAAAAACACCCCGCTGGTGGCTACATATTATTTACCGCCGCTCTTTAGGTGTTGAGTGGTACTTGAAAAGTAGACAGAATGGATAAAAAACACCATCTGAGGAAGAGCACTTTATTGACAACATTTCGCAGATAGCTTCATCAGGTCACTGATGAAGCTATCTGCGAAACGTTGTAAAAAAAGTGCTCTTCCTCAGATGGTGTTTTTTATCCGCTCTTTAGGTGTTAAACTGTATAGATTTGTCTAATGATAGCCAGAATATACTAACAAAATGTGTCACAATCTTCAGAGGGTTATTAATAAAGATTAAGGGGATACTACTCGCTTTTTCTGGACCACCTTTTCCCTCATATTTAGCATATTAGTGTTGAGGTTTTAAGACGTTCTTTCCATTAGTTTGACAATTTTGAGACCTTTCGCCCCATTTCTTTGTTAATATTTAGACCTTTCGTCCCATTTAGGTGTCAATTTTTTTCATGGCGAGCGATAGCAAGCCTGTAATTTCAGAGGGAAACGGCCTTCGGCCGTGACATTTTGCTGCCGAAAAATTTACAAATTTATCTTGAAAGGGGGTCTAGGGGGTATTTTATTAAATTAAGCTTAATGGAGGTCTAGCGAGGAAACTCAAAAATAAATAAATACATAAATATTGTATATAAACCAAAAACAAAACACTACCCCCTTAAACAAAAAAAGTGAAGGATGAGAAGCCTGTAAGCCTCCACTACATTTACCTCCATGGTAATTACGTTTTCTCAATTTGCTGGATACCTGGTAATCTGAGGCTTCTGACCTAATTAATACACACGTACTTCTTTACCACTTTGTCGACTGTGACCTTTGAGACCTAGTTTCGGAAAAAAAATATACATTTATCTTGTCGCTGACCTTAAACCCTTCTGTCGGTACCGGCGACGTCTTTCAAATTTTATTGTAGCTATATTTAGACGATTTTGTGCAGTTAATGAATGAAGGATCGTGGGAGTAAAAAGGGTTCGGAGAAATGGTATGAAGTCTGTTAATTGCTGGAGGCCTATGTTAAACTACATAAAATCGTCTAATAGTAGCTAGAAAAGTACAAAAGACGTAGCCGGTACAGAAGGGGTTAAGGATCGGACTCGTTTTTGTTTGACCCACACTTTTTATCCTGTGATTCATTTACATGTATTTCTAGCTACATACAAACTATACTCTGTTTCATTTCATCTGACGGTAAATTGTTATCTCTTCATCGTGATTACTCCGCTATTATGCAGGTTTTGTAGCGAAATAGGTTGTTAATTATGAACATTTGTCACTAATAGGAAGCAGCGACATAGTAGTTTCACATTTTCCCGTTAGTTATTGAGAAATCAGTTGCAAAAGGATTCAATTTACCGTCAGATGAAAAGAAACAGGGTATATATAGTTTCCTCAGAAGGTAAATTTCTTAAAGAGTAAAGCTTTATTATTTTAGAGAAGGCAGTCACAGAGTATGAGGTGAGGTTGAATTGTCTGGTGATGAAAAATGTCAGCTCATTTAAGTATTTGAGCAGTGTGATGAGTAAAGCTGCTGTCACACGAGGGATTTTTCCGTCAATTTTCCATGAGCAAGTTTTTTCTCGTAATATTTAGGGACTTTTTCGCACTGGTATCGTAACTAGTAAAGTAGAGTATGTTAGGCGGTTGAATTCTGATAAAGTGTAGTTTTTTAAGCTGCCAGACCATAATTGCTCGAAAAATGGCTTGTGTGACTCCAGCTTAATGATGGGAGTTTGGAAGTGCGGGAGAAACTGCAACAGGAAAAGAGTCGAGTTGTTGGTATGTTGAAAGCTGTGACTAGGAATAGAAAAGTGAGCAGGGAAGTAAAAAATAGTACTGCATGACGTACAGGATAAAAACGTGGACATTTTTGAAGAGGCGTATAGCAAAAGTGTGACGGGTCGAAATATGTTACTTGGGAAGTGTGTGTAGAGTCACATGGAAAGTTATTTGACAAATCACCTACTTAACTCAGACACCAATAAACCATGTGTGCGCAATGTATCCTAATGGCTCGGAACTATAAATAAATATTACAGAGTTTAATTCACCTTCTACCAAGCAATTGTTTCAAGCTACCAATAGCCGAGTTTTTCCAACTCCAGGGCGGAGGGTCTGAGGCAACACTGCTCGGTTTGTAGATGACCTATAGAAAGATACTTTTATTTTTGATAATTTACCTCCAGTGACGACACACTTTCTACTCTATCCAAACTGGACGATTATACTCTCTCCTATGGATGAAGCACTGTTGCAAATTTAGCGACTTTCAAAATAGATCTAGTCAAATTTTTACATCTAGCGACATGAATTCTAGTGGTATCCTGTAGATTTGAGCCATTTTAGAGATATAGTGTAGAGATTGTGGCATTATTCTAGCGATTTTCGGCATATATTTACTATCTACTTGATTTGGTAACCCTGGGATGAAGAGTTGGAGACGTCGCTAGGCCGGGTGTTCGTGGCCGATCCTGACGAATAGGCCTACGCATATCGGGCGGGTGCCCGACCCCGAAAGGGGTTGAAATAGGGGAGCTATCCCCCCGCCAAAGGCGGCTTTCTAGGGCCTTTCCTAGCTGATGCTGAGAGGATTGGGTTCTAGTCATGTGGTGATGGGCTGGTCTATCAGAGTGAGAACTGAGCGATCTCTGCCATTCCCATAGCTTGCTCTTACTGTTCCTTTTACTTATATATTTTCTAGATCTCAAGTGACGGCGTCTCTTCCGTGGATTGACCTCCCAATCTACCAAGATTGGAAGCCAAAGCGTCACATTTTTCCTTTGCCCCTCAACTTTCTCTTCATAATTGCTGAGGGGCACAGGGCCCTGGGTGGGGCTTTGGTTTCCCTGGCGTTTCCGCACCCTCCTCAGCTCCCCGCCATGGAGTGGCTTCGGTCACCCAGGCTTTATTGTGGTCGTCAGGGAGGGTTCTGTGGGGGCGCTCGGTTATGGCCTTGGAATTGCTCGGGGCCTTGGGGCTGTTCGGCCAGGCAGCTTGGGGAACAACAACAACAACAACAACAATATATGAATACATGTGCAAATATGAGGACACTGGTGATGATTTTCAACAACCTCAAAATCTCTCTCTCTCTCTCTCTCTCTCTCTCTCTCTCTCTCTCTCTCTCTCTCTCTCTCTCTCTCTCTCTCTCTCTCTCTCTCTCTCTCTCTCTCTCTCTCTCTCTCTCTCTCTCTCTCTCTCTCTATGTATCTATATATCTATGGACCATTTTATTAAACCATGGTAAGAGCTTTCCCTACGACCTTTCCCGACCCAGATTGACCCTTATACAGATAAGCAATAAGGGTAAATCTAGGCCACGAAAGGTCGTAGGGAAAGCTCTTACCATGGTTTGATAAAATGGCCCTATATCTCTATCTATCTCTAGGGCGGAGGATCTGAGGCACCGCTAGGCCGGGTGTTCGTATCCGACCCTGACGACTGGGACCTGGACGACAAGACCTTTAAGTGGGCCACCCAACCTCACCCACTCTTCACCCTCCACCCCACACAGGGCACCATCTTCGCCGCCACTCAGCTCAGGCAGGGCAGGTACGTTACAGTATATTATGTGTTGTGTTGTTAGGTTAGTTTAAGGGGGAGGTATAGTCGCTTTTTTTGGACACTCCTGTTCCCTCATTTTAGCATATTAGTTTATATTTTCAGACGTTCAATCCGTTAGTTTGGTGATTTTCAGACCTTTCGCCTCATTGCTTTGTCATTATTAAGACCTTTCGTGACATTTTGTTTTGTCTATGTGAGTGAGGAAGACAAAAGGCAGAACTGTCTGTAGCGAGTGCCTCCCCCGGCCAAAATCAAGGGACAAAATGCCGAGACCCACGGAGTTTGAAGCAATTTAAGTCATAGGTGTTGATTGTTTCCTGGCGAAGGATAGCAAGCCTATAATTATAGAAGTATCCAGCCCTCGGCCGGGAAATTTTTCTACCGAGAAATGTACAAATTTATTTTGAAAGGGGGTCTAGGGGATGTTTTCTTAAAACTTGATGGATGTCTAGCATGGAAACTCTCCGTCCCCCTCCCCCCGGGGGGTGAGGGGACAACAAACCTATTGTTTAAAACCTATTCTGGCACCCCTTAGTATGCAGAGCCAAGTATGGGCTCTCCATCTTGAAAACTGAGGGAATAGTTCGTGTACAAACAAACAGACTCACAGAAAGTGCCCTTTATATAGTAGATATGCTTTCACAATTTTGAAGAGATGTTTCCCCGATCCTACGTAATGTACCTTGAATTCGGTTATTTTCACTCGTTAACATTGAATGGGTATTAAAAGCAGACTAGTTGGAATATAGGAAAACAAAATATAAAAACAATCCTGCATAAAAGTATATTGCTCAGGAAACTATGGGCTACGTAAGTTTAAGTAAAGATAGGATATATTATATTAGGGTTGGGTTAGAGTTAACTACTTGAGCCTATTTGTATCTTATGTTTAGATAGATTAGGTTAGGTCGGTTTAATGTTAGGGTAGTTCCTGTACAGGTAAGATATTATTATGCATAAGTTTTTCGTAGAAATTGAACTGGAATATGGCATCCAGAATTTTAGTGAATATGTGTATGCATTTGTTTTCGCGCTTTCACGTACGATTTTCATATGGGTGTAGAATCAGTAGACTTCTGAAGTAAATTCAAGGTGGCTGTGGTGATAAAACTATGTGCCCCGACTTCTGTCAATATTTACATCAGTGTCCTCATTTCATTATACTTCACCTACTCATCCTACACTGGCGCTTCAGATAAGAAAAGATGAAGAGAGGGGGAGAGAATAAGAACGAGAGAGGGGGGAAGAGAGGAGATGAGACGAGGAGGGGAGGAGGAGAGAGAGGAAGGATTAATGGGTGGAGAAGGAGAGATGATGACGAGAGAGAGAGGAGAGTATTTGAGATGGGAACAGAGAGGAGAGAGGGGGGAGGAGGAGAGGGAGGATGGGGAGAGAGGGAGAGAATGGAGAGGAGGAGATAGAGGGAGTAGAAGGAGAAGAGAGAGACTGGAGGAGAGGAGATGGGGGAGAGATGATGGGAGTGATGAGAGAGGAGACTAGATAGGAGAGGGAGAGGAGGAGGAACGAGAGGAGGATGAGAGGAGATGAGAGAGAGAGAGAGAGAGGGGAGAGAGAGAGAGAAGAGATGAGAGAGGAGAGAGAGAGAGAGAGAGAGAGAGAGAGAGAGAGAGAGAGAGAGAGAGAGAGAGAGAGAGAGAGAGAGAGAGAGAGAGAGAGAATGTTTTATCGCAGAGTGTTAGACTGTGAGTTATATAGTGTGTTTACGTGTGAATGTATCTTTGTGTTTGTATATTGTTGCTTAACCCTTACAGTACCGGTGCCATCTTTTTAGTTTTATTCTGGCTACTGATGGACGATTGTACTCGGTTTAGAAAGGCCCTCCAGCAATAAACAGCGTTCGAACTATCTAACCCAACCCATTTTGCTGCCACAGATCCTTCTTAAACTGCACAAAACCGTCTAAATAAATCAAGAATAAAATTATAAAGACGTCGCCGGTACATAAAGGGTTAAGACGTTCTTTTAAATACGGCCCCCACTACTTCCTTCCCTAGATACGAGCTCCAGTTCTCCGTGAGCGACCGAGTGTGGCGCCAGGATAATGTGAGTGCCAACGTGACTGTGGTGGTGAGACTGTTGGCACCCGAGGCACTGGCACACGCTGCTCCTTTGGCACTCACAAACACCACCCCAGCAGCTCTCACAAGGGGATGGACACCAGCTGTAAGATATTTGTATATAGTCTGTTAATCTTTAGCTTGAGTAAATGACATGTATGTATGTATGTATGTATATATTTATTTATGTATGTATGTATGCATGTATGTACAGTATGTATGTATGTACATGTATGTACAAATGTATGTCCATACAGAGGAGGTGCGGTGGAGTGGTCTTGCCACTGGCCTGGTAATCCAAAGGTCCCGGGTTCAAATCCCGATGTATCAATGGGAAGATATTATTGGGATGGAATTTGTGCTGTACCTGGTATCAGTGCATTACCACAAGCCCACCGAAACGTCAATAAAATACCCTCATTGTTCCCTGATTAAATAGCACTGTATGAATATTCCCATATTTAAAAAATATGCTATAGGGGTGCAATGCCTGGTGAGTTATCTGCTCAACAGGTGGCGTTGTATGTGTGTAAGTGTGAGAGTCCGAGTGTAGGGGGTGAGACAGTGAAGCACGGGAACGAGGTGGCTTCAGAGATGGGGTCGTTTCGGGCCATGAGTGAGCACCGTGCCTCATGTGAAGGCAAGATGGCAGGTGCTCGTTGTACTCTACGTGCTTCACATGTCTCACTCCCTAGACTGGAACAAGACCTCACGGGCTTCACTGTTCATTGTAAAGCGGTGAATGTTAAGGCTCTCAGCCTATGCCCGAGAGGAAGTAAGTTGGAATATAAAAAAAAAAAAAAAAAAAAAAAAAAAAATATATATATATATATATATATATATATATATATATATATAAATAAATAAATACTCCCAGCCGTGATTGAACATCCGACATTCAGAACGATGTCCAAGCTTTTCATCTTCTACACCACGGCGTGTATGTATGTATGTATGTATATATATATGTATGTACTCAGGCACATACCCCATAGCTGGGGTGGCCGACTTGAGACAAAGTTCAGGCAGAAACAACAGAATATAAACCAAATTTAATAATTCACTCACATCTAGGTCGTCCAGGAGAACACCCAGAGTAAATGACAGATACATACATAAATAGAATGACACAGATACATACATAAATGACACAGATACATACATAAATAGAATGACACAGATACATACATAAATGACACAGATACATACATAAATAGAATGACACAGATACATACATAAATAGAATGAAACAGATACATACATAAATGACACAGATACATACATAAATAGAATGACACAGATACATACATAAATAGAATGACAGATACATACATAAATGACAGTTACATACATAAATAAAATGACACAGATACATACATAAATGACAGATACATACATAAATAGAATGACACAGATACATACATAAATTACACAGATACATACATAAATAGAATGACACAGATACATACATAAATAGAATGACACAGATAGATACATAATATAATGACACAGATACATACATAAATAGAATGACACAGATACATACATAAATAGAATGACATAGATACATAATAGAATGACACAGATACATACATAAATAGAATGACACAGATAGATACATAATAGAATGACACAGATACATACATAAATGACAGATACATACATAAATAAAATGCACAGGTCCAAATATTTGCATCATTGGTTAACTAAAGGGTTAGACCATTGCTAATTACCTTTTAAAATCCAATACATAAATTATATTTTCCATAGCTTCATATAATGGTGTTTGATTTAATTACCGTTAATCTTGCAAAATTTTCATCCAGATCTTGGGATTAAGTGGCAATAAATCCTAATTTATGGTACTAACAACCTTTATGTTATATAGAAAGACGCAAATACATGAAATAGGCAAATCATTATTATGTTTTTCGAAGTTAGTGTTTTAATAAATGAATGCGCGCACACACAACACACATATATATATATATATATATATATATATATATATATATATATATACACACACAGTATATGTAGAATACCTCACAAATACGCGTGAGTTACATGAATAAATGTTTAGGCCTCAGCCAAGATTCGAACTGCAGTCAAGCATAATGACATCCCACGCTTTAACCCACTTGGCTACGGCGGTAAAGTGTAGGATGACATTCTGATTGACTGCAGTTCGAATCCTGGCTGAGGCATAAACATTTATTTGTGTAACTCACGCGTAATAAAATACATTAATGAAACAATACGATTTTCAAAGAAATCAGTGAAACTCCATATTTTAATATACTGTATATTACGCGTTTTGTAATTACAGAGTGGTGGAGGAGGTTTGGGGTTACTACTTCAAGGTGTCCTGGAGGCAATAGATGAAAAGAACTACTCTGTGGAAGTGGTCAGTGTTTATGGTCCGTGTGGCTCGGGGGTAGATCCTGCTGACAAGGCCTCGCTTACACCTTCGACCTCTACCACCACCACCACACCAAGTAACCCTCTCCCAGGTAATTACAATTATACCTATCTCCCTATATTCTGGCATTATCTCTAAATGTACGTTTGGTCCTTCCTAACGTCAGTAAAACCGTCTAGTATTAAACTGCATAAATTACCTTTACGCAACCATATTGAAAATGAGGTTAAAATAATACACTAATAATACTACTACTACTAATAATAATACTGATTATACTAATAATAATCATCATCATCATAATAATAATAATATTAATAATAAAACCATATACCTTTCTTTTAACAGGTCGGTGGGCACGAACCTCACCGCCTCAGGACCAACCATCAGCCAAGTCCTCGTCCGCTTGTGTGTGGGTGAGCGCCAAGGACCCCAGCGGCAGATTCATGGACCCGGTTAAACTAGGGGGCCTTCTAGCTCTCCATACCCGCCAGGTAAGATTATTGGGGGCAGATTAGATTTTCACTTAACTTTGAAAACTGCTGGAAATAGGCCGTTTTGGGCATTTCAAGTGATCCTGTACCTTAACACTTCGGTGCGGGCATATTTCCGCCTATTTACGCCATATTAGGGCTCATTCAGGCACTCCTGATTGATTAGGCAAGTGTCTGCATGAAATTAAATGTATTAAGGCGAAAACTAGAAGAAAAATAACTTCAAAATGAAGCCAGAACGTGTTTCGTAGCTCGCGGGGTTCACCTGCAGCGCGACCATAGACATTCACTAAAATGAGCAATTCTCGCTAATGTCGCACTATTTTTGCCTTTGGCAGCACTGTATATCTAGCGAGACTCTGACTCGACCCTTCAGTGTACCGGGTGGCCTGTCTCTCTCGCTTCCTCGCACTCGATTTTACAGGCTTTAAGAGGCTTTAAAAGTCTGTAGATTGCTGTAAATTGCCATGGCGTTCGGGAACGTCTCCCGTAGCAAATGGGTTAAGCTATAGGCCTGGTGCGTCATAATTTATTTTTCTTCACTTTCTTATTGCCTTTATTCGCTTCCTTTTCCCTTCTCTCCGCACCTTCTGGGAGTACAAAGTACAAAGGAGTACAAAGGAAATCAAGCAACAACATATCTAGTGACCCTTCTAGGCTGCTTGTCCTCCAAAACACTGAGGATCAAGTGTCCAAACAGTGGTTTAGAGTGGGTAAGGGAACATTGGAAAGGGAACTACTGCCCTGCCACTAACGTGGCAAGACTAGGAAGTTAGTAGGGGACATATGGGTTAGTAACTGAGGGGAGGCTAAAATAAAGTTATTCATTTACAAACGCAGTCAGTCGCAGGTTTGATGCGAGATATTTGTCTAGGCGGAATTTAAATGAATCAACGGTGCTGCAACAAGTTGACAACTCGATTGAAGAAGAAATTCTTAGATTCGTGTGAGTTAAAAGATTTACCAATAATTTTGCAACCGTTTCCCCGCGTGTAATTAGATTGGTCGATAGTGAAGTACTTACTACAGTTCATATTGTCGATGCCTTTGATGATTTTGAACACTTGAATTAAGTCACCTCTTAAACTGCGCTGGGTTAAAGGAAATAGATTTAATTCTCTAAGACGCTCTTCGTATGGTTTGTTCTTTAGGCTAGGTATCATTTTGGTAACTCTACGTTGAACTCGTTCTAGCTTGTTTATGTCTTTTTGGTAATAAGGGCACCAGCATTGAACGCAGTATTCCAGAAGAGGGCGGACTAAGGAATTGTAAAGGGTTAGGATAACTTCTTTGGATTTATGCTCAAATGATCTGCCTATAAAGCCAATTATTTTGTTTGCCTTCTTAACAACTTCTGAACATTGTTGACTCGGTTTTAGGTTACTCGATATTGTTACTCCCAGATCGGTTTCTCTGTTTACATTCTTAAGCTGAGTGCCATTCATCGAATAGTTTGCTTTCTCATTTAGGTATCCGATATGTAGTACTTTACATTTATCCGCATTGAAACTCATTTGCCAAATTTGGGCCCAATGTGACAATTTATCTAGATTGTGTTGCATATCGTCAACTTGATCTTTTGAGAGTACGCTATTTGCAATTTTTGTATCGTCAGCAAATTTTGAGATTGTACAGGTGAGACCCTCATCTATGTCGTTGATGTAAATTAGAAAGAGAATTGGTCCTAGTACCGATCCCTGGGGTACCCCGCTACTTACATTGGTCCATTTAGATGCCTTACCGTTTATGATTACTCTTTGCTTTCTGTCGCTGAGCCAATTTTCTATCCATTTCAACACACCGTCTTGTATTCCATGCGCTTTTAGTTTTAGCAGTAAACGTTTGTGGGGAACTTTGTCAAAGGCCTTTTGAAAATCAAGGTATATAATATCTACAGCTTTACTCTCATCGTAGAGGTTGAGGATATTGTGGAAGAAGTCCTTGGTGGACCTTGAGGTAATGTTACACAAACGTTGTTCCTGGCAATTTTTACGAGCAATTGTAGTCTGGTAGATTCAAAATTAAAGTTCCATAAGAATTGAATTACATAACATAATCTACCCTCCATCTAGTTTCCAAAGAAAGACCCTAAAAATATCACGAGAAAATATTTGCTCATAGAAAATTGCTCATAAAAGCGTTCGTGTGACAGCGCCTTTACTCTCTCTGCTCTCTCATTCCTTTATATATCCTTTCTTTATCTATTCTTTCCTTCTCTCTTTATTTCCTCCCTCCACTATTCCCTGCTTTCTCTATTTTGTTATTTATCCTCTTCATCCATATTTTCTCCCTCTCTCTCCATCTTCTAAGTTCTTCTCTCATCCTTCCTCGATTCTCTCATCCTTCCTCGATTCTCTCATCCTTCTCTAAACCTTCTCTATCCTTCATTACTTCTTCCCCTGTCCTTCCTTACTCTCTATCTATCCTCCTTCCCAATTTACGTTCATTATTCCCTCTCTATCCTTCTGTTTTGTTCTCGTAATGCTCACTTCTCTCTAGTCTAGTAAACTGGATAATAGTGAGTAAATTAGATAATATGCAGTAAACTAGATAATATGCAGTAAACTAGGTAATATGCAGTAAACTAAATAATATTCCGTAAACTAGATAATATATAAACTAGATAATATGCAGTAAACTATATTAATATGCAGTAAACTAGAAAATATGCAGTAAACTGGATAATATGCAGTAAACTATATAAATATGCGTAAACTAGAAAATATGCAGTAAACTGGATAATATGCAGTAAACTGGATAATATGCAGTAAACTAGATAATATGCAGTAAACTGGATAATATGCAGTAAACTAGATACTATGCAGTAAACTAGATACTATGCAGTAAACTGGATAATATGCAGTAAACTGGATAATATGCAGTTGGATATTATGCAGTAAATTGGATAATATGCAGTAAACTGGATAATATGCAGTAAACTGGATAATATGCAGTAAACTAGATAATATGCAGTAAACTGGATAATATGCAGTAAACTGGATAATATGCAGTAAACTGGATAATATGCAGTAAACTAGATAATATGCAGTAAACTAGATAATATGCAGTAAACTAGATAATATGCAATAAACTTGGTAATATTCAGTAAACTTGGTAATATTCAGTAAACTAGGTAATATGTAGTAAACTGGATAATATGCAGTAAACTAGATACTATGCAGTAAACTAGATACTATTCAGTAAACTAGATACTATGCAGTAAACTAGATACTATGCAGTAAACTAGATATGCAGTAAACTAGATAATATGCAGTAAACTAGATAATATGCAGTAAACTAAATATGCAGTAATCTAGATAATATGCAGTAAACTAGATAATATGCAGTAATCTAGATAATATGCCGTAAATTGGATAATATGCAGTAAACTAGATAATATGTAGTAATAAGTAACCCCCCGTTCTTTAACATTAATATCAAATACAAACCCCAATGTACTTGAATAAACTAATGAAAGCATATGGCCCTACTGGGATGTAAATTTCCACACCTATATACCCTGGCTAACCCCTCCCAAATGGTAGACATATATATTACCTGGATTACTCTAGTCGTTTGTGAGTTATATAGGTTAACCCGTTCAGTACCAGTGACATCCGTTTATTTATCTTCTGGCAATGATTACACGATTGTATTCAACTTGGGAAGGACCACTAGCAATAATAAGGCTTCAAACTATCTCAACCAACCCTCTTGACTATCACAGATCCTTCCAAAGCTACATAATATCGTCTAAATACAGCTAGGAAAAAATATATAACACACTTCGCTGGTACTCAAAGGGTTTATGTTTAAGAGTTTTGGACTATTAATTTGGAACAGGGTATAGGAGATGATTGCCGTGACTAAGCGCAGCCTATTTACCCCCATTTTGTTTACCATGTATCTTGTTTTGAGAGTACAAGTCCACTCTATTTTCATCCTTTTAAGGGAGTGTCTTTTCTGGAACCCTGTCTCCCTCATGCTTAGCTTCATATGTTTTGAGATTTGAAGGCGTTCACCCCATCAGTTTGGCGATTTTAAGACCTTTCGTCCCATTTTTTCTTCAATATTAAGATCTTTCGTGCCATTTAAATGTTGCTTATTTTCTGGCGAGCGATAGCAAGTCTGTAACTCAGGTGGAACCGGTCTTTGACCGCGACAGTATTCTACCGAAACATTTAGAAATTTAACTCAAAAGGGAGTCTTGTGAGTATTTTTTTTCTTTCAAGATTGATGCAAGTCTAATGGAGGGAGCAAACTGAAATACATATTAACCCCTTCTTTACCGATGACCTCGTTTATATTTTATTATGGCTATATTTAGACGATTTTGTGTAGTTTTAAGAAGGATCTGTGGTAAAAGAAAGGGTTCAGTGAGATAGTTCGAAGCCTGGTACTTGCTGGAGGCCCTTTTTAAACTAAATACAATTGTCTAATAGTAGGTAGAAATAAGTTAATAGGACGGGGCGGTACAGAAGGGGTTAATGACAAAAGAAATCCCTCTAAAGCTTGCATAATTTAGAAATATATACAGCACCATGCACCTTTCATTACAAATGCAAATAATGTCTATCCCAGCACACAGTACACGTATTATCTGGCTGGTTGCTGGAGAGCGTGTGATTATTTTGTATTCAGGCTGGATTAAGGGGGTAGTACTCGTTTTTTCTGGACCCCCTTCTCCATCATGTTTAGCATATTAGTTTTGAGGTTTTAAGATTTTCGTGCCGTTAGTTTGGCGATTTTGAGACATTTCGCCTTATTTTTATTCAATATTAAGGACTTTCATGACCTTTAGGTGTCAAATTTTTCCTGGCGAGCGATAGCGAGCCTATAATCTTAGAAGGAATTGGCAGTCGCCCGGGACATTTTTCTACCGAAAAATTTACAAATTTATCTTAAAAGGGGGTCTAGGCGGTGATATTTTAAGCTTGATGGAGGTCTAGCGAGGAAACTAAAAAATAAATACATTAATTAATACATAGACCAAAGACCAAGCACTACCCCTTTAAACGCTGCAACACGAACCCTGGGTCGCCTGTCGGCTCCATATACTTGGCCCTATTTACATGCAAATTCAACTCATATATGTTTACATTTTTAGGGAAGAGATGGATTGCACAGCTCTTTATTTCGTGTGGTGAGAATTGTTTTGGGTGTGTAGTTTCGACTGTGAATAATGTTGCAGGCGTAATGAATATCAACTTTCGTATCAATTCACTAAATGTTATAATATAATATGTAGTATATATATATATATATAACGGGGTATCTGTTGATCAAGCGTATAAGAGTGCTGTAACAATTAGCCTGGTTCATTATGGCAGTTTCACATAATTCTCAGTGCCGGTGGAGTTTGTGGAGTGGATTAATTTTCTGTTTTAATAAAGTGAGATAGTTTGACGCCTGTTAATTACTGGAGGCCCCTTTTAAGCTCAACACAATCGTCTAATAGTAGCCAGAATATACGATTAAACCCCTCTGTACCGGTGACGTCTTTGTAATATTATTTTAGCAATATGCAGACGATTTTGTGCAGTGTAAGAAGGCTCTGTGGTAGTAGAAAGATTAAATTGAGATAGTTTGAAGCCTGGTAATTATTGGAGGCCCCTTTTAAGCCGAACACAATCGTCTAATACTAGCCAGAATAAAGTTAAAAGGACGGCGCTGATACTGAATGGGTTAAAGGGGCGAGAGAGATCAATTGCACCACCTCCTTCTCTCCCAAGCAAAGAAGAAAACATACACAATCCTTCTACAGCCATGGGAAAGGGAAGAAGTGTAGTAAAGTGGGAGGTAGTCGCTTTTTATGGATACCCTTCTCCCTCATGCTTAGCCCCATTAGTTTAGAGATTTAAAGACGTTCACCCAATAGATATACCGTCCCATTTATTTATCCATACCAAGACCTTTCGTGCTATTTAGGTGTCGATTTTTGTCCTGCCAAGCGATAGCGAGCCTGTAATTTTGGCGGAACAGGCCTTCTACCGAAAATTGTACACAAATTTTTCGAAAGGGGGATCTGGCGGATAAATTATTAAGCTTGACGGAGGTCTAGGGAGGAAACTAAAACAATAATAAATATATTTAATGAAACCGTTCATAAATAAAACCTACCCCCTAAAATTAATTCACCCCGTAACCCAATCTTGATTATTTGGATAGCGATTATTGGTAATGACGGTAATGTAAATAGACAAGAAGAAATACAAAAATATATAGTGGCTATGAGAGAGAGAAAGACAGACTAGTCATAGACAGTGAAAGCAAGAACAACTACCAGTCAACCTCTCCTCCAATCAGTAATTCACACCGCACCCTGCCACACCCACACACACACACACACACACACACACACACACACACACACACACACACACACACACACACACACACACACACACACACACACACACACGTACAGACAGAAACACATGGACAGTACGGTATGGTATGAAGTCAAGTCTACAGGAAAAACACAATCAATTTGACGTAATATATACTGTGATATTGTACGACTTCAGAAGGCTGGGTTTTTTTCCCTAACACTGCAATTTGAAGGATTTGTGTTAACAGATATGCACAATCATTATCTACAAATCAAGGAAAAGATCAGTGAAAATATGACCTTTTTTTATTATATTTGAATTTAATATATTGTATTCATTATTATTGTTTGCGTTCATTCTGGTCAGCTTATGGCTATGCTCATTTACATAACTAAGGGTTTAACTAATACAAAATAAATAAATAAAAGCGTCACCCTCTGTATCTTGCTGCTATCCTACCCGCTGTGAAATATGTGTGTCTTACCTCTTTGAAGATTATGACGCATTTTGACACTATATTATGGCTATTATTAAACGATTATACACAGCTTAGGAAAGATCTGTGGGAATTATGAGGGTAAAGACTATCTCAATCAACCCTCTGACTTCCATACACCCTTTCTAATCTGAATAAAATCGTCTAATCATAGCCAAAAACAGGAAATAAATGCGTCATCGGATCTGCTATGGGTTAACCCCTTCAGTACCAGGGACGTCCTTTTCATCACATTTTGGCAACTATTAGACGACTTTATTCAGCTTAGGAAGGACCTGTAGCATTAATAAGGCTTCAAACTATCTCAACCTACCGTTTTAACTGTTACAGGCTTCGAACTATTTCATTAACTCTTTTTACTACCACAGATCCTACCCAAGCTGCATAATATTGTCTAAATACAGCTAGAATACAAATATAACAAGCGTCGCTGGTACTCAAAGGGTCAACCCCTTCTGTACCGGCGACATCTTTGTTATTTTACTCTACCTATTTTTAGACGATTGTTTGCAGTTTATGAAGGATCTGTGGTAGTAAAAAGAGTTAATGAAATAGTTCGAAGCCTGTTCATTGTTGGAGGCCTTTTATAGATTGAATAAAATCTTGTAATAGTAGCCACAATAAAGGCAAAATGACGTCGCGGTACAGAAGGGGTTAAAAACTTCCTTATTTTCCTCCGTGCAGCTTGAGGCAGTGACCGGTGTGCGGGTGTCAGTGGGGGACCCTGGGGTTTCTTCCACCCCACTCCACCCCCATCTCTCCACCACCACCCAGGACCCCCCTGATCCCTTATCGGCCACCTCCCTCGCCTCCACTGCTCTTCCACTACAGGCAAGTGGAATGATATGTTACAGCAGAAAAGAAAAACAAAATATATATATATCTATCTATCTATCTATCTATATGCTCAGGCCCAATCCCCATTTTGGGGGTAGCCGACTCAAGACAGAGCAAGAACAGGGAAAACACAAAAACAACATAAAACAAAAAATAAACACAGATAAAAAACACAAACTCACACACATCCAGGTCACCCAGGAGAAGACCCAGAGACCAGGGTTACCAAGGTCGCTCCAGCACTCCCCCGGTCCCTGACCAACCGGAGAGGTTCCGATCTCGGCAGGCAGACATGCAGTGGAGCCAAAGCCACAAGCCCTCCCACCACACTTCCAGGCACACCCTTCATATTAATCGTCCCCCCGGGCCAGGCGCCTGATGGACTATTATCTAGTCGAACTTGCGCCCGACCCTTACTCCAAATGACCACGTGTTCACTCAACTATTCACAAGCATTCTCCATTCACTCCTGTCCACCACCACTTCCCCTGCCTGATCTATAGTCATTCCTCTATCATCCAAAGCCTTTCTTACACAGTCTCTCCATCTCAATGGGGGTCTTCCTGCCCTTCTATCTCCCCTTGTACCTGACTCACATATTCTCTTTGTAAGCCTTTCATCTCCCATTCGTTCAACATGACCATACCAGCTCAGCACCCTTCTGTCCACTCTGGCTGACAAATGTTCCTGCTGCCCCACTCTCCTACGTATCTATATATATATATATATATATATATACAGAGCGGTCGCGAAACATTTCCCCATAGGAAATTCCTGTGCATTTGCAAGAGAGAGCTGAAGAATCTATTTGTATTTATTTCACTCCAAGACCAAACACCTCCCAAAAAAATTAGTGAAAGCAAGCATGTGATCCACCGGGATTCAAACCAGGGTTACCACATACAGATGCAAATCAAATATATTGGGAAAACCCTGTGGGCAATACACAGGAATTCCCTATGGGGAAATGTTTCGCGACCGCTCTGTTTATTAATATATTTGGTACTGTGTATCATTAATTACACTCTTGGTCTTCTGTTATCAAGGTTGTCGACACCAACTCGACCTCGCTAGTGACCCCGCGGCTCTCCCACGCCCACGCCCACACCTGTCGCCCCCCTGCCCGTATACACCCCCATACCTGCACTCACAACACCTGTCTCAACGGGGGCCGCTGTCTCAGGTCCTCCAAAGGCAACAGGTTAGTATATAAGTGGTTTTAATTTTTTTTAAGGGGGTACTACTCGCTTTTCTGGACCCCCTTCTCATTCATGTTTAGCATATTAGTTTTGAGATTTTAAGACGTTCGGCCAATTAGTTTGGCGATTTTAACATCTTTCGTCCCATTTCGATTTCAATTTTAAGACTTTTCGTGCCATTTAGGTGTCGATTTTGTTCTGGTGAGCGATAGCGAGCCTGTACTTTCCATGCTTCTTTGATGATTTCCTCAGCATCAGCAATTGCACAAAGGATCTGCTCATATCACATACTAGAAGCTTCGGTATGACTAACATCCCGCTCATGATCGTTTAAGGGAGGTCACCTACTTTTTGTTCTCCCCTTTTCTCTCTTTCTCTGGCTTGTATCCATTCGACCCCGTTCAACCTACTGCTTTAAGACATTTAACCCCAACCAGGTGTCAATTTATTCCTGGCGAGCGATAGCGAGCCAGCATTGTATGGAGAAATCCGGCTTCGCCGGAGACATTTTTCTATCGAAATATTTACAAATTTAGCCTGCTGTAAAAAAAAAAAAAAAAAATGCTGGCCCGCTACTAGCCAGGAAAAGATCGACACCTGAATGGAGATAAATGTCTTAAAACAGTAGGCTGAATGGGGCCAAATGGATACAACCCAGAGAGAGAGAGGGAGAGAGAGAAAATTAAATGAGGTGGGCTCCCTCAAGTACAGTTCCAGAATTGACAATGATGGAGTGTTTACTATAGAACCTGTTTTATATGTTGACAGGTGCGTATGTCCCGGAGGAACATGGGGGCCCCGGTGCAAGGTGTTGTCTCGAACCTTTGTTGGACAGGGTTGGGCCTGGGTGCCACCGCTTCCCCCATGCCTCCCCACCACCCTGTCACTAAGAGTGCTCACCACGCGCACCCATGGCCTCCTTCTGTACTCCGGCCCTCTCTCACCAGCACCCACTCGAGCCACACCCACGCCCATGCTGGCCTTGCAGTTGGTGGAGGGGCGGCCGGAATTACTTCTCGAAGGCAGAGGGGGACCGCTGAAACTGCAGGTCAATGCTACGCTTCATGATGGTCAATGGCACACACTCCATATCAGTCTTGATACTCAGGTGAGTTATGGCAAAGGGTTGAAGATTATATTTGTTTAGTTCTGAAAGGGCTATAGTTAATATTGTGTGGCAGTAACTACGATTCATGGCATTAACCCTTGTTTAGCGGGGCCGGACTTAAGTCCGTATCTAAAAATCTGGACTATGTGGCGGGGCCTGACTTAAGTCTGTGTGCAATTTTGGCGCAATATTGGCTCCGAGAGAGAGACGAGCGACGGGAGGAGCGTAGGTTGCCTCATGACCGCTCGCCACGGCTGCCGTGGGCCTACTGACATCTACTCCACACACATCCTCCCTCCCTTCCTCGCTACACACGTAATTATGTAACGAAATGATCGTATTTTAGCGATTTTGCCCTTCGGTTGCACGATCTTTGCAAGACAACCAGTGATCGTGGAAGGATGGTTCAGGTGTCATTGGAAAGCTCAATTAATGCCCTTTCAGGGATACATAATTGTATTATGCTCTGGCTCTTGTTTATGCATGAAAAAGAGCACGGAACAAGGCCATTTATGGTACAAAAAAAAACGCTGGGCGGCACGGTGAAATATACTCCACCACCCGCTCTTATTGTGTTAACCTGACTCACAATTGCTACTTAGATCAGTTTGAAGATGAACAGGTTCAATGACACCAACAATGTCTGAGTTGGTTGGACCAACTTGACCCGCTTGTTGCCAAACATTTGCAGGAGGTTCTAAGCTTGCCGCTCATACTTATATCAGTGTGCTTAGTGCATTGGTTTAAAAAGGTGTATTAGAAGCTGAAAATCAACGAAAAAAAGCTATGTAATAGGTATGACTATGAGGTTCAATTCATCTTTATTTCAACAACTCATACTGTCTTGTAAACACAAAACATGATAAAATATCGGTACATATCATCAAGTTTTCGCGAGTGGAACTGATAAAAAAAAATTATAGTTTCGCTCACGAGTTTAATGATGATGGTCGGATAGTCAGCAATGAAACCATCAAAGTATTGAAAGATTTTTCTCGGTAGTGTACGGAGGTAGTGGAGGTATGGTGACTCTTATAGAGAGAGAATTACCCAATATTTTCATCTGAGCTCGATCCTATTTGCTCAGGGCTATGAATATGTTGCTAGGGCGACGAATATTGAGCACAATTAACGGGAAAATAGCGTACTCATACCTATAGAACCAACCGCACTGAAAGGGGTTAAAGATTAATTAAAAAAACGATCTCGACACAAAAACAATGAAAGTGCAGCATGCAAACTAAAATAAATGTATGCATATGTGTGTACGCTAAAAGTTCTTATGACGATAACAAAAACAAATAAAAATAGAAAGGAAAATATAAAAGCCTTAGTTTCCAAATACAGTACTAATGACCGCATGCATGAGTTACACTTTATGGAACACAGCTCTGAAATTGTTATGGTAACACTTTCCCTGTTGCAGTATAGTATACTGATATTGAAATATCATAAACATGAATTATGAATATATACTGTATATATAGTTTCGATAAGCAAATTCAGTACTGAATAATTTCTAACAGGGTGCGACGTTAATGGTGGACTTGTGTGGAAGAAATTGGGAGAATGGGTCACTTGAGGGTGCCCACTGTTTGTCTAGAGAACAGTGGAAGGGTATCCAGGGCAGAAACCTGTGGCTCGGAGCAGAACCACTACAAATTGGTGGAGTTGCTCACTCAGCCCTACAAGCAGAACATCACAGATGGCAACAGGCACCTACCTCACACAACCTTCATGGCTGTATTTCTCGCCTTACCATCAACACTCAGGTGAGCTATATTGGACTCATCTCATTCATGTTTTGGGTTGTTTACAATGGATCATGCTTCTTATGTTAATGTTGTATAAATTTTATATTATTTTAGCTCTAACCACATGACATTTGTAGATTAATTTTAATTTGATAGAACAAATCAGTCAGCCTATTCATGCATGAGAGCATTAATTTAGATATTGCCAGGTGTTGCACACCCTGGTAACTGCGATGCAGCGTGTTTACAGGTGGTGGACTTGGGTGAGCCAGCCTACTCTGACGGCAGCAGTAGTGGATGCCGACCACAGGAGGAAGCGTGTCAGAGAGAAGTTGGCGTGTGTGGGATAAGAGGACAGTGTGCAGGTGGACTGAAACACCCTCGATGTGAATGTGACCCAGGCTGGACAGGTTCTGAATGTGCCACAGCTACTGTGCCAGCACGCCTTGGAGTGTCCTCGTACATGAAGTTGGCACTATCATTCACCCCAGCACTACAAGAGGTGACTGTACAAGTTCGGATAAGAACAGCCGGACAGCGAAATGGATTGGTACTGCACATGGCTGCACACCATCGTACTGCGGCATTTTCACTTCATGTAAGTCACTTTTCATATCGGTAACTGCTAAACTCTTAATATGTCACAGAAAAAAATATTCTGCTGCACACTAATATTCAATTTGTGTAACGTTGATTGACTACCAAATCAAAGCGAATCTATCCCCAACAGTTGCGTGAGGGTGTAGTCTGTGCTTCAGTGTCTGGAACTGGTTTAGTAGAGCATATGGCCTGTGTGGAAGGTCACGCAGTGAGTGATGGGAGGTGGCATACGATAGAAGCAGGACGCTATGGACACAATCTGGTAGTGAGTGTGGATGATGGTGATGAATGGCACCGCAACGAGTCCCTTGTGTTGGTGTCGAGTCCCCCACCACCTCTACATCTGGATAAACATGATGGTGTGACAGTAGGCGGCCTCCCAGAGTTTGTGGGAGTCAATCTTATCACTGTTCACCATGATCTCCAAGATAGTAAGTAATGGACTGAGTGAAATAACTAAATTTTTGTTTGATTTTTCCACAGTGTCTCACATTTTGATATTCCGTACAGTGTATTAAGTTTCAGTTAGGGCCTAAGCTGTATCCATTGCAAATTAATAAGAGTTAACATACATAAAACAAAAATTGATTAGTGGAGCAGAGCATGGAACTATGGAAAGAAGCGGCGACTATCCACGCGCAGTATGTGGGAAGGGGGTGGGAAGTAACTCAATTGTGTACACAAGAGATGTAGTGGGGCTAGAGGACCTTTGACGAAAATCATAGACTTTGAATGTGCAGTGTGCACATGTGTGTAGCGCTCGAGTGTGTGAATAAATTCTGCTAACTGGGCAATTCGGTTTGTGCCGGAGTTGATGCTGAAGCTGGTTCCTTCACTAGAGTCAGAAGTGGTTAGGGGAAGTTTTTTTTTGTCTCTTTATGCTTAACAAAACATGAAAATATACACTGATAACGGGTCTTCCATTGTTTGTCCATACAGCTTGCTTAGATGACCTCCGGGTGTCAGACCACTCCCTGCCTCTATCACCTGCTCTTAATGGGACCAGCTGGGGGCAGGTAACCACGTTAGAGCAACTTGAGAAGGGCTGTCATCCTTCAACTTCGAACCCATGCAAGAACATCACTTGTGCTCCACCCCTTAGTTGTCATTCTGCGTGGGGACAGCCAACTTGCAGGTATTGTTTTGTCTAGGTTTTGTAATTCAGATTTAGTTGTCAGCAAACCTGCAAGGATTGTACGGTCTTTCCTTAATGACATAACATTAAGACAAAAACTTTTCACTAACTTGTGGTTTCAGAGAGATCTTGAGAGTTCTTATCCAGGCCAACAGATGCTGGTTAGTATTGTATACATTTACATACATACCATCAGTTTCTTGAAGAAGGGATATTGTTTTCTCACTGTACTACTTGAGTGTTTGGGATACCCATGCAGCACTAATGTAGGGGAACAGTAGAGAGTTTGATGAGACGTTTGGCCGATACATGCACTATATAATTATTTATGATAGATTAACTATTTTAGGGTATACAATAGCAGGCAAAATAATCAACATTTGCATATCATATGGATGGCTAGTCTTACTTTGAGCTTTTAAAATATATTTAGATTTTACACTAAAAGAACATACTTAGAACTAGTCATATGACAGCCGAATTATGTAGGCAACTGTGCATCATAACTAAATTATTCCATAATGTATGTCAGGTAGAACAGGTTTTTAACACATACATTTGTTACTATAGTAGTGTTACCCAGGCACCACCTCCATACCTTAAGTCACTCTATATCTGTGATTACATTCAAGGTATTTGAATTTGTGTGACTGAATTATGTGTGGTTTGTTATTCCTATTAAACATATTTTGGAAAACAAATATAATATCTTGTGTGACACAGAAGCCTCCTATCCCAAGGTGTTAAACCCCTTCTATACCGGAGGCGTATTATCTATTTGATTTCAACTACATTTAGACAATTTTATGAAGCTTAGGAAGGATATGTGGTAACTAAAAGGATTAATCGAGATAGTTTGTTGCCTTTTAATGGGTATATGTCCTTCCAAAGTTGAATAAAATTGTCTAAAAGTTGCCCGAATATAATGAAAAGTACATCACCGGTACAGAAGGGTTAATGTAAGTTTGTATTGTGATATTGAAGCTACAATTTACTATGATGTGGTGAAGGTCGGCAGTTTTCTCTTTGGATTGTTTCCATTCGGCCCCATTCAGCCAACTGTTTTAATACGTTCATCCCCATCCAGGTGTCGATTTCTTCCTGGTGAGCGACAGCGAGCCAGCATTGTACGGAGAAATCCGGCTTCGCCGGAAACATTTTTCTATCGAAAAATTTACAAATTTAGCTTGCTGTAAACAAAAATATATATATATATATATATATATATATACTGTATATATGCTGGCTCGCTACTGCTCGCCAGAAAAATATTGACACTGGATGGGGCTAAACGTCTTAAAACAGTAGGCTGAATGGGGCCGAATGGATACAAGCCAAAGAGAGAGGGAGAGAAAGAGAAAAAAGCGAGGTGGGTTCCCTTGTATTGTGATATTGAAGCTACAATTGTTTATAGCTGTGGTGAAGGGCGACAGTTGGTAGGTCGAAGATGTGAGGATTTAGACGAGTGTGCCTGGTCCCCTTGTTTGTACGGCGGCACCTGCCACAACCAGCGCCCGGGCTACCTGTGTGTCTGTGACTCCGACCACCTGGGGGACAACTGCCAGTGGTCTAAGTTGGCCCCGGAGCCTCACCCTTTGGCTGCACCGCCTGCAATCGCCGCTATCACCGTCTCCGTCCTTGTCTTAGGTCCGTACTGTCACAACCCACAATAAATATATATACACCCATTTGATTATTTACGTTTAAGAATGGAACTACTTTAAAAAAAATTGTAAACACCTTCAATATAGATTCAAGTAATTGACTACTTATTGTGGAGTGTAAGTGTATACTAAATACATTTATTTTCTGAATGTTATTATCTTTGCAACAAGCGATGTGATTGAAATGATGATTATACGACCATTACTCTATGCTGGCGCTTTTTCTCCGATATTTGTTCAGCTAATCTGGCATAGAAGACACTTGCAGAAGGTCCCATTCCTCCCGACGATGAGAAGACCAGAGGAATAAAGCTTCCTTGATCCCTGTTCAAAATTCTTTCTTCATAAGCGCGTTTTTTCTCACTTTCGTTTCTCAAGTATGCCGCCTTGAGTCCTCGCTCACGATATGTTTGTGCTCTTGGGTTGAAGATTCTGATGTCGAAAAAAGACTGTTGTCCCCTCGTCCAAAAACCTCGAGCACTTACGTCCACTCTTGCTTCATTTGAAGTATTTGCAATATTGTGGGCCAAGCACTGTCCGTCCATAGGCAGAAGTTCCGGTTCGATTCTGACATCATGGCACAACTCACCATTACTCTATTACCATACATAGCTTGAAACGCATGCATGCAGGGATACCATATTATATAAATGTGTTTATTTAGTTTAGGAAGGTTATTAACAGCTTGATTTGATTGTTTTTCCTAGAGATACTTCATAATCTGAATGAAATTATGTATTGTTAATTCTGATTTCAATAATAATGACCCCATTAATATTACAAAATATAAATAATCGATGATATATTTTCTATTTTCATCCTGTCTCAGTGGTGCTGGGAGTGATCTTGTCCTTTCGCCTGCACCGTTTGCGAGTGACGCGATCCTCACTTCAGAACAACGAAAGCGGAGAGAAAGGCAGCATCTATAGCCTTAAGGATACGGGAGAGTTTGGAGTGGAAGGAATAAGTAGAAGAACAAAAGCACTACAAGAGGACCCAGCACACGAGTCACTCTTGCAACTTCTAAAACTCAAATTGACAGGCAACCAATCAAAAAGTCGACATAAAAAGGGTATGTGTGTGCTTTCTTTGAAGCAGGTTTAGTGCCGCATGTTTCTACTTGCTGTAAGCACTTTTGCCATCTACATTCATTGCCTTTGCATAAATCAACACACACTTCACCCTTTTCATGGCTTCACACACTTTTGACCTCCTGATCCCCACATCCTCCTCCACTTCTTCTCCCTCCCATACCCCATCCAACTATGTGTGCTGGCGTTTCATTCCTTACGTTATACAATTCGTTGAAGTACTCCTTCCATCTCTTGACTCTTTCTTACTTCTCGGCTAATATATGCAGACTACAAATGATTTGGCATTATCCACTAAGGAACGCATATATAGCCATATTCCTCACAATGCAAAAATAATCAAAATTGAAGGTCATTCTTTAATTTTTGTATTAGAATATCAATGGGAAATTTGCATCTGTAAATGTGCATTATTAGTCGAGGTATGTTCTACCAAATCCTCCAAAATCGTCAAAATGTGTGGTATGAATCCTGTAGACCAATAATGTGAAATATATGTGTGTTGGCCAGGGTGGGACATGATGGTATTGGATGGAGTTGGGAGGGATTTGGGCGGGAATGGAAACCCAAAATATAAAGTTATTCTCACTCTCTCTCCTGTGTGAATTCAAGGACATTTTTGCATTCTATAACACATAGCTTATCACTGCTCTATCTCGTTCTCTCTCTATAAACATATTTAATCAATCCATTTTATCTGTCCATCTACTCACCCTGTACTGCCTTTCCCTACCCTCTATACTATCCTCACTGTTTTCACCATTATCATATTCACTTGTATTATGTCCTCATTTACAGTATATATTTGAATATATTGCAACTATAAACACATGCCAGATTCCTCTAATGAGCCTACAGATCGTAATCAAAAGCACATTTCAGATTCAATTGAAGATGAAGGTAGTGGTGGTAATAGCGATGGCGGGTGTACTGTAAGCGGTGATAGCCATGGTGGTGGTGGTGGTGTGAGTGCTGTGGTATTGGAAGTGCGGCCCAGACCACCACTACCATTAGGCCACAAAGTCGACCCTACCGTGATCCTTCCCACCGAGGACCTGAGAGCCTACGCCTACGAGGGGGATGGCTCCTCCTCCGGCTCCCTCGGCTCAGCCATCTCAGGTAGGGACCCACAGGTGAGTGTGGGACTTGGTTTCAGAGTACGTTAGTTGTAGCTAGATTTTGCCTTATGTGATAATGACGTTTTACATTAAACGCCTAATTTACGTTACCGTTTCAAAATAAACGAGGACAAAGGCCAAAAGCTCACGATTAATGTTGAAACAATAGATATAAGTACAGATACTTACTTTTGTTCTTTCCCGTTGTTTGAAACCGAGATAAATGGCCAGGTCACGCAACAAACTTCTAAAGACTATGAAAACATTTAGAAGGATGAGATGTGTCGCTCTTCTGGAATCTTTTGCTACTAGACTGGGTTTTTCCTTGATTAATCTAACAGTGAGATTAGTGTTACTATAATTGCAAACCTATTAACAATATTACATTTACCAATTTTATTAACACTTAATCCCCAAGCAAAATGTATGTGCTTAGTATTGTTAACCTATTTGTTTTGTTAAGGAAAAATGTATGGTAAAGGGTATGCAGCTTATAATGAAGCATGGTATAAATATTTAGATTATAAACAAATAACTTTTCTGGAAGATTCTTCATCTTGGCGATGAATTGAATAAACGGTCATATTTATTTTGTTTGTTAAAAAAATTCAACAAAGCATTAGTTGATGCCTGGTGGAGATTGAAGTCACAAGAATTGAAGGTAATACCTTCCACGATTGTTAACACATTCACATACAAATTACGTGAGTGAGTCTCTTTTCCTCCAGATGTCACTCAAGGCTGAAAAAAGGTCTTTGTGTCATGGGTCATCCCCATTTTAATGGTTATTATGTCTCAATTTGTCCTACATATCACCAGCATGTCTTAGTAATAATTTGTGTTGGTTACTTCTGCTACTTTCCATTATAACCTGCAGACGGTAGTGTTGATTATGATTATACAGTCGTGCTGCCATTGTGGCCCATTCTTGCCACCATCATCTGTCACCGGTTGGGCCCGGCAGTCGTGACCCTTGTAGATCTGTCATGGGTCCGTCGTTTGTCATTGTGTTACTGTTCGTACACTGTCTTCCCACGGTCTTTCCATGCTAAGTTAGGCCTCCTTTTCAACCAATTAGTGCCGATTATCAGAGTCGTGGGCGTCACAACGGGAATCGTGAATGTGTTAAGTACTCTTAACTCAGAGATCCCTAATCAGAACCTCGTCCTAGGTCTATCTCAGTCTATAGATTGCCGTGCTGCTCTCCAAACAATCTTCATGCAGCCATCCTTATTCGTTTTCTCCTTGTCTTAAGAAAAAACATGTTTGTGACTTGGACAATATCTTGTTATCAGTAGTGTAACATAGCTTGTTCTACTCTCCATAAATATTTGTAAATATTTGTAGTTGACAAAGTTCCATTCAATCCTGTTCTCACGTCTAATTGCATTATACTGTAAATATGCATACCAATATTATTAAACTTTCTCAAGTAAATTATATATCCATATTATGAAATTCTCTTTCTACCAATTTCAGTTTCAATTAACCCATACTGTACCAGAGGATATTACCTTAAATGTACCCTCCAGTACCAAGCAGTGTGGCCAAAATGGCTTCAGAGGCAAGAGAGAACACTCTCCCACCTCAGAAGTTGTTGAAGCATGGACCCAGCCAGCTTGTAGAGGCTGGCAGCCAAGCTGAGAAGTTTTGCCAACTCCTCATAGCAGTGTCTACAAGTCATGTTAGCAGCTACCGCTCGTTAGTTACAAGGACCACATATTACTGACGGCCGTCGGCCGTCGCTGGTACTGGCGAGTGACTTTTTTTACTGACGGCCGTTGGCCGTCGCTGTGATAGTACGGGTTAATGAACTACATGTACGCGCATGCTGTTTAATAGTAGTACCACTAGTAATATATAAACTACTGGTATCAACATAAGTATTTATTGCGCTATGTATTATGTACTTTTATGCAGCAATTGTATTCGCTCGAATTTAACTCAATGACTGCGGGCTACTATATATAAAATACGAACATCACTGCAGCAATTGTCATATGACATCGCCGAAAATATGCGTAGTACAAAGCCTGGGAGGCAAGCAAGTAAGCCTAAGCAGCGCGGGTCTGTCCCATCCATCGCCAGCTGAGGCTGGCTAATTTTTACCAATTTAGCCTCACCTCTGCAATATCGTTGCACGGCAACCAGTGGTCGTACATACATGATTCAGGTGTCATTGGAAAGGTCTATTCCTCTACTTTCAGATATATATCATTGAAATATTTTCTAGATTTTCTTTATACATGACAATATGCAGGGAGTGAAGTTAACTTTTTAGTCCAAAACCCCTGTATGGTACGGTGGTGACCAAGCACTTGTCATATGACAATTGCTGCGGTAACTGTGTTAAATAAACCTTTCAAACCAATTAGCTATTAATAATTAATGCTTAAACAACTGTAGCATTGTGTGTTGTGTTTTCTTTGTGCACCATTAATGCTTCATTTTCGCAAAATCACTATGGTATTTAATTTCTTCAGTATTCCTCACTCTCAGTACAGTACTTTACAATTGACCAATCAAATTTCACGGGAGGAATGATTGCAAAATAATTGGTATTTGTTTTTTAACTCGCATGAGCCTACGAATATCTTCTTCAGTCGAGTTATCAACTTGTAGAATGGCTTCCTCGAGATATTATAGAGTGCAGTACCGTTGATTTCTTTAAACATTGCCTAGACAAACTCCTTGCTTTAAATCTGCGACTTACTGAATTTGTAAATTTGTAGCTATTTGTTTATTCTCAGATATATCGAGGATCCCTGCGTTTTTAAATCAATAACTTAAATATTATTCTCATTTCCCCAGATACACGAAGGATCACTTATAGCTGTTTTACTGACTTTATTGTCCCCTATTAACATCTCCTAACTCTACCATGGACATTAGTCCCTTTCCAATTTTCCCTTACCCCCTCTAGACTGTTGTTGCTTGACTTCATTTGTACTCCTTTGTTCTCAATTTCACCCAATTTCTCTTTACTCTCTCTTACCACCCCAGGTCTTCGCACTGAGATAGAGAAGGAGGACGGCGACAAACCTCTCGTGCCTGGCTTCCTCGAGGTGATAGACCTACTGAGGAACCTACCCGAGGCTCACCGATCCTCCTTCAGGTCCACCAAACCTACCACAGCAGCTGAAAACAACACCTCCACACTGACCACAGTTTGTCACTCTGACACGTTATCAAAGCATCTCACAGGCGGCGAGAAAACTGATACTACATCATTACAAACACACAATTCCACAGCTCCCACCACAATGCCTAACGAACACATAACAAATGCGAGCACTACACCAGTTAAAGGTAGTAAAAGTATGAGTGGTGAAGATGTGACCAGAACTTTTGCCTCCTCTTGACAAGTTCCTTAAGGATTCTTACTTCTTGTAAATTTGTACATGTTTACAAACCAGTAAGAAACAAATTGTTAAAGCAAATCGCTGATCATCCTATGAAAGATGAAGGCCGCATACCAAATGACTTGTGCACTCACAAATTCACAAAGAACGCTTCCTAAGGGATAATTGAAATTCTCGAAGATAGCCCTCTTCACAAAGTGTTGAGTAAAACTGTGTTGCTACCTGGATACTTCATATTTTTACAATCCTCGCTGTGTCTTTAACTCTACCTTATAATAATACTGAGAAACGTTGCAAAGCAATTAAGGGATCGTTTGCATCCATGTGTATCTTATATTTTTGTTTCATATTAACTATAATCTATTCATTAATATTAGGCCAGAAATCTTGACTAAGCTCCAGAATTCCTAAACGACTAGAGTAATCAAACTAAAATGTCTAACATTTGGGACGAGTCGGTCAGGGAATAGGTGAGGATATGAATAACCCATTTGCTCTAACCCCTTTTGTTACAGAAGATAGAATGCTAAACTTGTGGCCTATTGATAATGAATAGAGTATAAAATATAAGTCGCATAATGCTATCAATTTAACTATTTGTACACATTACCTATGAAGCTGGTGACATATTAACCATCTACACAAATTTCGCTACGTTAAACCGCGCCTACATACTGCATAATAAATAATATCACAGAAAATGGAATGCAAGCATAGATAATATCAAGAAAATGGAATGCAAGTCTAAATCACAGGAGATCAAGCTTATATGTGTGACTGGTGTTAATGATCAAACCTAAAGGTGTTTTGTACGTTTATATGATATTCATATTAAACATATGTAAATAAAATGGGTTTGATTTAATCCTGTATCAATATAAGGGAAAATCATCGGATTGATATCAAGATGGAAGCTTACTATTCAGCGCATGATAGGTAAGTGAGATTCTAACTTAACCCACTGAACGCCTGTGATGTGCTCATTACGCCATAACCAAAAATAAGTCAAGGGCGTTGAAATAACTTTGAAAATTTGACAGAATGAATATAAACACCATATGAGGAGGAGCACTTTAGTGACACTTTATTGTTAGTGACCTGAAGAAGCTATCTGCAAAACGTTGTCAATAAAGTGCTGCTCCTCATATGGTGTATATATTCTTAAGCCAAGGGTGTTCGTGCCAAGCCCCTCATGCATTGGCTGCTGAATCATGGTTCTTGAGGCTATGATTACCCCCTCCCCCCAAAAAAAAAGAAGAAAAATAAAAATAAAATAATATATAAACCGGTATATATATATATATATATATATATATATATATATATATATATATATATATAGTAGTTGGCTCAGGGGTGCTAGAGATCCTATAGTAAGTACAGTACCTATTGGATCTCTAAGGGGTACTACAGGTGATTTGACCACTTTCCATAGGCCGGTAAGTACTTGTTGTGTGTTTCTCCTCCATCATGCTCTACACCTCAATTTTGCAAAAAATGCAAAATCTTCCGTCACTGTACAATTAAAATTGGTTTTATTTGTACAGTTAATGTCGCGCTAAGGTGGCAAAGCAGACACAGTACTGTAGTCAAAGAAGCTATGGTATGGAAAATCTATTATTATTATTATTATTATTATTATTATGGGCCCAAGATGTATGATGTTGATGTCGATGTCATTCCCAGGATGCCTTTTTTCAATTATTATTATTATTAGTAGTAGTAGTAGTAGTAGTAGTAGTAGTAGTAGCAGTAGTATTAGTATTACATTTTTTATTATATTAACATTATTATTATAATCATGGGCCCAACATATATGATGTTGATATCGTTCCCAGGATGCCTTTCTTCCATTATTATTATTAGTAGTAGAAGTATTATTATTATTATTATTATTATTATTATTATTATTATTATTATTATTATTATTATTATTATCATAGTCATGGGGCCAAGGTGTCTGATGTCGATTTCGATCCTAGGACGCCTTTTTCAAATATGTATTAACATTAATTTAACCATTACCATATTTCTCAAAGCGATTGAAGTGCAAGTCCATCATTTGTTTAACCCTTTCAAGATCCGATTACGCCTTTCTCTTTCTTTTTTAGCTGTTATTAGATTATTTTACTCAGATCAAGAAGGGTAGGCCTATACGGAAGTCAGAGGGTTAATTGATATAGCCTGTACCTTTATATTTCCCACAAATCCTTCCTCAACTGTCTACAATCGTCTAATAATAGGCAGAATAAACTCGATATACGTCACAATCTTCAAAGGGTTAAGGGGAGATGGGCCGTTTCTTTGGTCTACTAATTAATGTATTCCTTTATTTTTTAGTTTCCTCGCTAGACCTCTATCAAGCTTAGAAAAACACTCCCTAGATCCCTCTTCAAGATAAATTTGTACATTTTTCAGTAGAAAAATGTCCCAGCTGAAGGCTGATTCCTCTTAAAATTTCAGGCTCGCTATCGCTCGCCAGGAAATAATCGACACCTAAATGGCACGAAAGGTCTTAAAATTGATATCGAAATGGAGCGAAAGGTGATACAATTTTCAAACTAATGGGCCGAAGATCTTAAAACCTCAAAACTAATGGGGCTAAACATGAGGGGGAAAGTGGTCCAGAAAAAGGACCCATCTCCCCTTACGGGCATCACAGACTAGAAGCCAACTCCAACCAACAGCAATAATTTATATCTGGCCCCACAACCATTTCCTCGTCTCCCTCTCCCAGGCTTCCGATACTGCCTCCTAAACGGACATTTATGGCTCATATCATCCGAGGTTGTTCCCCGGGTTTAAGAGGAACGTTATTCATTATACACCAGTCAAGGGTATATAATATCTTGTTTTATTACTAGAGCGTGTTATACAGTATATTTTTGTTAGGAGGATATTTTGTGTGTAAAAATTTAAAGATCAAGATCCATCATATCAATATATTAGTACTCTATTTTGTTTTATTAATATTTATTTATGTATTTATTTAAGTATAAATATGAATGAATGGAGAATGCTAGTGAATAAATTAGTGTAAACGCGGTCGTTTGGGAGAGGGGGTCGGGAGCCAGTTGGACTAGAAAATAGTCCGTCAGGCGCCTGGCCCGGGGAGCCGATAGAAATGAAGGATACGCCTGGATGCATGGTGGGCGGGCATTGTGGTACATGTACTCCGCTGCGTGTCTGCTTGCGGAAATCGGAGCCTTTCCGGGAGATCTGGGACCTGGAAATCTTGCTGGGGACCCCAAATGGGCCTGGGTCTCTGGGTATTTCTCATGGACGACCTAGATGTGTGTGATTTTTTTTTTTCGATTTTTTTGTGTTCGGGCTGTGTCTTTGATGGCTGAGACTGAGTCGGCCACCCCCAATAAAAAAATAAAGTGGAGTATATGCCAGAGTATATAGATAGATAGATAGATGTATTTGTTTGTATTTATTTATTTATTATTGTTTTTTTATTATTTTTTTTAGAATAATTCCCCTACCGAAAGTCAGTTCTTCCTAAATTGCAGGCTCGTTATCGTTCGCCAGGAAAAAATCGACACCTAAGTCGTCAAACTAATGGGGCGAATTAATGTGTCTAGACATGAGGGAGAAGTTGGTCCAGAAAAAATACCCTTAAGGAGATATACTATGAGAGCGTTTCCCCTCGACCTTCTTATAACTGCTTTGATTTGCAGATTTTGCAACTTTTAGCTCCTCTCACATCAACAAACCAACCATGTTTTTTTCTCATAACATAATATATACTATTCTTCTTTTCTCGTGCCCTAACCTAATGTTAAGCAATTTAGGGATAACTTATAATATGTCGTGTTGGACACCAATGAGAAATCTCTTAGAATATTGCCAGAGTAACTTGCTCACTCTTACAAATTTTCGATTTTCCACATTTATTTCACAACTCTGATCTGGCAGTTTAGAAAATGTAGTTTCATAAAAAATCCAGTAACTTCTCAAATTTATTTGATTTTGTTTGTCATTGTTTTTCTTTAAGAGACAATGAATAGAGGAAGGGAAAACAAAGACAACACAAAATAGGACCATTTGCTCAAAGGCATTCTCCATTCATAAAATGTTTGTAACAATTGGACTTAAACTGTTGTAGGTTGTAAATTTGTGGAAAGCAACTCCAAGGAAGTGAATTCTGGAGAGTAGATCAGTTCTGGGGATAAATTAATGTCGATAAGTGGAAGTTCTATATTGTGGAGGAGAGTGTGTGAATTCATGGGCATTTCCGGCTACCCTAGTTCTGCGAGGAAAAGTGTGGAGAGGTGATAACATTTAAGTTTTTTAGATTATTTACTGTGAAATTATTTGTCGAGTAATGCAAGGGATGCAATAGATCTCTTCCTATGAATACTGGAAGAAGATCCTGATTAATTACAGGGTTATTGATTAAGGGGGCCCACCTCGTATTTTTGTTTATCTCTCTCTCTGTGGGTTTTATCCATTCGGCCACATTCAGCCTACTGTTAAAGACGTTTATCCCCATCCAGGTGTCAATTTTTTCCTGGCGAGCGGTAGAGAGCCTGCATATTTTTTATGTTTTTGACAGTAGGCTAAATTTGTACATTTTTCTATCGAAAAATGTCTCCGGCGAAGCCGAATTTCTCCAAACAATGCTGGCTCGCTATCGTTCGCCAGGAAGAAATCGACACCTGGATGGGGATAAACTTCTTAAAACAGTAGGCTGAATGGGGTCGAATGGATACAAGCCAGAGAAAGAGAGAAAAGGAGAGAAAAAAAAAGCAGGTCTCCCCCCTTTAATCTAATTGTTATATTTTTAATTTTGCCCAACTGCCTCGGTGCAACCCCTCCACACCCTTTTCACAATGGTAAATAGTATTCAGTCTGAGAACGAATATAACCTTTATATGTAATGGCTAACTGCCAATACAATACGAAGACGTGTCAAGATGTTGCCAGCATGACATATATATAAATCAATAGTTCTACCCCCCTCCCCCCAAAACAAAAAAAAAATAATAATAATAATAATAATAATAATAATAATATATAAATAAATTAGTAAACAAAAAACAATAAATAAATAAATAAATAAATAAATTTTGCAGACCTGGCGCTTGGTTATGGCCTTGGCCTTGCTCGGGGCCTTGTGGCTGTTCGGCCAGGCAGCCTGGGGAACATCAACAACAACAACAAAAACCTCTCCCCCACTCTTTAGTTATATATTGAGTGGTGTTGGTGTACATTCTTGAAAGGTCGGCCGTTGTTCACCTAAAGTTTCCTAAACTATGAGAGAAGGTTGCTAGTGTTACATCTCGGCTATCTCTCTCTCTCTCTCTCTCTCTCTCTCTCTCTCTCTTTTGTTCTCTCTCTGTCTCTTTCTATCTCTCTCTCTCTCTCTCTCTCTCTCTCTCTCTCTCTCTCTCTCTCTCTCTCTCTCTCTCTCTCTCTCTCCATAGCCAATCGAAAGGGTTAGCAAAGAGTTTAATTTTAATTAAACCGTCTTAACCAGAATAATATCGGCTATTGCTAACTTGAATACTATCCATTAATTAATTAAAGCTATAAAGAAGCTGTTCAAGGTTCTTTGTTTTAGACAGTTTGGCACCAAGATGTATTTTTTAAGCACCGACATATCGTTCAATCAATTCTCGCATGTATTTCGTTCAGTATGCGAAAAACAACATATTGTTTCTGCTTAATGGCGTAAAATGTATAGATGTATCTCGAAGGGGGGTCTTGGGGGCGTTTTTTAAACTTGATGGAGGTCTAGCGAGGGAACGAAGTAAATAGATAAATATACATGTTTTTTCTGAACCCTAAAGTCTACGAAAGGTCTTAATATTGACAAAGATATGGGGTGAAAAATATTTAAATTACCAAACTAATGGACCAAACGTCTTAAAATGTCAAAACTAATGGGGCTAAACATGAGAAGGGGGTCCTGAAAAAACCCTATACTTCCCCTTAAGCATCGATAAATCAGCTGTTAGAGAATTAAACTTTTCGCCATATTAACCCTTTCAGTACCGATGACTTACTTTTCTTAATATTCTGGCAAAAATTAGACGATTTTATTCAACTTGGGATGGATGTGAAGCTATTAAAAAGCTACAGACTATCACGAGTTATCCTTATAACTACCCTATATTCTTCCAAAGCTTCATAAAATCGTCTAAATATAAGACATCACCGATACAGAAAGAGTAAACAAATATCGAGTATAGTGTGTGTGTGAGTGAGTGAGTTCGTGTGACTGTGTGTGTGTGTGTGTGTGTGTGTATCATGTGTGGACCCAATATATCACTAGCAAGGGTAGGATACTGCAGGTTGAACGTTTCTTCATATGCTGTGTGTCTTATTGTTTGGCTGGTATTTATTAATCTGGGAACGTTTCTTCATTATGCAGTGTCTCTTGTTAGGCTGTTATTTATTAAGCTGGGGTCCATGCGGGGTTGAGATGTCCTTGTGTACTGTTTTCATATGCTTCGTGTATTCATCATGTATGCATCAGTATAGATAGAAAGATATTTTTTATAATATGTGTTTGATGTGTACAGTCGGCCAAATAAGTGATGTATCGGCGCCAAGTATATTTTGATCAAAAATTGGTATCAGCAATATCTAAATTTGATTTATTCATTTTGAGTGAACTATACAAAATCCCGTATATAAATATATATGTAAACCAAAAAATACCCCCTACCCCCTTATTTAATGAGGTATACTAACTGGTGGTATATTATTTAGTGACCAGTATACCGGTGGACCTAACACTGCCGTATAGCCTCAATATACGGGTTCCTGGACCATTTACGATAATTACCTTCTGTAGTGGAGTTATAGTTAAGCTACACGATTAGGGTACATTGGTGGAAGGGAATATTGTGTGTGTGTGTGTGTGTGTGTATTTGTATGTGTATGTGTGTGTGTGTGTCTGTGTGGTCGCTCCTCTGTAAATATAAAATGGGAAAGGGGTGGGACCTTCTATTATTTTTGTATTTATATTTTTGTTTTAGAACAAAAAAGTGTGTGTGTATGTGTATGTGTGTGTGGGTGTGTTTTTTTTTTTTTTTTTTTCAATGTGATTGAGGGAGGCAAAAGGCATAACTGCCTATAGCGAGTGCCTCCCCCATAGTTGAAAGAGTGACAGGGCCAAAATCAAGGGACGTTCGAGCCAAAATGCCTGGACACACGGAGTTTGAAGCAATTTAAGTCATAGGAAGAGGGAAAGACTGATTCTGGGAGAGAGTTCCAGAGCTCAGATATTGAGTAGAAGAAAGTTTGAGAGTAACGTTTCACTCTTGGGTTGGAGAGTTGCACAGAGTAGGGGTGGGATTGAGTTGCAAGACGGGTACCACGTGCCCTACGTAAAGGAGGTGGTATGCACTGGGATAGCTCTGAGGAACACTGATTATTATAGTAGCGATAGAATAGCGAGAGAGATGCAACATTGCGGCGGAGAGAGAGAGATTGCAGAGAGTTGGTGAGTGGACGGGAGTTAATGATACGAAAGGCCTTCCTTTCAACTTTGTCTAGGAGAGCGGTGTGAGAAGAACCTCCCCACACATGTGAACAATACTCAATACAAGGGCGCACTATGCCCTGTACAGAGCAAGAAGCTGTGCAGGGGAAAAGAACCCCCTAAGGCGGTTGAGCACACCCAGCTTCTGGGAGGCTGCCTTAGCAAGACTGGTAATATGGTCCTTCCAAATGAGAGCAGAAGAAAAAGAGACACCAAGAATATTGAGAGAAGATGAAGGGTTGATTTTGTATTGTTGAAGAACAAGGGATAGTCCGCTGGGAGATCCTGACGGGTAGATAGATGGAGAAATTGGGTTTTGGAAGCATTAAAGTTAACAAGGTTTTCTCTGCCCCAATTGGAAATAGTATTTAGATCAGAATTTAAGAGTTCTATGGCTTCATTACGTTTGTCGTTGAGGGATTGCTGGCTGGGGCGTTCTGAAAAACTAATGGAGTAGTGTAAGGTTGAGTCGTTTGCGTATGAATGGATGGGAATTAAGGTACAGTTAAGGAGATCATTTATAAAAATTAGAAAGAGAATAGGAGATAGGACAGAGCCCTGAGGAACACCGGAGTTTATAAGGTGAGGAAGTGAACAATGGCCGTCCACAACCGCAGCTATGGAACGGCCGGAAAGGAAATTAGAGACAAAGGCACAGATGGAGGGATAGAAACCGAAGGAGGGTAGTTTAGAAATTAACGATTTATGCCAGACTCTATCGAAGGCTTTCGATATGTCTAGTGCAATGTATTCATGTATCTACAGTATGAGCATCTTTGCGTGTCGATATATCATTTTTTTATGAGAACCGGGTACCTAAATGGATTAGCTGTTTCCGCTCACTACCGGAAAAAATTGTTTCCCAGTCCGTTCATAATTCTACGATGATTGGTGAGGTCGCTATAGTCTGTTCGCTGTAAGTAGGCGAGAAATCATGACCTCTAACCTCTGTACCTCAGAAACGACTAGAGCTAATATTTCTACCATTTGGGAAGAGACAGTCAAGGAATAGATGTGTAAATTTACAGCCAATTTGCTATAGCCCTTGTTGAGTTAATGAGGATAGAGGTCATGATGTTTCGCCTACTTACAGCGAATAGACTTTAGGATATGGTCAGACTTAAACGATTAGAAACACTTTTTGTCAAGCTAACTTATTCGTGATTTTATGTACGTTGTAGATGACTATATTTGTGCCTCACCTTCACATAGAATAATCCAGTTAACTCTCACAAACACCTCCTCCTCGTATTAATTTCACTACACTTAACAAGCACACCACACTGATTTCCAATACATCTAAATTTCCTCTAACGTACACTCGGATACCATAGTCTCTAGCCCACCCAACTCTGGCAAAAGGTGAGGCCAAGACCCTTTCTGGATGGCGGCCTACAGTGATGGTGAGGGGTGTGGTTTGAGAGAGAGGGCAACACACAAACGAGCACAGTGTGAAGCATTTGAAGACTTCGAATCCTGTCCCAAATGCTTCACGCTGTGTTCGTGTGTGCTTTTCTCTGTCTCACAAATCCCAGCCATAACTATCACTGTTGGCCACCGTCCAGAAAGGGTCCTGGCCTCACCTCGTGCCAGAGTGGGGTGGGCTAGAGACGACTATGGTATCCGAGTGTACATGTTGACACGCTGAATCGAATGGCGCAAACAGAATTGAAATCGGACTATTAGTTTAGGATTTCGATTTTGACTGGGCCTTCCTGGAGGGCCCAGGGGGACCGTTTTTTTTACTTTAAAAGTCCTCTGTAGCCCAAACTATACGTCCTAGGGAATTCTACTTAGTGCCATTCGACTTTGCTCGACGAGCTGCTTCTATACATGGTCTTATATTTCATTTTCGCCCAGCCATTCGGCCAGAATCGAAAATATTTTGGTCCAAAATCCCTGCCCAGGCAATTTTTTGCACTTGGAGGGCGACTTTCGAATTTCGATTTTTCATGGGTATATATGGATTTGTCTCGTCATTACAATTCCAACGGTATATGATTTTTTTACTTTTGACCAATTTTTAGGCCCAATAGGCCTATTTTAAAATGTAATTTAAAAGATCCATAGACGAGTTATCTATGTATGGATTTTGTTCAAATTTTTACCTAAGTTCACTTTGACACCCTGAATCGAATGGTGGAAACAGAATTGAAATCGGACTATTAGTGTAGGATTTCGATTTTGACTGGGCCTTCCTGGAGGGGACCGTTTTTTGGACATTAAAAGTCCTCTGTAGCCCAAGCTATACGTCCTAGGGAATTCTACTTGGTGCCATTCGATTTTTCTCGCCGAGCTGCTTCTATACATGGTCTTATATTTCATTTTCGCCCAGCCATTCGCCCAGAATCGAAAATGTTTTGGTCCAAAATCCCTGCGTTTAAGCCCAGGCAAATTTTTGCACTTGGCGGGCGACTTTCGAATTTCGATTTTTCATGGGTATATATATATATATTTTTTTTAAGAGACAATGAACGGAGGAAGGAAAAACACAGATAAAACAAAAAGGTCCATGTGCCTAAAGGCATCCTCCATTCAAAAAATGTTTGTAACAACTGGATTTAAACTGTTGTAGATTGTAAGTTTGTGGTAAGCAACTCGAGGGAAGTGAATTCCAAAGAGTAGTAGTTTTAGGGATAAATTAATTTTGATAAGCAGAAGTTCTGCATTGTGGAGGAGAAAGTGTAAATTCATGGGCGCTCTCAGCTGCCCTAATTCTACGGGGAAAGATGTGGAGAGGCGGCAGAATTGAAGCAAGTTCCTCGGAACAATTGCTGTGAAAATATCTGTAGAATAATGCAAGGGATGCAACGTTTCTTCGTATGGATAATGTAGGAAGGTCCTGTGTGATTGCAGGGTTATTGATTAATCTAATAGCTTTATTTTGAATTTTGTCCGACTGCCTCAATGCAACCACTCCACTTCCACTCCACAGAGGTGAACAGTAATCCATCTGAGAACGCACATGACTTATATATTACGGCCAACTGCTCGTCAGTGAAGAATTCTCGAACTCTGTACAGGAGTCCCAGTTTTTTAGAGGCATTCTTAGCAATGCTTCTAACATAATGTGTCCAGCTCAAGTTAGTAGTTAATGTTACACCGAGAATGTCAATACTAGGGGAAGTGGGAATATTTACATCATTAAAAAATATATGGGAGTCAGTGAGATTCTGTCTGTTAGAAAATTGAATGTACTTGGTTTTCTGTTCATTAAAGGAAACTAGATTCTTTTGTCCCCATTCATAAATTCTAGAAAGGTCCTGGTTCAGAGAAATTGCAGTGTTTATTATTGAATTTATAAGATCGGGTTGGGTGAAAGACTTGGTAAATGTGAAGGAACTGTGGAGCGTTGAGTCATCTGCGTAGGAATGTATTGGATTATGAGTGGTAGATATGAGATCATTGATATGAATGAGGAACAGAGTTGGGACCAAAACTGATTCCTGGGGAACACCAGCATTTATGGAGTTAAATTGAGAATAAAGGCCATCTATCATTACATGTATTTTTCTGTTATTTAGATAAGAAGAAATTAGTGGAACTAATGATGCAAGGCCGTAGTGTGACATCTTCGACAATAAGGATTGACGCCAGACTCTATCAAATGCCTTTGATATATCCAGTGCTATTGTATGTGTTTCACCATGTTGGTCTGTAGCTTGGTTGATTTGATGCGTAAGAAGGCAAAGAATGTCTGCAGTTGATCGACATCGTCTAAAACCATATTGCCTATCACTGATTAATTTATTATTCTCAAGATGCTTAATTATGTGATTATTTAATATAATTTCAAAGACTTTACCAAGAGTGAAAGTTATAGCTATTGGTCTGTAGTTTGATGGATCTGAAGAGGCACCTTTTTTAGGAACTGGATGGATGTTTGCTTCTTTCCAGGGTACTGGGCAGCATGAGGTATGAGTACACAGACGGAAAAAAATTGCCAATACAGGAGCGAGCACCAAGGAGCAATTCCTAAGTACTATTGGAGGAATTTCATCTGGACCAGGAACCTTATCTACTGAGAGATTCTGCAAAATAGTTTTGACATGTCTGGTGTGGATCTTAAGTGAGGGAATTTCAGGCGAATCAAAATTAAGTACAGGGACATCTTGATTTATTTCATCTAAGGTTGAGTTGGTGGAGAAAATATCCGCAAGAAGGTTAGCTTTACCTCGTGGGTCACTTACAAGATTGCCAGTCAGAGATTTTAATGGTGGAATGGATGAAGCAGTAGTGAAGTTGGATTTGAATGAGTTAAGAGTAGACCAAAATATTTTGTTATCATTTGGATTATTTAGAAGTTTATTTGCCTGCTTGTGGAGAAAGTTTTATTTAGTTAGGTTTAATACAGTTTTGGCATGATTTCTGATGTTTCTAAAGTAATTAAAGGCTTCATGTGTTTTTGATCTTGTGTATGCATTGTAGGCTATTGCTTTTTGTTCAGTTACTCTAGCACAATTATGGTCAAACCATTTAGGTGAATTAGATCTTTTACTGTACTTTTGATGAGGAATAAAAGTTTCCATTCCAATTTTTACAAAATCTTGTATGTGGCTAAAGGTGGAGTGTGCATCATTAGAAAAGAAAGAGGTCCAGGGAATATCAATAAAGAAACCTTGAAGACCCTCCCAGTCTGCCCTATCGTAATGCCATTTAGTCACCAAAAAAGGTTCAGAGTGGGAAGGTGTGGTAGGTGATAGACAGGTGGCCTGTATCAGACAGTGATCAGAAGATCCAAGAGCGGACCTCACTGTAACATCATAATTTTCTGAATTGGTTGTTAAAAATAAGTCCAGTAGGTGGGAATTATGATTAGGATTATCTGGTACACGGGTGGGTTGGTTGACTAGTTGAGTGAGATTAAATGAGTCTGCAAATAGCTCACATTCAAGACCAGCATCATCAGTCCTGGCTGAATGAGTGAGCCATTCAACATTATGGACATTAAAATCACCCAACACAGTGATTTCAGAAGAAGCATTTAAATTGAAGACACTGAGTTGTGAGGACAGAGAATCAAAAAGACTTTGCTCTGGAGGAGTATTTGGGGAACGGTAGATGCAACATATGTATATAAATTTACCAGCAGAAATTAATTTGTATATACAATAATCAAAATAGCGACAATTGAAACTAGTAACCTCCTCCAGGGCAATTTCAGATTTTGAGAAGCAACATACACCTCCTTTAGGTCTGAAATTTTTGAGCAGTTGATAACCTGGAAAATTAAATCTAGACGTGTCAGATGTGGATGTTACTTGAGTCTCTGTCATAAAAAGGAGAGTAGGGGATTCTGCTTGAAGAAATTTGTGTACAGAATTGATGTTAGAGTGAAGTCCCCTTATATTGCTAAAGAAAAAGCTGCACCGACGAGCAGCTTTGGGACGTTGCAATGCTCTTGACACAGTCGCATGATGACGACCGGGAGGGCCCTGTGTCAATGACCCAATGTCAATTCCCTGAGTCTCTCGAAACCTTGGCGGTAGTACTTCCCTGGGCGGGGCTGCCTACCCCTACTACCTACATATGGATTTGTCTCGTCATTACGATTCCAACGGTATATGAATTTTTTAATTTTGACCAATTTTTGGACTTTAAAAGTCCTCTGTAGCCCAAACTATACGTCCTAGGGAATTCTACTTGGTGCCATACGGTTTTTCTCCCCGAGCTGCTACTATAAATGCTCATATTTTTCATTTTCGCGCAGCTATTCGACCAGAATCGAAAATATTTTGGTCCAAAATCCCTGCGTTTAGAAATCGGTTATTTTGGTCGAATTTTGACTTGTCAATATTATTACATATTTGGATTCGTCTCGCCGTTGCGGATTCAACGGTATATATATTTTTTAATTTTGAACTATTTTTTAGGCCCCCTAGGCCTATTTTAAAGGTTAAACACTCCATAGACGAGTTATTTATGAACGGATTTTGTTTAAATTTATACCATAAGTACACTTTGGCAAGGTGAATCGAATGGCGCAAACAGAATTAAAATCGGACCATTAGTTTAGGACTTCGATTTTCACTGGGCTTCCTGGAGGGCCCAGGGGACCGTTGTTTGGACTTTAAAAGTCCTCTGTAGCCCAAACTATAAGTCCTAGGGAATTCTACTTGATGCCATTCGATTTTTCTCGCCGAGCTGCTTCTAGACATAGTCTTAGATTTCATTTTCGCCCAGCCATTCGCCCAGAATTGAAAACAAATCTAAAAAAACTTGGGTAAATCGGTGATTTTGGTCGAATTTTGACTTGTCAATATTATTACATATTTGGATTCGTCTCGCAGTTGCGGATTCAACGGTATAATTTATTTTAAATGTTGACCTATTTTTAGGCCCCCTAGGCCTATTTTAAAGTTTAAAAACTCCATAGACGAGTTATTTATGAACGGATTTTGTTTAAATTTATACCATAAGTACACTTTGGCAAGGTGAATCGAATGGCGTAAACAGAATTAAAATCGGATCATTAGTTTAGGATTTCGATTTTGACTGGGCTTCCTGGAGGGCCCAGGGGACCGTTTTTTGGACTTTAAAAGTCTTCTGTAGCGCAAACTATAAGTCCTAGGGAATTCTACTTGGTGCTATTCGATTTTTCTCGCCGAGCTGCTTCTAGACATGGTCTTAGATTTCATTTTCGCCCAGCCATTCGCCCAGAATCGAAAAAAAAATCTCAAAAAACCTTGGGTTTGGGAGGCCCCGGCAAATCGGTAAATTTTGGACGAATTTTGACCTTGTCAATATTATTACATATTTGGATTCGTCTCACCTAAACCTCACCTAACCTAACCTAACCTCGCCTAAACCTCACCTAACCTAACCTAACCTCGCCTAAACCTCACCTAACCTAACCTAACCTCGCCTAAACCTCACCTAACCTAACCTCGCCTAAACCTCACCTAACCTAACCTAACCTCGCCTAAACCTCACCTAACCTAGCCTAACCTACCTATCCTAAAGTGTTTAAACTTTAAAATTGGCCTAGGGGGCCTAAATATAGGTCAAAATTTAAAAAAAATATACCGTTGAATCCGCAACGGCGAGACGAATCCAAATATGTAATAATATTGACAAGTCAAAATTCGACCAAAATCACCGATTTGCCTGGGCAAAAACCCAAGGTTTTTTGAGATTTTGTTTTCGATTCTGGGCGAACGGCTGGGCGGAAATGAAATCTAAGACCATGTCTAGAAGCAGCTCGGCAAGAAAAATCGAATGGCACCAAGTAGAATTCCCTAGGACTTATAGTTTGGGCTACAGAGGACTTTTAAAGTCCAAAAAACGGTCCCCTGGGCCCTCCAGGAAGCCCCGTCAAAATCTAAATCCTAAACTAATGGTCCGATTTTAATTCTGTTTGCGTCATTCGATTCAGCTTGCCAAAGTGTACTTATTGTATAAACTTAAACAAAATCGGTTCATAAATAACTCGTCTATGGAATTTTTAAACTTTAAAAAAAGACGAGGGGCTAAAAAAAGGCTATACGTGTTTTATGGGGGGGGGGGAGGGGGGGGGCGGAGCTGGGAGGGGGGGGAGGGAAGGAGGGGGGTGGGGGGGATAGGGAGGGGGCGGTAGGGAGGGGGTGGGGGGCGGGAGGGGGCAGGGGTGAAGGGAAGGAAGGAGGGTAGGGAGGGGAGGGGAGGGGGGTAGGGTGGTAGCAGGGGGAGGCGGGGAGTGAGGGGGGGTAGGGTGGTAGGGGGGCTCGTTGTTGGTTAACTACCCCACCCCCCCCCCCCCCCCCCCCCCCGGTAAATCGGTGATTTTGGTCGAATTTTGACTTGTCAATAATATTACATATTTGGATTCGTCTCGCCCTTGCGGATTCAACCGTATAATTTATTTTAAATTTTGACCTATTTTTAGGCCCCTAGGCCTATTTTAAAGTTTAAAAACTCCATAGACGAGTTATTTAAGAACGGATTTTGTTTAAATTTTTACCATAAGTACACTTTGGCAAGCTGAATCAAATGGCGCAAACAGAATTAAAATCGAATCATTAGTTTAGGATTTTGATTTTGACTGGGCTTCCTGGAGGGCCCAGGGGGACCGTTTTTTGGACCTTAAAAGTCCTCTGTAGCCCAAACTATAAGTCCTAGGGAATTCTACTTGGTGCCATTCGATTTTTCTCGCCGAGCTGCTTCTTTAGACGGTCTTATATTTCATTTTCGCCCAGCCATTTGGCCAGAATCAAAAATATTTTGGGCCAAAATCCCTGGTATAACGTGTATATCCTGGAAAATATCAATGTCAAGGTAGTGATGCGGTGGTGGTGTAATCCCTGGAAAATATATATGTTGAAGTAATGATGTAGTGATGGTATCATTCCTGGGAAATATATATGTTGAAGTACTGATGCGGTGGTGGTGTAATCCCTGGAAAATATATATGTGAAGGGAATGATGTGGTGGTGGTGTCTTTTCCAAGAGTATATATGTCAAGTTACTGATGCGGTGGTGGTGAATTTCCTGGAAAATATATATGTCATGGAACTGATGAGGTCTTTCCTAAAAATAATTTATATCTAGGTACTGATACAGTCGTGGTGTGATCCTGGATAATATATATTTCAAGGTACTGATGCGGTGGTGGTGAATTTCCTGGAAAATATATATGTCAAGGAACTGATGAGGTCTTTCCTAAAAATAATTTATATCTAGGTACTGATACAGTCGTGGTGTGATCCTGGATAATATATATTTCAAGGTACTGATACGGTGGTGGTATATTCCCTGAAAACTATATATGTTGAGCATAGATCAATGATGTGTATATCCTAGAAAATATATATGTCAAAGTACTGATGCAGTGGTGGTGTTACCCCTGAAAATATATATGTTGAGATACTGATGTGGTGGTGTCAATACTGGAAAATATATATATCAAAGTACTGATGCAGTGGTGACGTCATTCTTGGAGAATATATAAGGCAAAGTACTGATGCGGTGATGGTATTTGCCAGAAATATATATGGCGTGGTACTGATATGGTGGTGGTGTTTCCTGAAAATATATATTTCAAGGTACTGATGAAGTGGTGGTGTAATCCCTGTAAAATATATGTATTGAGGTACTGATATGGTGGTGGTTGTTTCCTTGAAAATATATATTTTCAAGGTAGTGATGCGATGGCATACTTCTGAATAATATATATATCATGGTACTGATGACGTGATGATGTTATCCTTGAAATTATATAAGTCGAGGTACTGATACAATGATGGTAAGTATCCTGATAAATATATATGTCAAAATACTGATGCGGTGGTAGTTAATCCATGGAAAATATTTATGTCAACATACTAATGAGGTGGAGGTGTACTCCCTGCAAACATATATATCTCAATATACTGATGCGGTGTTGAATTAACTCTTGGAAAATATATATATCAAAGGACTGATGAGGTGATGGTTAAATCCATGGAAAATATATCTGTTGAAATACTGATACGGCAGGGTGTCATCCTGGAAAATATATATGTCAAAGTACTGATGCAATGGTGGTGATTTCCCTGGAAAATATATATATTGAGATACTGATGTGGTGGTGTCATTACGTGAAAATATATATATCAAAGTACTGATGCAGTGGTGGTGTCATTCTTGGATAATATATAAGGCAGAGTACTGATGCGGTGATGGTTTTGCCAGTAGTATATATGGTGAGGTACTGATATGGTGGTGGTGTTTTCCTGGAAAATATATAATTCAAGGTACTGATGAAGTGGTGGTATAAACCCTAAAACATATATATATTAATGTACTGATATGGTGGTGGTTTCATTCCTTGAAAATATATTTTTCAAGGTACTGATGCGGTGGTGGTGTCATTCCTGGAAACTATTTATATCAAAGTAATGAGGTGTTGGTATGCTTCCTGAAAAATATATATATCAAGGTACTGATGAGGTGATGGTTTTATTTCTTGAATTTATATATATCAAGGTACTGATGTAATGAGGCTAAGAATTCTGAAAAATATATATATATTTATGAACGTACTGATGCGGTGGTGGTGCATTACCTGATAAATATATATATCGAAATACTGATGCGGTGGTGGTAAATTCTTTGGAAAATATTTATGTCAACATACTGATGAGGTAAAGGTGTTCTCCCTGCAAAAATATATATTTTAACCTACTGATGTAGTGGTGTTTTATAGCCTCAAAAATATTTATGTCTATGTACTGATGAGGTGGAGGTGTCTTCCCTGCAAAAATATATATCTTAATTTACTGATGCGGTGGTGGTCTAATTCCTGGAAAATATTTGTATCAAGGGACTGATGCAGTGGTGTTTTATTCCCTGGAAAATATTTATATCAATGTACTGATGAGGTGGAGGTGTACTCCATGCAAAAATATATATCTCAACATACTGATGCGGTGGTGGTGTATCCTGGAAAATATTTGTATTAAGGGACTGATGAGGTGGTGGTCATTCCATGGAAAATATATATGTTGAGATACTGATAAAGCGGAGGTGTAACCTGGAAAATATATATGTCAATGTACTGATGCGATGGTAAGGTCCTCCTGAAAAATATATATGACAAGGTACTGATGAAATGATGATTTATAACTTGAAATTATATATGTCGAGGTACTGATGCGATAGTGCTATATATTCTGAAAAATATATATATATATTTATATATATCCCTTGATATATATATTTTCCAGGAATTTACTACCACAGCATCAGTACGTTGAGGTATATATTTTTGCAATTATTTTACCCTCACCTCATCAGTATGTTGATATATTTATTTGCAGGGATTACACCACAACTGCATCAGTAACTTGAAATATATATTTTTCAGGACACCCACCACCACCGCATCAGTACCTCGACATATATATATATATATATATATATTTTTTTTTTCAGATAATACAACACTATCACATCAGTATCTCGACATATATAATTTCAAGGAAATATACCATCACGTCATCAGTACCTTGACATATATATTTTTCAGGAATACACCACAACTGTATCAGTACTTTGACATATATATTTTTGCAGGGAGTACAAAAATATTTTTTAGGAAATATACCACCACCGCATCAGTATCTCGACAAATATATTATATTTTTTTTTCTTCAGAATTAACACCATCATTGCATCAGTACCTTGATATATATAATTTGAAGGAGTACACCATCACGTCCTCAGTACCTTGATATATATATTTCTCAGGAAGAACACCACCACCACATCAATACTTTGATATAGATAGTTTCCAGGAATGACACCACCACCGCATCAGTACCTTGAACAATATATTTTCAAGGAATATAACCACTATCATATCAGTACCTCAATATATATATTTTATAGGGAATACACCACCACTTCATCAGTACTTCGAAATATATATTTTTGAGGATAACCCAATCACTGTATCAGTACCTCACTATATATACTCCTGGGAAAAGCCATCACCGCATCAGTATTTTGCCTTCTATATTCTCCAAGAATGACACCACTACCGCATCAGTACTTTAACATATATATTTTCCAGGAATAACACCACCACATCAGTATTTCAACATATATATTTTCCAGGGATTACCCCACCACTGCATCATTACCTTGATAAATATTATTATTAGCCAGGGTATACATCACCATTCATCAGTACCTCAACATATATATTTTTCAGGGAATACACCAAAACCGGATCAGTACCTTGACATATATATTTTCCAGGATATACACCACCACTGTATCAGGACCTAGATATAAAGAAAAAATCAGGAAACACCTCATCAGTAGGCTACCTTGCCATATATATTTTACAGCAAACATACCACCACCGCAGTAGTAACTTGACATATATATTTTCTAGGGATACACCACCACCGCATCAGTACCTTGACATAATATTTTCCAGGATATACAGGATTTTGGAGCAAAATATTTTTGATTCTGCCCAAATGGCATGGCGAAAATGAAATCTAAGACCATGTATAGAAGCAGCTCGGCGAGAAAAATTTAATGGCACCTAGTAGAATTCCCTAGGACCTATAGTTTGGGCTACAGAGGACTTTTAAAGTCCAAAAAACGGTCCCCTGGGCCCTCCAGGAAGGACCAGTCAAAATCGAAATCCTAAACTAATAGTCTGATTTCCATTCTGTTTACGCCATTCGATTTAGCATGTCAAAGTGAACTATAGGTAAAAAATTTAACAAAATCCATATATAGATAACTCGTCTATGGATTTTTTAACTTTTTAAACTTTAAAATAGGCCTATTGGGCCTAAAAATTGGTCAAAATAAAAAAAATCATATACCGTTGGAATCGTAATGACGAGGCAAATCCATATATACCCATGACAAACTGAAATTCGAAAGTCGCCCGCTTAGTACAAAAATTTGCCTGGGCCAATTTTGGACCAAAATATTTTCGATTCTGGGCGAATGACTGGGCGAAAATGAAATATAAGACTATGTATAGAAGCAGCTCGGCGAGAGAAATCGAATGGCACCAAGTAGAATTCCCTAGGACTTATAGTTTGGGCTACAGAGGACTTCTAAAGTCCAAAAAACGATCCCCTGGGCCCTCCAGGAAGCCCAGTCAAAATCGAAATCCTAAAATAATGGTCCGATTTTAATTCTGTTTGCAGCATTCGATTCAGCTTGCCAAAGTGTACTTATGGTATAAATTTAAACAAAATCCGTTCTTAAATAACTCGTCTATGGAGTTTTTAAACTTTAAAATAGGCCTAGGGGGCCTAAAAATAGGTCAAAATTTAAAATAAATTATACCGTTGAATCCGCAACGGCGAGACGAATCCAAATATGTAATAATATTGACAAGTCAAAATCCGACCAAAATCACCGATTTGCCCAGGCAAATTTTTGCACTTGGCGGGCAACTTTCTAATTTCGATTTTTCATGGGTAGGCCTATATATGGATTTGTCTCGTCATTACGATTCCAACGGTATATGTATTTTTTACTTTTGACAATTTTTTAGGCCCAATAGGCCTATTTTAAAATTTAATTTAAAAAATCCATAGACGAGTTATCTATGTATGGATTTTGTTCAAGTTTTTACCTAAAGTTCACTTTGACACGCTGAATCGAATGGTGCAAACAGAATTGAAATCGGACTATTAGTTTAGGATTTCGATTTTGACTGGGCCTTCCTGGTGGGCCCAGGGGACCGTTTTTTTTTACTTTAAAAGTCCTCTCTAGCCCAAACTATACGTCCTAGGGAATTCTACTTGGTGCCATTTGATTTTTCTCGCCGAGCTGCTTCTATACATGGTATTATATTTCATTTTCGCCCAGCCATTCGGCCAGAATCGAAAATAATTCCTGTGTTTAATTAAGCCCAGGCAAATTTTTGCACTTGGCGGGCGACTTTCGAATTTCGAGTTTTCATGGGTATATAATTATGGATTCGTCTCGTCATTAGAATTCCAACGGTATATGATTTTTTTATTTTTGACCAATTGTTAGGCCCAATAGGCCTATTTTAAAATGTATTTTTAAAAATCCATATACGAGTTATCTATGTATGGATTTTGTTCAAATTTGTACCTAAAGTTTACTTTGAAACGCTGAATCGAATGGTGCAAACAGAATTGAAATCAGACTATTAGTTTAGGATTTCGATTTTGACTGGGCCTTCCTGGAGAGCCCAGGGGACCGTTTTTTGGACTTTAAAGGTCCTCTGTAGCCCAAACTATACGTCCTAGGGAATTCTACTTGGTGCCATTCGATTTTTCTCGACGAGCTTCTTCTATACATTGTCTTATATTTCATTTTCGCCCAGCTATTCGCCCAGAATCGAAAATGTTTTGGTCCAAAATCCCTGCGTTAAATTAAGCCCAGGAAAATGTTTGCACTTGGCGGGCGACTTTCGAATTTCGAGTTTTCATGGGTATATAATTATGGATTCGTCTCGTCATTAGAATTCCAACGGTATATGATTTTTTTATTTTTGACCAATTTTTAGGCCCAATAGGCCTATTTTAAAGTTTAAAAACTCCGTAGACGAGTTATCTATCTATGGATTTTGTTCAATTTTTTACCAAAAGTACACTCGGATACTATAGTCTCTAGACCACCCCACTCTAGCAAAAGGTGAATCCAGGACCCTTTCTGGATGGCGGCCCACAGTAATGGTGAGGGGTGTGGTTTGAGAGAGAGGGCAACACATAAACGAGCACAGTGTGAAGCATTTGAAGACTTCGAATCCTGTCCCAAATGCTTCACGCTTTGTTCGTGTGTGCGTTTTTCTGTCTCACAAATCCCAGCCATAACTATCACTGTGGGCCACTGTCCAGAAAGGGTCCTGGCTTCACCTCGTGCCAGAGGGGGGTGGGCTAGAGACTATGGTATCCGAGTGTACCTTGATTTGAGTTCTCTATCACTCGTTCATTATTTTTTTGTTTTTGTTTTTGTTTTTGTTGTTTTTTGGGGGGCACTTGTTGCAGGCAGCTTTGTCTTTTGTCTCCTTCATGCACATATAAAATAAAAAATAAACAAAATATTACAATATACCCTGTACATGTATAATGGTGTTTTATGCCTATATGACTATAACCTATTCCAAGTAAGTAGGCCAAAACTCTTGAACCCTAACCTCCATAACCCACAAACGACTACAGTAATCGAGGTAATATCTCTACCATCTAGGAAAAGTCAGCTTGGGAATAGGTATCGAAATTTACAGCCAATTTTCTCTAGCCCTTCTTGAGTTCCAGAGAATAGGGCTTACGATTTGTGGCCTACCTACTTTGAATAGGGTATAGTAATGAAACACCAATATAAATGTAACTCAACCGGTGAAGGATAGGTTCGCTTAGAGTAAAATCATGAAATATCTTTACAAAGTCAAAAGTAGCGCTAAGAAATATGTAGCACCGAACACAATTATCTTAATCGGTAGTTCACGAAGAATTGTGCTTGAGTTATGAATCGCCTGTGCACAATCAAATTAATCTATCATTTGTGTTTTCGACACACAGCGATTATAATTATACTTAAGAACATATGAAACAAATGACTACGAAGGTAAAGTAGCATTTGTTCAAGCTTGTCTTCAAATTGTTAAATCTGGCTATACAGTCACGGTCTTAAGGGGAGATTTCCACTTGAGGGATTTTTTTCTTGACCCCTTTCTCCCTCATGGTTAGCCCCATTCCTTTTGATATTATAAGACGTTCGCCCCATTAGTTTGGCGATTTTAAGAACTTTCGCCCCATTTCTGTTAATTTTAAAACTTTTCGTGCCATTTAGGTGTCGATTTTTTCCTGGCAAGCGATAGCGAGCCTGTAATTTAAGAGGAACCGGCCTTCGGCCGGGCCATTTTTCTACCAAAAAATGTACAAATTCATCTTGAAAGGGGGTCTAGGGGCTGTAATGTTAAGCTTGATGGAAGTATAACGAACTAACTACAAACGAGTAAGCTAGTGGCATAGAAAAGGGGGTCAAAGGAGGCCCCTCCAACCCCCCATTAAGGAGTGGCAAAGTATGCAAAAATATAACCAAAAACAAAGAAGTAATCGTGAATCACTCTAGGATTACGTATGTAAATATTGGCACCTACTCCATTTTTATTTTTTATTTTTATTTTTTTAAATGGGGTGGCCGACTCGAGACAGAGCTCGAACATGGTCATCACACACATCGGAAAGACAAAACAAAACAAAACACGGGGATTACAGATTCTGTCAATAGATAGCCAGAACAAATGTGTAAATGTGTTTGTCTGTGATAAACCTCTGGATCTGTATTGATTGTTTACATCTCGTGTTCATGTTTTCATCTTTAACCCTCTTCGACATATAACGGGTTTTTAGCCTATTAGGGATACTTTAAAGCCTTTGTTACCATCAGGGGTATTTATAAACCTTTAGTTTAGTTACTTCAACCTCTGCAGTTGTCTTTGAGATAGCTGTGGGCAGAAAACTAATTGTGGAGAGGTAATTATAAGAGTGAGAGAACTCTATTTCTTATTGCTAATCTGGCAACCTCTGCGTCATATGAGTCTGAAAGGGTTAATAGAAATCACTGGCTTTCCCTAGTTTAGAATTTGCCTTCCCTGTTTCCACCCAACACTCTTTGTTCTTTGTGTTTATTCCCTCACCCCTTGCTCGTTCGTCCTCTTTGTTCCTACTAACACCACTTTCATTCTGCATTGTGTATACTTTCCATATCTGTATTTATTTGTATTTAATTCAACAAATGTCTGTTTTTATCCCCGTTTTCCTTTGGTTTGCTATTTCATATACCCTATATTTTGACCAGCTCTTTCCTTATAACCTACATCAGCTATCAATTTCGACCTTATTTTCAGTTTTGACCTTTGCTTCCTAACTTATTCTTGAACTTAGTGTATCCTTATTTCTCTGTTGACATGAGTTTCCTCCGTCATTCCCTTTCTGCCCAGTTGTGTTGCGTAATCCTTCACTCCCTTATGGGGGGTCACCTCGCTTTTTTTATCTTTCTCTCCTTCTCTCTTTGGCTTATATATATTCGGCCCCATTCAGCCTACTGTTTTAAGACGTTTACCCCCATCCAGGTGTCTTTTTTTTTCCTGGCGAGCGGTAGCGAGCCAGCATTTATATATTTTTGTTTTGACAGCAAGCTAAATTTTTACATTTTTCGATAGAAAAATGTCTCCGGCGAAGCCTGATTTGTCCATACAGTGCTGGCTCGCTATCGCTTGCTAGGAAGAAATCGACATCTGGATGGGGATAAACGTCTTAAAACAGTTGGCTGAATGGGGCCTAATGAATACAAGCCAGGCAAAGAGAGAAAATGGGAGAAAGATAACAAAATAGCCTGTCACCCCCGACAATTCTAGTGTACAAAGTGGGATGATAATCCTACTATTTTTAAGCCTAACTTCAGCATTACATTATAATTATTACAACTAAATATTTCATGGTCTAATAACCTTTATTTAACAATTACCACTCTCTCAATAATACTTTAAGGGGAGATGGGTAATTTTTCTAGATCCCCTTCTCCTCATGCTTAGCCCCATTAGTTTTCAGATTTTAATATGTTTGCCCCATTAGTTTGTCAATTTTAAGACGTTTCGCCTCATGTCTTTGTCAATATTCAGATCTTCAGTACTATTTAGGTGTCATTTTTTCCCCTGGCGAACGATAGTGAGCCTGTAATTTTGGAAGAACCGGCCTTCAGCCGGGACAAATTAATCTAGAATGGGGATCTAATGGATGTGTGTTTAAGTTTGATGGAGGTCTAGGGAGGAAACGAGAAAAATAATAAAAATATACCAAAATTAGCAAATAAATAAGCCCATCCCCCCTTAACCAGTGGCAAGTAAAAAACCTATACTAATCTTAAGGCAAGCACTATAATTTTTGAAGGAACAATATAATTCTGATAGTACGGAGTGAACAAACTTCTATCGGGTATGCCATCTCTACTAGAATTAAGTCCTGACCAACTTTTTTGGATCGTAAGGTCTGTGTGGCCAGTGTATATATGTAAATCTATATAAATCTCTCTCTCTCTCTCTCTCTCTCTCTCTCTTTCTCTCTCTCTCTCTCTCACACCACACACACACACGCCCACACTCGATATCCCTTTGGGATAAAAGGAACCTCATATATTATACACAGTGCCGGTATCCACATAGCTGTTATAGGCATTCAAACTAGGTCAATCTGTATCTGAAATATATTATAATAGCTAATGGCAATCCTCTGGAGTTTGGCTAAGGGAACCCACCTTGCTTTTTTTCTCTTTTTCTCCCTCTCTCTTTGGTTTGTATCCATTCGGCCCCATTCAGCCTACTGTTTTAAGACGTTTACCCCCATCCAGGTGTCAATATTTTCCTGGCAAGCGCTAGCGAGCCAGCATATATATTTTTGTTTTGACAGCAAGCTAAATGTGTACATTTTTCGATAAAAAAATCTCCGGCGAAGCCGGATTTCTCCATACAATGCTGGCTCACTATCGCTCGCCAGGAAGAAATCAACACCTGGATGGGGATAAACGTCTTAAAACAGTTAGCTGAATGGGGCCGAATGGATACAAGCCAGGGAAGGAGAGAAAAGGAGAGAAATTAACAATAAAAAAAAACGGTGACCCCCCTTAAACCAACATGGTAGTATAATGTGTTTATTATGACACGACAAGTTTCGACTCTTCTTTGAAAAGGACTCCAGAGAAGAGACTGTTCGTGTCATAATAAACACATTATACCACCAAGTGGGTTTAATTCTTCATTCAAGGATGCATGTCATTGTGAATATGTCTCAGTAGTAGTTTATCGAGAGGCCTTCCCTAGGGTTAAGCGCCCCATTAATTACTATTTCCATTCACATATTCATAGCCTCCGATAGTGCAGTTGGGATATTGTACATGCTATGATTGGTATGCAGGATTCGAAACTGCATAATAAATCGTAGGCCTGTGCAACATTCTTTAGCTGTCTTCGTGGTGCAGTGCATGGGTGTGTTGGTTTTCGGTGTGAGCGTCCTGGGTTCGAGTCCCCAGACTGCCACATGTGTTTGTTAATTTCATTAATCGAGTTTGAGAGCAGAGTTGGTTAGTGGAGAGAACATAATAATTAATTCTGCCTACTTTTCTAAGTATATTTGTATTAACATAACCCAGTAACAATGAACAAATATCGGGAAGGAAAGAAAAACAGGAAAAAGATCATCACAGGTTCCATTGAGGGTAAAAATATGGTGGCCTAATTTCCGTCTAACCTTAGTAATAATTTCCTGGTCCTGAATAACCCTGGAGGGAGACTGAATAGACGAGGAAGAGGATGAATAGACGAGGAAGAGGATGAATAGGGTGGGAAGCTCTATACAGGACTATTTTATCTAGGTGCTGGATGTCTCTTTCTATCTATCTATCTATCTATCTATCTATCCTTGAGGGAGCTATCTATTTTTATTTATATCTATGTAAATATGACTTGAGAGAATCTACATCGGAAATGAAGAAGATGATCGAACTGGGAATTTTCTAGACAGACCTCTATTGTTCAAGTATTGTGTATATGTATCTATCTACCCTCTGTATATATCTCCTCATTATATTCCTCGCATTATTACATGCATCTATTCAACCTATGTATACATTATATCTATTCATATATTCCTCTCATTATCAATCTATATAATCTGTATTGGTAGTATTGTAGAGGCATGCTTTATTTGTGTAATGTATGTAATTAACTATCCGTTTCTTTGCTTCTCTTCTTATATATTTATTTATCTGACAATGTTATATATATATATATATATATATATATATATATATATATATGTAGTAAAACTCGCAGGTAAAATTAAACATATGTTTATTTTTTCC
>CM064497.1:5067189-5077189 GCA_032716605.1 Paralithodes platypus
AAGTCATAGAGCACCTTGTACTACAACTGATGACACCTAACTTACCCCTTTCTCCAACACAACACGGTTTCAGGCCATTGCACTCCACAAACACTCTTCTTACAGACCTTACACAAAGAGCTTTTGACGGCATCAACTCAGCTAGACCACCACACAGATCAGTACTTGCCACACTCGACATTAGTAAATCCTTCGATGCCATCCCCCACCACAACCTAACAAACAAAATCTACAACACAAACATGCACAACAACACAAAAAGATGGCTGGCCAACTTCTTAGCAGGCAGATGTGCACACGTATCTTTTGCCGGTCAGTCATCTAGCATTATAAATTTCCCAAACGGGGTCCCGCAAGGATCCGTCCTGTTGAGATCCAGAAGAGACTGGATGACTCCGTCGTCGACACCTGCCCGGGTTGTAACACAGCATCCCATACCATTAAACACATCATAGAAGACTGCATTTCACACAACCACTTACGCCAACAACACAATTTACACTCTTTGAGAGCTCTGTGGGAAAGCCCGACCGTGGCCATGGCCTTCCCTGGGGACTCGGGGCTGTTCGGCCAGGCAGCTTAGGGAACAACAACAACAACAAAAACTATGTAGCCCTTTTTTGTCACACATTGCAGACTTGTTTTTTGCATTATTTGTTTATCATCTTATAATTTTATATTATCTTATATCACTTGACATTGTCTAGCTATTGTACAGTTCACCCCATTAGTTGTGTTCCTCTATGTGATCATTTGCATGGAAATATAATGCACATGGTTAAACTACAGTGTAATTTCTTGGGCAATGGTTGACTCATCCAATTAGTCAACTGACAATTAAAACAAAGAAACACTGGCAATTCATTCATACTGATTTTACTCTCATACATAATATCTAGAAGAGGGAAAGAACTATGTGAGCAACTGTACATGCTATAAATGCTTATCTGTCCAAATTCATATATCAGGCTACCTGTTCTGCAATCCCTACCTATCTCTCCACTTCTCCACCCCTTTCCTTAATCCCTCCTTAGCTGTTCTCGAGATCCTACTCCAGTCAATTGGATCATGCACACTGCTCTCAACTGTACCCTTGCCTGCAGTCAGATTTGATTGAGATTAAATCATCCCTCCTATTGCCATTTAGTAAGAGCATCTACTCAAAGTATTTCCAATATTACGAAGCAGGGTGTGGTATGCAGGTGAATGTTGTATCTTGGTTTTTCTGCCGATCTGTTCTCATCTAGTTGTGGGTCTCCTATTGTGATGAAGAGATTTAGTCGCTCTTTCTAGCGGGTCATATATTAATTTGAGTGTTTATATGAACAACAGTGATAGAAAGATGTCTCCGGCGAAACCGAATTTCTTCATACAATGCTGGCTCGATATCGCTCGCCAAGAAAAAATCGGAACCTGGATGGGGATAAATGTCTTAAACCAGTAGGCTGAATGGGGCCGAATGGATACAAGCGAGAGAAAAGAAGAGACCGAGAAAACAAGCAGGTGACCCCCTTAACATTATATCTCGGCTCATCTCCTCGTACCTTGAGATAAGGGTTTGATGATGTAAGTGCCTGCCTGGCTTCTCTCCCTCACTCTCTCTCTCTCTCTCCCTCCCTCCCTCCCCCTCTCTCTCTCTCTCTCTCTCTCTCTCTCTCTCTCTCTCTCTTGTGGTCTCATCATTTGATTGAATTTGTACAAACAACTAAGTAGCCCTTTTGTTTTCGCTAATTCCAGGCTAACCTACGCAGCAGATCGTGACCTACACTACTTCCTCCGTTAACGCGAAGTATAATAAGTGGAAAATGCTGAAATAATGGCTGAAAGTGAGTGACAAGTGGCGGAAATGGCCAACAGATGGATGATAAATATAAAACTGGGATCATTTGCCCTCCCCTGATGATGGACAGACAGGCGGGGATCATCACTTTTATTGATATGGCTTTATCGTTCACAATCCCGTGGTCCTACTAATTTGATGAATGAGGTGATGGTGGTGGTGGCTATGTGTGTGCTGTCGGTTATGAATGTGGTGTTGGTGATGATGATGAATGAGTTGATGGTGTTGGTTATGAATGTGGTGATAGCTATGCAATTAAAAGGTTGCAGACTAAATCATCTAGTCCTTATAGCTACGATATATCTGTCCTAAGCTTCAGAAAATCGTATGAATGTAGCTGAAATCAAATACATAAAGACGTCACCGGTGCTGAAAGGGATAATCTACCATCGAGACAAGTACAGCATACTTTCTAAAGTCTTTCTAAATTATATTATAGTCGTCAATAAAGTGCTCTTTCTCACATGGTGTTTATTTTTATATTATAGTAGCAATCAAAAGTTGCCGGGCAAGGCCTTCGTGTAGATTCTCCTTCAGCTGCTTCATGATGCTCAGAAATAAACCTCCGAAACTTGAAGGCACAGTACGTTTGAAGCATTTTATATTTGATTTATCCTAGGTGTCCTCATGCTGTGAATTGAAAATATATGTTGTTCTGCCCATTTAGGATATCGTAAAGACGTGTTTTGTTCTATTAACGACTTGAATCATGTAATTATATAATTGTATAACTATATAATTGACCTTTTATATACGTTCGAAACATAAATCAAGCACGTAAGGTGATATGAATGCTACAGTGATTATTTCGTCAATATACAAATACCTTCCTACACTTCATGTTATACTTTCCTATATTCAACTATCATTGAAAATATGTCAATAGAAGTTAGAAGATATTGTTAGCGAGAGAAAAAGCTTCGGGATTAACTGGATCGAAAACAAGTGAGTAGTTTGATACAATGAAGCATTGGTACCCGGTCGTCAGGGTAGCATAAATGTTACCAGTATCCAGTGCAGCGTTACCAAATTAGACCTGTTAGATCTAAAGATATATATTTCAATCTAGCGTCAATTTATAACTTCTAGAGACACGAATTCTAGCGATATTCTGGAGATTAAAGCCATTTTGAGCGATGGTTTAGAGATTGTAACATTAGGCTACTGATGTTTAGCAATTATTTACCGTCTAGCGGCCTTCTAGCTACTTTTAAGAACTGATCTAGCGTAATTCTGTTTTAATTTGGCAACCCGAGCTCAGTGTTTCGTGGTGCTTTGTCCAGTGCGTGTGTGTATTTTGAGTTCCTAGATTTGCAATGTTAACCCTTTGATGAGACCATGAGGCATCTATTTTCTGGTTTCTGACTATTATTAGACGATTTTATGTAGATTAGGAAGGGTATATAGAAGTCAGAGGGTTAATGAAAATAGTCTACCATTTGAAATCCCACAGCTCCTTCCTAATATGCATAAAATCGTCCAATTATAGTTCGAATTAACTATCAACACGCGGTATAATCGTCAAGGGGTTAACTAAGACATTTTGTGTATAGTCAAGACAAATTAAATTGGTGGTCATAAACTGATAAAATTAAGTCAGTAACCTCGAACATCGCTTACAATATTGAAGGTAAGTCAATCAAGCAATTATATTTCATAAGTTCTACTAGAAGAAACAAGTTTCTAAATAATGCATCCCCAGAAATCGTCAGGTAATTTCATAACAAATATTTACAACCGAGAATTAATATCTACCGAAGTTACTGTTTAATTATTTCAACTCGGCTTACCTGTTCACCGCAGGATTACCATTTATATTAGAAACTATTACATGAAGTCAGGGACAATGTATTCCTCTTGCCGCTACTGTGTTGAATATATTCTTACTAATATATATTAAATGAATGATGGTTATCTTGAGAATGTGTACAGTCGGCCTAATAGTGATGTCTCGGCACCAATTATATTTTGATCTATAATTGGTGTCAGCAATGTCTAAGGCTTGATGTATTCGTTTCGAGTGAGATATTCAAGCTTGTTACTACACTTAACCACCGTATTCAACATCTGGCAGACATTAATACAGCACACAGCGAGCCAAACGCAATGACAGCTGAGACATGACTTATTAGCGCCACCGTACAGCTCGTATAACTGAATTATTAGGGAAATCAAAGGGCTCACCTGTTCACGCAGATTTGCCTCGTGGTCGGTAAAATCTATAAGTAAATTCCTCGCAGTTTTGGTGACATAATGAACGTTGGAGGCCGAACATACAAACTGGTAGGGAATGGAGATTTAGTGGAAGAAAAAACGGAGTATAACTCCATTTATTGGTTACCAATTATTTTGAGTATTACTGAATTTTATAGTCACGAATTATTTTGCAATATTTGAAGACATGTATGGAATCTATATGCTCTAAACATCGTATGAAAATGTGTTTCAACCCTCGGCGAAACCTAATAAAAAACATGGTACCAAAATGTTTTCTTTTGAAACATGGTTGTCAATACCTTCCTATAGAGGGCACCGATTCGTATACTCGCCATTTTCACTTGTCTCCCGAGGTTTATATGAAAATGTGTTTTAACCCTCGGAAAAACTAATATAAAAATATGCTACTAAAATGTACTTTTTGTAACGAGGTTGTCAATACGGTACTTTCCTGTTATCAACATACAATCAAAGCTGAAGATTGCAGAGTGAACACCGTATACTTCATCGACTTTTCTTTCGCCTTCGTATTTTCGATAGCCCTTTTTTTTTTTTTTTTTTTTAATTTTGTTAAGGGATTAGTACCCAACCAGCGGGGGTGTGGGGGCACCAGCCCCCACCCATAATACTAGGATAGGTTAGGTAAGGTTGATAGGTTAGGCTAATGTCTTCAAATAATAGCGCTCCCCATTATCAGGGTGAGTGTCTCAACATTGATCGAAAAATGGGAAAAACGGTTTTTCCAAGGCTTGTAATTATTTCCAAACACTATACTGTATATTGAACAAAACTAAGAGAGAAAAATTAAAAAATCCATGGGAAAATTAGTGGCCATAGAAGTGAAATTTTCCCAATAATTTCCTGGCGAGCGGTAGCGAGCCAGCACATATATATATATATAGATTTTTTTTGACAGCAAAGGTAAATTTGTAAATTTTTCGATAGAAAAATTTCTCCGGCGAATCCGGATTTCTCCATACAATGCTAGCTCGCTATCGTTCGCCAGCAAGAAATCGACACCTGGATGGGGATGAACGTCTTAAGACAGTTGTCTGAATGGGGCCGAATGGATACAAGCCAGGGATGGATACAAGCCAGGGAAAGAGAGAAAAGGAGAGAAAGATAAAACAAAAGCCGGTGACCCCCTTTAAGCTTAATGGAGGTCTGTCTCTCACAACATTTATATCAAACAGAGATGGACATATACTTTTGTACCCAAACAGTTTCTTACAAAGGTATTCATAACCAAGACAAATTCGTACCCTGCGTTCGTTCTGACTCAAAGACCAACTTGGTACACTACGGCTGTTGGACAATGAATGATTCTATTTGTGAGAGTGTGTATAATTATGTTTGTAGTGTATTTGTGTGTGTCTGTGTGTGTGTCTGCGCGCGCTTATGGAGAGTATGCCGTATGTTTATGGGTGTGTATTAGCAAACGAGTGTGTTGTATTATGAAATATGGGTTGGTTCCTAGTCGGTCCACACGTGTCTGTATCTGTGTGTACCAATGTGTGTGTGTTTCCGTGTGTCTCAGTAGCTGTGCCCAACTACCACATATCCCTTAATGATCCCAACTTTCCCAAACTATGCCTGTACCTTAGGGATACACACACACACACAAACTACACACACACACACACACACACACACACACACACACACACACATTATACTCATACAATTATAGAGAGAGAGAGAGAGAGAGATACATAGTTACATAGTTTTACATATTTACACAGACTGCACAGACCTTGCAGTCCCTACTAGGCAGTCTGGACTTAATGCTAACATAGAATTTGCTACAAAGCAGAAGGTAAGGATAGCAAAGCAGAAGGCTTTGCTTGAGAGAGAGAGAGAGAAAGTGAGTGAGTTACAAGGAGTAGCTTGTATTTTTGTGGGGATTGCGGTGGGGATGTGATGGAGGGTTGGGGGGGTGATGGGGATGGTGGTGGTGAAGTAATGATAGTACAAAGGATTGTTTTTAGTTTGCTCCCTAGACCTCTATCAAGCTTAACAATACACCCTCAAGACCCCCCTTCGAGATAAATTAGTACATTTTTCGGTAGAAATATATCCCGCCCGAAAACCGTTTCTTACTAAATTACAAGCTCATTATCGCTCGCCGGTACACACAATTGACACCTAAATGGCGTGAAAGGTCTTAATATTGAAAACAAAAAATTGGGTAAAATGTCTTATAGTCGCCAAACTAATGGGGCGGACGTCTTAAAATATTAAAACTAATGGGGCTAAGCAATTTAGGAAAAGTATCTACCGAAAAATATACAAATTTATCTCGAAGACGGTATTGGGGTATTTGTTTAAGCTTGATTTAGTTCATGGGAGACAACTGCAATAAATCAATAATTAATAAAATAAATGAATAAATACGTAAATAAATATAATATAATATATATATCGATAAATAAAAACATAAACCAATTATAAAATAAACCCGAACCCTTAAGGGGAACAAGACTGTCTACACTGATATCAGCCACCATCTGGGACATGCATTAGTATGTAAAACCGATAGTCGAAGTAGAATGGAACATAGCTGAGTTTATAGTAGTAGTAATAGATGTAATAGTATTAATAGCAGTAATAATAGTAGTAGTAGTAGTAGTAGCTGTAGAAGAAGCAACAGTGTCGTTAGTAGCGGTAGTTATGGTAATGAAGGTGGCAGGGAAGGAGTGATGACGATGGTTCTAGCCCACGACGTATAGTGATGGTGGGGACTATAACCCAAGACAGGATGGTGTATGAGGGGACATTAGTGATCATTATAGGGATCCCGAAGATCACCCTACTAAAGCTGCTGTCACACGAGCGCTTTTTCCGTCAATTTTCCATGAGCAAGTTTTTTCTCGCAATATTTTATGATATTTTCGCCCTGGTATCGGTAACTATACTGAAGGTAGATTATGTTAGGCGGCTGAATTCTGATAAAGTGTGATTTGTTAAGCTTTCAGACCATAATTGCCCGTAAAAATTGCTCGAAAAAAAGCTCGTGTGACTCCGGCCTTAGACCCGAGGTAAAGGTGGTATTAGTTGGCCTGGGGATGGAGGAAGTTGGAATGGAATGAGGTGTTGATGGTTAGAACTGTGTCCTAGTCTAAGCGTTAAGGGGAACGACAGGGAGTGTAATTTGGGAGGAAAATTTGTCTACTGAAAAATGTACAAAATTATCTAGGAGGGGGGGGTCTTCGGGATGTGTGTTAAGCTTGATGGAGGAAACTAAAATAAATAATAAATTAATAATTAAATCGACCAATAAAACACCCTTCCCCATTCACTTGACTTTCTACATGAGTTTCCGAATTCGCTTTGCAATTATGATGTTCATTTACATATTCTCTTTAGCGGGTCCCGTTCTGGCTTTCGTTCATCTCTCTCTCTCTCTCTCTCTCTCTCTCTCTCTCTCTCTCTCTCTCTCTCTCTCTCTCTCTCTCTCTCTCTCTCTCTCTCTCTCTCTCTCTCTCTCTCTCTCTCTTTTTCCAATATCTTTAATTCTCTCTCGTTCCATTCTTTCTTTTACATATTATTCCATCGCTCCCATATCGTCTTCGTTGTGATATCGCATTTTTTCTTCCGTATATTATAGTCTCTCCTGAATTTTTTGCAATCTCAATAATGTCGTCCCTTCTTCGGATTCTTCCCCCTTCTTCTATGTCCTACTTTAGCGCTGAGATATTGATATTGTAATTCGTATCTTTCCTCCTATTCTTTCCTTCTAACTCTATTTTTCCCATTTTCACCTCTCTCTTTCTTCTTCCTCACCCCTATCCTTTCTTAACACCCTTCTTTACCTTCTTCAGAGTTGTTTGTATATTTTTTGTTCTCTCTCTCTCTCTCTCTCTCTCTCTCTCTCTCTCTCTCTCTCTCTCTCTCTCTCTCTCTCTCTCTCTCTCTCTCTCTCTCTTTCTCTCTCTCTCTTTCTCTCTCTCTCTTTCTCTCTCTCTCTCTCTCTCTCTCTTTCTCTCTCTCTCTTTTTCTCTCTCTCTCTCTCTCTCTCTTTATCTCACTCTCTCTCTCTCTCTCACACACACACACACTCACATATATTTCCGTACCCACTCGTCGTTTGTCTTCTTAGAGGGTAGTGCCTGTTTTTTGGCCTATATATTAATCTATTTACATATATATAATTGAGTTTCCTCGCTAGACCCCCCATTAAGCTTAACACAAATATTCCCTAGACCCCCTTTCAAGATGCATGTGTACATTTTTCGGTAGAAAAATGTCCCGGCCGAAGGCCGATTCCTTTTAAAATTAGAGGATCGCTTTCGCTCGCCAGGAAAAAATCGACACCTAAATAACGCGAAAAGTCTTAATACTGACTAACCAATGGGGTGAAAGGTCTCAAAATCGCCAAACAAACGGAACGAACGTCTAACAAACTCAAAACTATTATGCTAAACATGAGGGAGAAGGGGGTCCAGAAAAAGTGACTACTCTCCCTTAAGCGGACCATCCGGACATTAATATTTCCAGATGCTGGATGTTTTGTGTTGTGTGCGTGACTGTACTTGTGGTGGCTTGTGTGTGTATACGCCCGTGTGGATGTGGATGTGTGTGTGTATTATAACTTGGTGGCATGCATGTATGTATGTATGTATGTTTGTGTGTGTCTGTGTGTGTTTTTGCTTACTTGTGTGTTGGCCTGAGTGAGTGAGTGAATGTGTGTGTGTGTGTGTGTATTAATAATAAGAATAATATTATTAATGTATGTATGTATGTATATATGTACCCAGGCACATACCCCATAGTTGGGGGTGGCCGACTTGAGACAGAGTCCGAACAGAAACAAATTCAAAGTTCTAATTTTTAAGGGTCGGGACCACTTTCACGTTCCCTCGCCCCTTTCTCTGTCTCGTCTGGTAGGTGAATTTTACAAGGGTAGGAGGATTCCTATCATTCCGCCCCCTGAGTAGGAAATGTAGTACAGGAAAAGAGTCAGACAGAAACGGTTAAGGTTGTGTAGAGGATGCCAAACATCACTCTGGACAGGACCAGCATAATAATAATATTATTAATAGTTTTGTTTTTTTTCCTTTTTTCGAGTCAGCAGCCAATGATGCTGAAAATACACAGACTTAACCTAGATCATATCCTAAGGAATCAACATACTGATCTTGGTTGCTATTGAGAGCGCTTACATATCCCCGAGGGAGTAGGATGTGGGCAGGAACCTTTAAGCCTCGTTCACACACACACAACTTTGCCAACACGACTTTGTGAACGTGTGATGCTTTTCAAAAGTTGAACAAATAAATTCATATGCAAACATTTGATATAAAGCCTTTGTGTGGCTACGACATTAATACGTGCTGACATTAATCCCAAACAGCCGCCATCAAGGCAATACTATTTGATCTCCTAAAGGGGGCCCACCTCGATTTTTCTCTCTTACTCACTCTCTCTCTGGGTTGTATCCATTCGGCCCCATTCCGCCTACTGTTTTATGACGTTTACCCCCATCCAGGTGTCAATATTTTCCTGGCGAGCGGTAGCGAGCCAGCATATATATTTTTTGTTTTACAGCAAGTTAATTTGTACATTTTTCGATAGAAAACTGTCTCCGGCGAAGCCGGATTTCTCCATACAATGCTGGCTCGCTATCGTTCGCCAGGAAGAAATAGACACCTGAATGGGGATAAACGTCTTTAAACAGTTGGCTGAATGGGGCCGAATGGATACAAGCCAGGGAAAGAGAGAAACGGAGAGAAAAAGCAAAAAAAAAGCAGGTGACCCTCCTAAATATATTACAATGGGACTTTGGTCGACAATAACAATACCATCCGATTCTGCTTCTGCTCCGGTTACCTGCTTATTACCCACCCAATTATCTAAATGCAGTATTAAGTTATGTTTTAATGCTGTTTATTCAAATTTATGCAAATCATCGTGCTTTGTAATTATACATACAGAAGTTCCAAT
>CM064497.1:5082189-5087189 GCA_032716605.1 Paralithodes platypus
GAGGTGGGCTCCTCCCTTAAGCCTTTGAAGATTATGGTGCATTTTGGCAATTTAGTCTGGCTATCATTAGACGATTTTATACAGCTTAGAAAGGATGTGTGTGAATGTGTATTTTGTTTTTGTGTGTTCATTGTTTTTTGTTGTGGTTTGTGTTGTCCCTATTCTTGTTCTGTCTTGAGTCCCCCCCCCCCAAACAAAAAAATAATAGTGGGGATTGGGCCTGAGCAGATAGATAGATAGATAGATAGATAGATAGATAGATAGATAGAAAGGACTCATAATCTTCAAAGGGCTGACCGAAATGGTAGTGCGAAGAGTTTTTTGTTGAAAGTACGTTTATGTTGGAAAACATGGGACAGACAGTAGTTCATACATTCCTTTACACAGGACAGAAATATTAGTTAGTTAAAATATGACTTCAGAAGCTATCAACCCTATTGGATTATTAAGCCAGCACACTGCAAGTCAAGAACTACCTCAGGACTGGAGCCTCTCTGCGAGAACTCCCGTCCCTTGAGGAAAGAGAGATACGCCAACAACATTTTCCCAGATAGGGCTTCACAATAATCCACTTTCACCATGTCTCTATATATGGCTAGGTGAATATTTTTTTTTTTTTTTTTTTCCAGATGATCTTAAAATAATATCTCGCCATCACGTTTATTTAGTCCGCTAGTACCAAGTTTTTGTATCGATATATGTTGCTAATAATGAACACTTGGCAATAATATGACGCAGACACGTAGGAATATCATATTCCCCCATTAAGAATCGATAAATCAGATGTTAAGGGATTCAATTTACCATCAGCTAAATAAAACACACACACACACACACACGCAGAGACGAAAGATCGAAAGGGAAATCGAGCCCTGAGCTTTTCGGCTTTGAATCGAACGAACTAATATAAAAATGTAACGTCTACTCTATTTGTATCTATACAGATTCAATATATTTATCCAATTAATAATATGGTTGAACATCATACTAAGAAGGTAGAGAGAGAGAGAGAGAGAGAGAGAGAGAGAGAGAGAGAGAGAGAGAGAGAGAGAGAGAGAGAGAGAGAGAGAGAGAGCGTAAATGGTAAGAGAGAGTTTGTAAAAGGCAAGAGAGAGAGAGAGAGACTGAGAAAATTTTCGAATAAGAAAAGTTGTGAGTTGAAAGACATCACAGTGAAAGGAAGGAACGTAAGTGAGGAATGAAGGAAAGACCGGAGACATTTTTCTATCGAAAAATTTACAAATTTAGCTTGCTGTCAAAACGAAAATATATATATATTTGTTTTCTTTCTATATTCCAACTAATCCCTCTCGGGCATAGGCTGAGAGCCTGTCCATTCCACCACTCAACCGTGAGGTCTTGTTCCAGTCTGGGGAGTGAGACATGTGAAGCATCCATCATGGCTCGAAGCAGCTCCATCTCTGAAGCGGCTGGTTGCTTCGTTCAAGTGCTTCACCGTCTCACCCTCCAGACTCAGACCCTCACTCTCAGAACGCCACCTATTGAGCAGTGAACTCACTAGGCATTGTCCCCCTGTAACATATTTTGAATATGGGAATATTCATACAGTGTTATTTAATCAGGGAACAATGAGGGTATTTTTTTTTTTGGCATTTCGGTGGGCTTTGTGGTAATGCACTGATACTAGGTACAGCACAAATTAAATTCCAATAATATCTTCCCATTGACATATTGGGATTTCAACCCGGGTCCATTGGATTACCAATCCAGTGGCATGACTACTCCACTACACCTGACTTGCTGACTTGCTACCGCTCGCCAGGAAAGTATTGACACCTGGATGGGAGTAAACGTCTTAAAACAGTAGGCTGAATGGGGCCGAATGGATACAAGCCAAAGAGAGAGGGAGAGAAAGAGAACAAAAGCGAGGTGGGCTCCCTTAAAATATATGTAGTGAATAAAGGTATTAATTGTGAAGAAGTGTATTTGAGTGTTGTTGAAGAGTATGGAATAGTCGTGTGGAAGAGTGTGACCAATATAAATGATAAATTTAATTTTGGGGGGTATTTTTTCAAATGTTGTTTGAAAATCTAACTAAAATACGTCTATGGCTCTACCGTTATTATAATCATTCAATATAATATGGAATAACTAAGGAACACCCCGGGCTTAACATTAATCCTCCATTACAAACCCCAATGTACTTGAATATATTAATTAAACAATATGATCCTCCGTCTATGGCTCTACCTTTAAAATAATCATTCAATATAATATGGAATAATTCCAGCAAGTTGGTATATTATGATTGATGGTGGTTGAAAATTTTGAGAGAGAGAGATAGAGTGAAAGTGAATAAGTGAGAGTAAGAGAGCGAGAGTGAGTGAAGGGAAGAAAAGAGAGAGGGAGCAGCAATACAGAGAGAAAGCAGCGTAGCGAGTGAGGAAGGTGGACTTATGTGTTACTATTTGTCCTCTTCGATCACCATGACAGGCGACGATGTGGTGGCGGTGATAGTGATGGTGATGGTGATAGTGATAGTGGAGGTGGTGGTAGTGATTATGATAGTAAAGGTGGTGGTACTGAAGGTGATGGTGGTGGTAGTGATGTGATGGTGAAGGTAGGTGGTGGTCGACTGTGGAGACTGACCAACAAAATCCTGAGCTCGGGAAAACCTATTACCAAAACACCGTTTTTAGGACACGGGACCTTTTTATAACATGTAACATTTTAGGCATTACACAACCCTATTTCAAACCTAAGTAAGAGGTCCCTGACATTAATATTTGTGTCGTGTTTGTGAGAACTAGCTGGATAACTCTCTGTGTAGGTGAGACAAAAATGGAAACAGTGAGAGAAGCCAGTCAAATGAAACAGGAAATCCAGCACTTCGATGTTATGTTGCTACTGATGGGTTTCGTCAAATATAAATATTAGGAATAGCGAATTAGTAATAGCTAAATAGTAAATTATATACAATGTTTAGTGGGATACTTAGGGGGAAATTTATTTATTCATTTATTTGTTCTATTATTTATTTATTTTTATTTAGTTAACTCCCTAGCTTAAAAAACTCTCTTGGAGAGTTTTTATAGTCAACATTCGATTGCCGTACTCTAGTTAGTGAAGGGCTCGAGCTGTTCTCTACAAACTCATTAGGAAAGCTGGAGACGAGTGAAACTTGGCATCAAAGCCGAATACACAATGGTGACAACATTGTGGAACACTGGAGGATTATGGCGCACTTTGACAGTAAACGGACAAATAAATAAATATATGAATAAATAAATAAATAGATAAATAAATAAGTTAATGAATTAATGATTGAATGAGTGAATGAATAAATGAATAATTAATTAAAAAATTAATACACAGACTTACTGCTTACCCCTACCCCTATGTCACATCCCTGCCCTTACCCGTTGCGCCATCATCATGTCGTAATTATAATCGTATCATCTCACATGATTAATTCCCCCCTGTCTCTTTCTAGCGACACGATCACGATCTTAATTCATCCTTGTATGTGTTCGCGTGTGGGGAGAAAGATCATTTGTCTTGCGTGTTTTAGCAATTAATTCAAAGTGGCGTTCATGCTGAATTAGTTTATTGTGTAGTTTAAGGTGTGCGTGTGTGTGTGTTCATAATTTTATTCATAATTATAGTTTGACACAAATTGAGTTTTTTGCTCGTAGTTTCCCGCTTCCTAGACATTATCAATGACAATTACCCATCTCCCTGCTCAAGGGACATGGTAACCGCCGGCTATGTCTCAGAAAACCTTCATCAATCTGAGTGAGATTTGAACCCTGGTCTGCTGGGTTGCAGGCAGGGACGGTACCACTGAGGTGCGTGTGTGCCTGTCTGTGTGTGTGTGTATGTATGAATGCATGTATGTATGTGTATTGTGTGTGTGTAGTAAACATACGAGGTTAATTAATCCAAATATAGATACACATTACAATAAATTTTAACACTACTTTAAAAGGGGGTCACCGGCTTCTTGTTTTATCTTTCTCTCCTTTCCTCTCTTTCCCTGGCTTGTATCCATTCGGCCCCATTCAGCCAACTGTTTTAAGACGTTTATCCCAATCCAGGTGTCGATTTCTTCCTGGCGAGCGATAGCGAGCCAGCATTGTATGAAGAAATCCGGCTTCGCCGGAGAATTTTTGTTATCGAAAAATGTACAAATTTAGCTTGCTGTCAAAACAAAATATATATATATATATGCTGGCTCGCTTTCCCTCGCCAGGAAAATATTGACACCTGGATGGGGGTAAACGTCTTAAAACAGTAGTCTGAATGGGGCCGAATGAATACAAGCCAAAGAGAGAGGGAAAGAAAGAAAAAAAAAGCGAAGTGGGCTCCCTTAACGGCATACGTTTACCCTGTCGTCCTCTTTGCTACGGGGTTTGAGGTTATTAATAATGGCAATCTCTCATTATGATTATATTCCATTTAAGGGGGTAGTACTCGCTTTTTATGGACCACCTTCTCCCTCATGTTTAGACCCATTCGTTTGGCGATTTTGAGACCTTTCGTCCCATTACTTTGTCAATATTAAGACCTTTCGTGGCGCTTAGGTGTCGATTCTGTTCCTGGCGATCGATAGCGAGCTTGTAAATTTGTTAAGGAATCGGCCTTCGGCCGGGAAATTTGTCTACCGAAAAATATACTAATAAATCTTGAAAGGAGTATAGTTTTTTTGTTTAAACTTGATGGAGGTCTAACGAGGAAGCTCAAAATTTAATAAATATATGAATAAGTATCCCCCCCAAACCAAGCACTATAGTCTATGCGCTGTAAGTAGGCGAGAAATCATGACCTCTAACCTCTGTAACTCAAAAACAACTAGAGTAATCGAGCTAATATTTCTACCATTTGGGAAGGGTCAGTCAAGGAATAAATGCAGAAATATACAGCCAATTTGCTCCAGCCCTTTTTGAGTTACAGAGGATAGAGGTAATGATTTCTTACTTACTTACAGCGAATAGACTATAGCCCCTTAAGGAGCCATTACGTGCCAGTTTTACCACCCG
>CM064497.1:5089689-5097987 GCA_032716605.1 Paralithodes platypus
GATCAGCCCTCACCTTCACAAATATACTTTTTTTTTCAACAAACGTATTATGTAGACTAAACTTAACCTCCTCCTTTAAATAGTGTTAAGGGGACAGTGGCTGTTTGTTTGGTATATTAATTCATTTATTCATATATTTTTTTAGTTTCCTCCCTAGACCTCCATCAAGCTTAGAAACACACACCCCTACACCCCCCCCCCCCCCCCTCCAAGATTGATTTGTACATTTTTCGGTAGAACATTTTCCCGGCCAAAGGCCGATTTCTCCTAAAATTACAGGCTCGCTTTCGCTCGCCAGGAAAAAATCGACACCTAAATGGCACGAAGGGTCCTAATATTGACAACGAAAAGGGGTGAAAGGTCATAAAATCCCCAAACTAATGGAAATAATCTCTTAAAATCTCTAAACTAGTGGAGCTAAACATTAGGGAGAAGGGGGTCCATAAGAACGGTATGTCTCCCCTTAACATGAAATTATATTATTCAGTTCCTGGCCATCTCATTGCTAAAGGTTTACATTACCTTTAAGAGGAGGTATTAGTTTATTTTCTGAACCCACTTCTCCCTCATGTTTAGTCTCACTAGTTTCCTCCCTAGACCTCCGTCAAGCTGTAAACAAAATACTCCAAGACCACCTTTCGAGGTAAATTTGTGCATTTTTGGGTAGAAAAAGGCCCCGGCCTAATGCCGGTTCCTCCTAAATTGCAGGCTCGAAAATCGACACCTAAGTGGCACGAAAGATAAAAAAACATCGCCAAACTAATGGGGCGACTGTCTTAGAATGTCAAAACTAATGAGGCTAAACATGAGGGAAGAGGGGGTACAGAAACCACTCCTTAGTGTAGGTAAGAGTAAAGACGGAATATATAGCCTTGGAGAGGAAATATTATGTAAAATTTTAATAAGTTAGCAAAACAAAATAAATGCTTACTTGATAAACGAAAGCCAAAAAATTATTATATTTTTAATTTCACTCAAATACCAAACTCCCCCAATGAAATAAATAAAAGCCATAATAACTTAGAAAAGGAAAATAATTATTACTTGCTCAAAGAAAGCTATAATAAAAAGCCACTATAATTTGGCAAAAACATAAAACAAAATAAAGGAATTCATGCTTGATAAACAAAAGAAAGAACGAAAAAGGTGGGGGACACATACATTAAGACGCTTATAAAACAAAAGTATCTAGAAGCAAAAGTTCCGTTGGCCGAGGGGAACGTAATATTTGATACTTTATGGAAATATAAATATAATTCATGAATATATTAAATGGAGAGAAGAAAGCAATACAATGTGAATAAGGAACCACAATTAATGACGACTTACATTAGTCCGGGAGCATAGGCCGCAAATTGTGTCTAGATAAAATCAACCTCATCCATACCATTGCGACTGAAATTTGTAAAGTTATATAGAAAGAGTATAATTTTTAGACATATAATGCAAAAATCGTAACTTCGAAATTTATTGTATTTAACCCGTACAGCCCCAGCGACGCGTCTGACGCGTCGGCGATGTATGTAACGCACAGCCCCAGAGACGCGCCTGACGCGTCACCCTAATTGCGCCGACCGTAACCTCAGGTGTAGCCACTCAAGAGGGCTCAGATTTGTATGGGAACTGTGTACGTATCCCACGCAACCGTGCCGATGGTTGAAAACTCTCAAGGTCCACGTGCGTGCGCGCGAGCGCGCAATAACCTGTTTTTTTGTGATAATTGTCTTCAATTTTTTACTCTTGTAAAATCCGTTTTCGGGGGCTCTGTAGGACCATTTTTAAAGCTTTTTGAGCGGTTTTTCGTGGTTTTTCCTTCATTCCTAACCCATTCGCTATTGTTTCTGGAATAAAACCATTTTTTGAAAACCGGCCGGGTTCTGGTGCGCAAACATTACAAAACTAGCCGGGGCTCCACGGGTTAAGAGATATATTGGAAAAAAGATTTTGAATATTTTAGTTACCCCTCAAAAAATGTCTGATTTAAATTCTAATTACTTGTGAATGTTGCGTTTTTTTATTACAGTTTTGTAGATAATATTTTAGCATAACTAATTAGTTACATTTGAAGACACTATTTTGAATGTTGTAAGATATTAGTTAAATTATATATAGAAGAAACGGTTTGTTATTACTTATTTTGGGTGACTGAAGCAGTATAATTGTAGCCTCCTGGCTCCAATCTGCAAGGAAGGTAGCGTATAATAAAGGTCTGCTGTATTTATTACCCTTCCTACTATTGCGGAGCGGTCCAATCTGCATGGCAGGTAGTGTAAGAAAGGACCTCTTTGTTTAGTACCTTCAGTACCCGACTTGAGTGCGGAGCGGTACTAACCTGCTACTACTGAGTGGTACATACTGACTGCCATACGTGCGGAAGTGTCCGTAAGCCACGCACGTGGCTCACGGACACTTCCGCATGTATGGCTGTGATTCATCTGGAGTTTTCGTAGCCAAAACAGTGGTAACACAATTATTTAATTTTCACAAAGTTATTTGAATATAGGTTAATTGTAAGCTACAAGACAATTGTTATGATACATAGTTTATTTGGTCAAAAATGGCAGTACTGTAAAAATCAAATAATGTAGAAATTAGAATTGTTACGAATTAAAAGGAAAGACGAATTTGCTCAAATGGCAACAGTCTAAAAAATAACATTTTGTATGTGAATGCCCCCATATATTTAGTTAAGGTACATATATTTCGAGCTTGTCTATTTTTCTAATTAGTAATTTGAAACTATGTTTTACCTTCACTTACATGGACGGCGGAAATTAACAATTTGGTAGGGTTGCTCCCGGACTACATTGGATGAAGACAGACGAGAGAGAGAGAGAGAGAGAGAGCGCGAGAGCGAGAGTAAATGGTAAGAGAGAGAGAGAGAGAGTAAATGGTAAGAGAGAGAGAGCGAAGGCAATTGTAAACGGAGGGTCGTATACAATAAAAATATATAGGAGTGTGTGGGGTGGGCAGAAATGACAATGATGACGGGAAGACCAACAGAGGAGGGGGAGGAGGAAGGGAAGAAGAAGGAGGAGGTAGAGGTGAAGAAGATTGGAAGGAGGAGGAAGATGAGGGGGAGGAGGTAGAGGAAGAAACGGTATGGGAGGGGGAGTAGAAAAAGGAAGAGGAGAGGAAGAAGAAAGAGTAAACAGAGGGGGAGGTGGAAACCGGGAAGAAGAAAAGTAGGTAGAGAAGGAAGAAACGGGGGAAGAGGAAGAGGTGAAGGAGGAGGAGGAGGAGGAGGAGGCGGAAAAAGAAAAGGGGAGGAGGAAGAAGAAAAAAGGGGGAAGAACAGGGGAAGAGGAGGAGGAGTAGAAGGCGGAAGAAAAAAAGGGGAGGAAGAGGAAGTAAAGGCTAAGAAGGAGGCGGAAGAAGAAAAAGGAAGGGGAGGAAGAGGAAGAAGAAAAAGGAAGAGGAAGAAGAAAAAGGAAGAGGACGAAGACAATGAGGAGGAGGAGGAAGAGGAAGAAGAAAAAAAGAAGAGGAAGAAGAAAAGGGGAGGAGGAAGAGGAAGAAGAAAAAGGAAGAAGACAATGAGGAGGAGGAGAAAGTAAAGGGGGAGGAGGAAGAGGAAGAAGAAAAAGTAGAGGAAGCAAAGAAAGAGGAGGAAGAGAACAGCTGATATACCTCCCAGCACAACAATACCGTCATCTTTAGTCCCAGGGTTACCAAAACAAAACAACAAATTACCGCTAAATCCGTTGCCAGAAACCGCTAGCATGTAACTAGATTGTAAGTAAATGGCAAATATCGGCAGAATAATACCTTATGGGGGTAGTGCTTGTTTTGTTGTCTATAATTATATTAATTTAACATTTATTTTTTAGTTTCCTCGCTAGACCTCCATCAAACTTAAAAATAAAATCCCTAGACCCCCTTTTAAAATAAATGTGTTAAATGTACCGGCCGAAGGCCAGTTTCATCTAAATTGACAGGCTCGCTATCGCTCGCCAGGATAAAATCGACACCTAAATGACAAGAATGGTCTTAATATTGACAAAGAAATTAGGCGAAAAGTCTCAAAATTGCCAAACTAACGGAATAAATTCTTAAATCTCAAAAACAGTATGCTAAACATGAGGGAAAAGGGAGTCTAGAAAAAGCGACTACCTCTCCCTTAATATCTAGAATGTCACTCAAAATGGCTAAAATCTTTACAATATCGCTTGAATTCATATAGTCAATTCATATAGTCAATTCATATAGTCAATTCATATAGTCAATTCATATAGTCAATTCATATAGTCTATTCATATAGTCAATTCTTAACTAGTAAATACAGTCAGGAAATGGCTGGTTGACATACGAATATCACACCCTGGTTGATCTTGTTAATGTATGAAATTCGAACTTGATCAACCATAGGTCGAGTCCTCTTGAGGGCAAGAATATATAATTATTATCCATATTCATGTTATTAATCTAACTAATATATGATCTTTCTCTCTCTCTCTCTCTCTCACTTTATCTCTATCTCTCTCTCTCTGGTGGGTGAGGAGAGAGCCTTTTACTGTGCTATCGTTACCTTCCACTTTGTAGCAAATTCTATGTTAGCATTAAGTACAGACTGCCTACTAGGGACCGCAAGGTCTGTGCAGTTTGTGTATCTATGTAAATCCATGTATCTCTCTCTCTCTATCTATGTATATCTATCTATCTATCTCTCTCTCTCTCTCTCTCTCTCTCTCTCTCTCTCTCTCTCTCTCTCTCTCTCTCTCTCTCTCTCTCTCTCTCTCCATTGATAACTTCTTATATCAATTAGTCCAGAAACCCACGAGGGGAGATAATATTTTAGACCTAGTAATAACGACCCACGAAAATTTAATTTCTGACTTAGAAGTTGGGGAATTAATATCTAATTGTGATCATAATATCGTCAGGCTCCAAATTAATATGTCGCACACAAACAGCACTAGTGAAACTTTTATTCCCAACTATAATATGGCAGACTTCAATAGCCTAAGAAATGACCTAAAAGATATTAATCTGCATCTCGAAGGTCTCACCAACATTGACGATACATGGGAAAGATTTAAAGAAATATTCATGAGTGCTCAAAAGAAACATATCCCAATGCGTAAAAGACACAGTAAGAAAAAAACAAACCCCTTTGGTACGATATAAATATCAGTAGAGCAATTAGGGAAAGAAATCGTTTATACAACTTAAAGAGAGAAACAAAGAATAATACCATATGTAAGCAATACCTGGCCGCCAGAAGAAAAGTAAAATCACTAATAAAAACAGCTAAGAGGAATTATGAAATAAGCATAGCTAAAGATAGTAAAACTAATCCTAAGCAATTTTACAGATACATTAACAGTAGCAAACAAATCAAAAGCGGGATAGGACCCATACTTAACACTCAAGGTGTTCTAGAAACAGATAGCAAAGACATAGCCTCTACACTTAACAATTATTTCAGCTCCGTTTTTACCACTGCTGCCAACACGAACACTCCACAAGCTACTAATCAAACAAGCAACATTGTGCTCCCTGACTTCAAAATTAGCCAATCAAGCGTCACTAGACAGATTGAATTACTGAAAATAAATAAATCTCCCGGCCCAGACCTATTCATCCCTAAAATCCTAAAAATGGTCAAAGATGAAGTTGCCGAACCCCTAACCAAAATGTTTAACATGTCACTCCAACATGGACAATTACCCACTGACTGGAAGACAGCGAATATTACACACCAATATTTAAAAAGGGAGATAAAAAACAACCAGGGAATTACAGACCCATTAGCTTAACTTCCGTTGTTGTAAAACTATTAGAATCAATTATAAGAGACGAACTTGTACTTTTCATAGAGAATAATAATCTTATTAATAATAGTCAACACGGCTTCAGAGCAAAAAAAATCATGCCTAACGAACCTTATCGAATTTTATGACAACCTATTTAAGATTAATGATTTTACCAAAAGTCTTGATATAGTGTACTTGGACTTCCAGAAGGCCTTCGACAAGGTCCCTCATAATAAATTACTTCAGAAGGTCGAGAATCTAGGAATACAAAGGCAACACACTTAATTGGATAAGGAATTGGTTAAGCGAAAGAAAACAAAGAGTAATTATTAATGGAGTGGAATCAGAATGGACTCCGGTGACTAGTGGAGTCCCACAGGGTTCAGTTCTGGGCCCATTATTATTCATAATATATTAATGATTTAGACAACGGCATTAATAACATAATTTCCAAATTCGCCGATGACACTAAAATAGGAAATGCAATAATATCAGAAAGCGATAGAAGTAGCCTGCAATCAGATTTAAACAAGATATCAGAGTGGTCAGAAAATTGGCAGATGCCCTTTAACGTAAACAAATGCCTGATACTACAAATAGGCTCCCGAAACAACAAATACGAATACCATATGAATGGAGAAAAGATAAAGAGCGTATCACAGATAAAAGACCTAGGAGTGCTTATCAATGAAAATCTAAAATCTACAAGCCAATGCACCGCAGCATCTAACAAAGCAAATAGAGCGCTAGGTTTCATTAAAAGAAATTTTCATTGTCATAGTAAAGACATAGTGTACCACTATATAAAAGTATTGTGAGGCCACATCTGGAGTATGCTGTGCAGTTTTGGTCTCCCTACTTAAAAAAGACATAGAGAAACTAGAATCCGTTCAGCGTAAGAGCAACAAAGTTAATCCCTTCCCTTAGAAATAAGCCATACAATGAGAGATTAAGAGAACTCGACCTGTTTTCGCTTAAGAAACGGAGAATAAGGGGACAGCTGATAGAGTGTTTTAAGATACTAAAAGGCTTTAGTAACGTAATTCTAATAATCTACTTAAGATAGCCAAAGAAGGTTCCACAAGAGGAAACAAATTAAAACTAACAGGCAGGAAAGCAAACCTAGACATAACTAAAAATTTCTTCACCCACAGTATTATTAATGAGTGGAATAAGCTCCCTAATGAAGTTATTGACAGTGACTCGATATACACATTTAAAAAAAGGTTAGACACATATCACAGAAAAGTTGGTCTGCAGTAGAAGCTGATCACTGATAAGAGAACCTGGCGGAAATGAAAACGTTTTTCGTTGGAAAAAGGAAAAAAATAAAAATAAAAAAAAGTGAAGGTGTGCATGCCTTTTCCTTTCCATTTCTAACTATACTATAAATTCCTTCAGGCGATTTCCAAGCCCTGCAAGGTTATTCACTTCTAACTATTTTCATGTACGGCATATTGCCGGAGGGAGCGGAGGGTGGGGAGAGAGCCTTCATCTTTGCTATCCTTTCCTTCCACTTTCTCTTAGGGTTGCTATCTCTATTAGGATTAAGTCCTGGTCACCTCGTAGGGATCGTAAGATCTGTGTGGCCAGTGTATCTATGTAAATCTATGTAAATCTCTCTCTCTCTCTCTCTCTCTCTCTCTCTCTCTCTTAGTATTGTTGTCTATTAGTATTGATTAGTATTGTTTAATGTGAATAGTGCATTTACATCGACTTTGTCGAAACCTTTTAGTATCTTAAAGCACTCAATAAGCTGACCCCTCAACCTCCTCTTTTTTAATGAGAACAGGTTCAATCGTTTAAGTCTTTCTTCATATGGATTAAGAAATAAACCATATGAAGAAAGACTTAAACGATTGAACCTGTTCTCATTAAAAAAGAGGAGGTTGAGGGGTCAGCTTATTGATTACTTTAAGATACTAAAAGGTTTCGACAAAGTCGATGTAAATGCACTATTCACATTAAACAATACTAATCAAACTCGCGGAAATGGAATGAAATTAAAAACCAAAAAGGCAAACCTAGATGTCACAAAGAGTTTCTTCACCTACAGTGTGGCGACAGAGTGGAATAAACTCCCAGCGAGAGTGGTGGAGAGCGACACAATAAACGCTTTCAAGGGAAGGCTTGACCTCTATCTGCAGAGGGCTGGGGTGATATGAAAAAAAACAAAAACACAATTTTTTTTAAGTATGTGTATGTGTGTGCACTGTACAGTATGTATATATATACTGTATATATATGTATGTATGTATGTATGTGTATATGTGTGTGTGTGTGTATGTGTATATGTATGTACCGGTGTATATATATATATATATATATATATATATATATATATATTTTTTTTTTTTTTTTTTTTTTTTTTAAGAGACAATGAACGGAGGAAGGAAAAACACAGATAAAACAAAAAGGTCCATGTGCCTAAAGGCATCCTCCATTCATAAAATGTTTGTAACAATAATTATATAGTTTGTAAGGCCAGACTGCCTAGTAAGGACCTTGAGGTCTGTGTGGTCTGTGTATCTCTGTAGCTCTA
>CM064497.1:5098087-5160587 GCA_032716605.1 Paralithodes platypus
GTATATAATAGACATCGGTATTACGTTTGAATTCCTTTGTATGCCCCTTTGTTATTTGGGCGTAATCCAAAAGTAATTACTAGCATGATTCCTTTGGGACATTGTACAGTACCAGGCCTCATTCAGCCACAAAAGCACGCACACATGCTCATTTGTAAGCGTGAATCTGTAGGTACACTCGGGTGCCATAGTTTCTAGCCCACGCTAAGAATTCGTGGACCCTCTCTATGTTTTCCTTTAAGGGAGCCCACCTCGTTTGTTTTCTCTTTCTCTCCCTCTCTCTTTGGCTTTTATCCATTCGGTCCCATTCAGCCAACTGTTTTAAGACGTTTACCTCCATCCAGGTGTCAATACTTTCCTGGCGAGCGGTAGCGAGACAGCATATATATATTTTTGTTTTGTCAGTAAGTTAAATTTGTACATTTTTCGATAGAAAAATTTCTCCGGCAAAGCCGGATTTCTCCATACAATGATGGCTCGCTGTCGCTCGCCAGGAAAAAATCGGCACCTGGATGGGGATAAACGTCTTAACACAGTTGGCTGAATGGGGCCCACCAGGATAAAAAAAAAAACCGGTGAACTCCCTTAAGTAAATACAGGGTGTCCCGAAATAGACGTGCCAAACTTTAGGATTAGGTTAGGAAAAAATATTCTGAGCATGAAATATGCTATAAGCAAATGTCCAAATTTGACTCGTTGCAGAGATATCGTGTGTTGATAATGGCATTTTCTTCAGTATTTCCCCATAAGGCTGGCCTAGCTGTCCTAGAGCCAACCACAGTCCCATTTAACTGCTATTATTTTACGATGTTATTATCAAGATATTATAAAATATCCTCATTGTTCCCTGATTAAATAGCACTGTATGAATATTCCCATATTCAAAATATGCTATAGGGGTGCAATGCCTGGTAAGCCTCAACAGGTGGCGTTGTGTGTGTGTAAGTGTGAGAGTCCGAGTGTAGGGGGTGAGACAGTGAAGCACGGGAACGAGGTGGCTTCAGAGATGGGGTCGTTTCGGGCCATGAGTGAGCACCGTGCCTCATGTGAAGGCAAGATGGCAGGTGCTCGTTGTACTCTACGTGCTTCACATGTCTCACTCCCTAGACTGGAACAAGACCTCACGGGCTTCACTGTTCATTGTAAAGCGGTGAATGTTAAGGCTCTCAGCCTATGCCCGAGAGGAAGTAAGTTGGAATATAAAAAAAAAAAAAAAAAAAAAAAAAAAAAAAAAAAAATGTAAGTTGCAAAATGATATTAGCTCACTTTGGGCTTGCTGGAAACTATTTGACATGGAAAAGTCCATTACAGCGATGCGGGAGGACACATATGAAACCTTGATACCTCATAAACGGTTGAGATTTATATATTTTTTATATAGAACACATTTTACTTATAATCATCTGTATAATCATATTCTGAAGTTTGGCACATCTAGTTCGGGACACTCTGTAACTATCATATCAAAGTATGACATTGGTTATGCAGAAATGTTTAAGTTTTGTTCCCTGTAGGCCTATATTACTGCCTGTAATTTTGATGGTGTCCTTTCTATATCTATCTATCTATCTATCTATCTATATTGCTACAAACTTATATATTGTTTTCTGCTACAGATGATATAAATTAATCTTTCACTTTCCCTTCTTCCACAGATCTGGTGAGGAGGAAACTTGAACATCGGAACAACAACATCAGTCTCCCATTAACTCCAAGCAAACCAATAAACCCACTCAAATATAGATAACCACAAACTACCTAGATCAATATTACGGAATGGTAAATTATGTGTGTATTGAAAGTTATAATACTATAATGAAGATTGCAGAATTGAGAGTATTAATCCATATGACGCGATCGCGTCATATATGTCTGGGGGAGTTAATCAAAAGTACATCTACACAAGTATGCCTTTTCCCTTACATTAGGCATACCTCTTTAAGTATAAACAATGAAATTACTACATGATCAAAGTCATAATTATTTATGATATGTACAACAACTAATATAATATTATATTGTACTTATATGCATACGGCATATGTATGTTAGTTCATATTGTTCTACGCAAGAAATAATGTGAATGGGCTTAGCTTTGAACAATATCAGTTTAAGGGGATATGGGTAATTTTTCTGGGCACGCTTCTCCCTCACGCTTAGCCCCATTAGTTTTCAAATGTTAAGATGTTTGCCCCATTAGTATGTCGATTTTAATACCTTTCGCTCCATTTCATTTTCAATATTAAGACCTTTCGTGCTATTTAGATTTCGATTTTTTCCTGGCGAACTATAGTGAGCCTGTAATTTTGGAAGAAGCGGCCTTCGGCCGGGATATTTTGCTACCGAAAAATTTACATATTGATCTACAAGGGGGATTTCATAGATGTTTTTTTAAGTTTGATGGAGGTCTAGGGAGGAAACTAGAAAAATAATGTATATATGAATAAATAGACCAAAAGGTGAACCATGCATTAACTTGACGTATAATAAAACACAAATAGCTACGGTACCTTATAAACCAGTGGCCAAGGAAGTGGGTCACCTGCATTGGTTGGCAAATAAATATAAAACAAATAAAACAGTTGAATAAGAAATAGAATATTCTCCAAGTTTGCATTAAATTTGAGTGTTCAGTAATGGTGAAATACGAAAGTGAGTGCACAATACAACTGGATTAGTGAATGGAGAAAGACGTATGGGATAATCTTCATAACAGTAAGTACTCAATAAATGTGTATACCGGTATATATATATATTTCCAATTGCTTATATTTGCTTATTATACATTATTATTAGTATTATTAGTAGTAGTAGTAGCATTTATTTTATTACTTCATGATGGTAATTTCCGACATTTTTTGTTGTATCTTTATGCTTTATCGTCATCTATATATTGCCAATTGTTTATATTTGCATATTATACATTATTATTATTATTATTATTATTATTAGTAGTAGTAGTAGTAGTAGTAGTAGTAGCATTTGTTTTTATACAGTACTTCATGACGGCAATTTCCGCCATTTTAGTTTGTATCTTTATGTTTGTAAATTAAATTCCCACTGGTTCGTCTTCTTCTTTCCATTTTTCTTCTACTCTAATACTTCTAAATATTCCATCTTTCGCTCTATCCTCAACCCACTACTTTACTTCCAAAATCTGTATATATGTGTATTTGTTTGTAATATCGTATTGTTATGTGTTTTGCATCATTGCGCGTACATTGATTACTGTTTATGGGCCATTTTATTAAACCATGGTAAGAGCTTTCCCTACGACCTTTCCCCGACCAGATTGACCCAAATACAGATGAGCGATAAGGGTCAATCTGGTCGGGAAAGGTCGTAGGGAAAGCTCTTACCATGGTTTAATAAAATGGCCCTAGGTATAAACTTGTATTCTCCCATTACTAAGGTTAAATTCGCACTATAATTCCGTTATTTGTTTTCGTCAAACAGTATTTCCAAACTGTTAATCATCTTTTCCTTCCAACCTTACCATTAATGAAATATATATCATCGGTTTTCTTCAGTACTTTCAACTTACTATATTATCTTGCGTTTCAGTTAAATTACTATATCTCTAATATAACTTAATTACTATAATATAACTTAATTGTAATACAGTGACAAGGGACGTATAGAGTTCTCGAAAAGGGGCTCCAGTCCTGACGTCATTCTTGACTTACAGTGTGCTGGCTTAATAATTAATTAGGGTTGATAGCCTCTGAAGTAATATTTTAACTATAATTGTAATACTGTAGTGAGTTTGTGCTGATATTCTTTATTTTATTAATTTCACCACAACACCAAACACCCCCAATGAAATTAATTAAAGTATATATGATCCACCGGGATTCGAACCTGGGTTATCACACACAGATTTTTGCCACCTTAACCATTATACCACCAGGACGGTTAAAGGTTTATGCACACGCCTACGACTTATTATCCATTTTCGAATTCTGGATATTAATCTTTTATATAATTCGAAGTCGCAACCCCACATATTTTCACTCTCTATTGCCATGAGTTTCAGACAAATTCTTTCCTTCCAATAATATCGGTATAATATACCTACATAATATACCTACATAATATACCTACATAATATACCTACATAATATACCTACATAATATACCTACAGTATATGTGCCAATTTATCCTATATTAATGTAGTTAATTTAATGATCCGCTATCAATTCCTTGCGAATATAGTTAATATAATGAACGTAAGAATATGAGTATTACTGTTCTTCACGACTAATAACAAAGTGTGTGTGTGTGTGTGTGTGTGTGTGTGTGTGTGTGAGAGTGTGAGTGTGAGTGTGAGTGTGTGTGTGTGTGTGTGTGTGTTTAATAGTATAAGTGTTGATGATAAAATAATTGGTGCGAGGTGTCCCATGCATTGGCGCCGTCATGCTTTTGATCTAGAAATAACCGCAATATTTTAGAGCAAAGTAGAGGGCAAAACACTCGTATTTTCACTTACCGGCACGTAATTGCAAAGCAGGCACAAATGCAGTTCAAAAATGATTACTTTGAGGTGATGAAAATAGCCATTGATGACAAGCCATAGAGAGGTTTACTAGGGCATAGACAGATTTACACCCAACTGGCCAACTTATCACAGTCTCCCCTATGGAGTGTTCAATTATCTTTGCCTGTGGGACAGTCGTTTTCTGTAATTTGGGACGCTAGATCTATAATTTTCCCTAATTCAATTCTGGAAATGATAAGATTGCATGACTTTAAGAAAGTGTACTAGAGTGAGGTGGAAGGACGGAGAGGGAGAGGTAAACCGAGAAAAAGGTGGAAGGATTGAGTTAAGAAGTATATGCGTGAAAGCGGCGCTGGATGGGAGGAGGGGCGTCGACTGACAGGGGACAGAGGTGCATAGGGTGTTTCGTTCGTGGCCACCCCTTCGGGGATCACGGCGTCTTGAATAACGATGATAATATTCGTTCCACTACAACATGACGAATTAGTATATGTTGTTTGTTATTAGACATCTAGAAAGGATATGATGTATATAAATGTGGTGCAATAGAGAGAGATTAGTATTTTTATTCATAAGTATAATTTGCTCCTAGGCTGCATAAATCGTCTAACTTCATTAATACTCGAAGGGTTAACACACACACACACACACACACACACACACACATAGGCTACATATACACACACACACACATAGGCTACACACACACACACACACTCACTCACTCACTCACTCACTCACTCACTCACTCTCTCTGCTATTAACTGGTCATACACAAACTCATACCCACATGCTTATGATTGGGAAACTTTTACGAAAACAACTCTTCAATAAATCTTATCACTGTGTTGAGATATTTATGTAAAGACATACATTTTTTTAGTATTTGTATTCAAAGATTCGTGTTTATTGCATAGGTAGTAATAGTGTATTGATACACGGTGAAATGCGCACTAAATATATAAGGCCGTTCAGAATACATTTGTAAATCAAATATTTTATCAAACACACTTCAAATTATGTTGTAGGAGTGTTTGTTAAATATAACTCTTGACACCTAGTTTCTCATATAAAGAATTACATAGTTCAGACGCATATATACTGTATGTTCACTTAAAAGTTCGTTGGTGGTGGAAAAGGTGAACATCCAGAATGTTTCACGACAATGTGTTCACAACTGACAGTCAAAGGATTCACTCAACACTTGTCGTTCAGTTTGTATATACAGTATATATGTTGTTCCACTGTTATACTCCTGCTGATGTTCTGCTCAATCGCCCTTTCTCAACTTTGAAGTTACGTTACATGAGTTGCAATCTGGTGAACTAGTTGCATAGAAATTCCGGAATAATTCTTTGGTTAACATTTGAGATCAGTCAGCCAGAAAATAGGTATGGCAATTTACAGCCCATTTGAGGCCTCCAGAGCCAAAGGGGGATCCGAGCCATTTTGTTTTTAGTTAGCACCTCATATATATATATATATATGCCCATTTGCTCTAGCCCATTTTGAGTTACAAAGCTTGGAGGGTCGCACATGCTGCCCTACTTAACCCCTTCAATACCCGTGTCTTCCTTTTAACTATAGTCTGGCTACTTTTAAACGATTGTATTCAGTTTGAAAAAGGGCCTCCAGCAATTAACAGGCTTCGAACTACCATATCTTACTTAACCCTTTTAACTACCACAGATCCTTCTTAAACAACACACAGTCGTCTAAGTATAGCTAGAATTAATTTAAAAGACTGTCGGTACAGAGGGGGTTAAGGGGAGATTTCCACTTGATAATTTTTGTCTTGCCCCCTTTCTCCCTCATGTTTAGCCCCATTATTTTGTTATTTTAAAATATTTAATTAGTTTGTCGGTTTTACGAACTTTCGCCCCATTTCTGTTAATTTTAAGACCTTTCATGCCATTTAGGCGTCGATTTTTTCCAGACGAGCGATAGCGAGCGTGTACTTTAAGAGAAATCGGCCTTTGGCCGGGAAATTTTTCTACCGAAAAATTATAAAAATATATTTTGAAATTAGCTCAAGGAGGTGTCATTTTAAGCTTGATGGAGCTCTAAGGAACAAACTATAAAACTCACATTAAAATGAATGGACTCTACATAAATTTAATACATTCGACAAATACTAAGGGGATTACAATGAAAACACTGCCATGGGTACTGAATGGGTTAATTTTGAGGTCCACCAACCAACCCATCCATTGAGTCAGCCAGCCATTAGACTAATGGGCTGGGTGATGTTGGGTTAATGGGGACGTAATGGAGAGGAATAAGTACACGTTGGCCTGCTAATGGCTTCCTTCATTAATGGTTACCTTTTCTTAGCCTGTTGAGTGTACTTTGATACAAGCTAACTGTTATACCACAACATGGGCCAGTTGCCCCTGTTATACCACAACATGGGCCAGTTGCCCCTGTTATACCACAACGTACAATTATAATGTAAAACTTGCAAAATAAACAAACCAAAACTGGGACGACACAATATAAACGCAACGGAACTAATCAAAATCGCTATGTGGAAACAACGCTTAATAAAACTTGAAATACAAGAACTAAATCCACCACATAGGGTGTACATTACTACATGAGCAAGTTAATCTGGTTCCCAAGCAAACTAATAGCACATATAGCAATGCACTATCGTCATGTTCAAGGAATTAGTCAGTTTGGGAAGTACGGGACCAGCTACCCCCGTGATGCCACAACAGAGGCCAGTTGCCCCCTCCCAATATGGGCCAGTTAAGCCCTTATGAGAACGGTCCCGAAATAGTGTAGTCCCCCACAGAAAAAGAGCAGATCCCCCTCCCCCCCCCCCCCGCCCATCACAACAACAGCTCCCCCTAAATCTTGAGTAATCTAGCCATAGCCAACCATATCATAGACTATCAATAAAATGAAGGACGGTAAAGCTCCAGGTTGCTCCGACATTGTCGCTGAGATGATAAAAGCCTCAGGGGAGATTGGTGTACACTAGTCACTGAGTTGATAAACACCATTATTAAAGATGAGAAAATCCCAGAGGATTGGCTCAAAAGTGTAATAGTAAATATATACAAAGGAAAAGGGGATGCGCTAGATAGAGGAAATTATAGGGGCCTGAAAATGCTTGACCAAATCATGAAGGTCTGTGAGAGAATCCTTGAGGGTTTGATCAGGCAAAGCATCTCTATTGATGATATGTGCAGTTGGTTTTATGCCAGGACGTGGTACAACCGATGCTATCTTCATAGTCAGGCAGATACAGGAAAGATACTTACTAAAAGGCAGGGATCTTATTTTGTGGACCTGGAGAAGGCCTTTGATGGTTACCTAGAGATGTTGTGCAGTGGGCTATGAGGAAAACTTGGTGTGGAAGAGTGGCTGGTGCGTGTGATAATGAAGATGTATGAGGATTCGCGAAGTTCGGTGAGGGTGAAGGGTGTACTGAGTGAGAGTTCGCAGTCCGTGTTGGAGTCCATCAGGGTTCAGTGTTAAGCCCCCTCCTCTTTATTATGGTCTTGGAGGCGCTGTCTAGAGTTTTTAGAGGCGGACTTCCCGTTGGAACTGTTTTTATGCAGACGATTTTTAGTCCTAATAGCTGACAGTATGCAGGATGCTGAGGCCAAATTCAGAGAGTGGAGAGATAGGGCATGGCGAGCAAGGTTTAAGAGTCAATATTAACAAAAACCAAGGTTATGCCATTGTAGTTTGAGACGAGGCAATGTGGAAACGAAGGGTGCATACCCATGTGCAGTGTGTGGAAAAGGGAGTGTGGCGTTAACTCAATTCAATGTAGCATCTGTCGATGTTGGGTACACCATGGGAGTAAGCGCTGTAGTAGAATAAAAAGGGGCCCCTGCCGAAGGATGAGTCAGAAATAGAGAAATTTGAGTGCGTAGTGTGTGCAAAGGCGAGCTTGTGTTAAGTGATGATCCGTGGCTGTGAATTTTTGGAAATGAGTCTGGAGCTGGTCAACAAGTTTTGTTACCTAGGAGATACCATCTCTGCCGGTGGTGGGGCCGCGGCTGCCACTGTTGCTAGAATTAGGTGTGCTGGGGGAATTTCAGAGAATTGATAATGCCAATCCTGACCATGAAAAGAATGCCTCTCCCCTGAAGGGAAAGGTGTATGCCCTCATGTGTGTTAGAAGTGCAATGACGTATGCCTCAGAAACATGGGCCGTTAAGTAGAGGATGTCAACAGAATGGAGCGTAATGAGATGAGAATGGGGTGAGATGGATGTGTGGGGCCAGGCTACAGGATAGAATAACAAATGTGAGCTGAGGAGACGTTTAGGTTAAAGAGTATTAGCGAGGGTGATGCGTACAAGTAGACTGGGATGGTATGGACATGTGAAGAGAATGGCCAATGAACAAAATGGTGGGTGAAAAAATTCAGGGTCTGGATTGTGGTTGAGGGAGCTGCACCAAGGGGTGGACCGAGGAAGACCTGGGATCGGACTATACGCGCCGATCTCAAATCCAAGAACTTGACAAGTGAAGCAGCCCTTAACAGGGTTGCCTGGAACGCCGCCATTAGGACAAGAGACTGAAACTGCACTGATGTGTGGAACACTCAGTCTTAAAATTTTATGTATGTATGTATGTACTATGCTAATTTAGATTGGGATAGGCCTATGCGTTCTTCCAACATTACAGGCTCACTATCGTTCACCAGAGAAAAAATCGACATCTAAATAGCACAAAAGGTCTTAATATTGACAAAGAAATGGGGCGAAAGGTCTTAAAATCGACAAACTAATGGGGCTAAACATGAGGAAGAAGGGGGGCAAGGACTGAATAGTAGTCTAGGATAATACGACCCTTGAAATTCTACTGTCATTTTTCCAAGGGCCATTCAGCTAACTGTTATTACAACCGATTCCGAAAATAATTTTAACATCCTTTTTTATATTATAAAGGCTTGATTTTACGCGAGTGCAGAATTCGTTTGTATGATTGTATTCTTATAATTGAATACAAATATATTTGTCTGACATCCTAGACAATACAACGATTAAATCTAGCAATATACTACTTACTTGTAGCTATGACACTTATAAATGCTATCATCATGTATTACCGAGCATGGTTCTATACTAATGATTGTTCGGTTATAATTCCCTTCATAGTTTTTAATCAATGGGCTAACTGCAAGTTTTAGAATGGTAACGAGATTCAGAACATTCCAACATACAGTCCTCTCCTGGTCGACCTAGATGTGTGTGATTTTTGTTCGGGCTCTGTCTCGAGTCAGCCATCCCCAGTTATGGGGTATGTGCCTGGCTTAATACATGCATACATACATTCATGCATATATTGAATCGTTCTCAACACTAATAACCTTCGAATAAAAGTAATAAAAGCATGTGATAGTCCCGGGATTCTAACCCAGGACACCACAATCATAACTTATACGCTCTAACCACAACACCATCAAGACAGTTAGAAGTTCAGCATATGACCACAATCAATATCCATTTATCGAATACTGGATAGCAATCTATTCATGTTCTGGACCCAACTGCACCATGACTAGCTCAATGCTTGCTCGAGAGAAAAGAATAATTAATGGGGTACAGATCTCAAAGGACCGACCTCGCAATACACTGTTCTTGAACCTACTGATATGAAGTAATATCGCTCTTAGCACTAACTAATAACCCCTAAATGAAATTAATGAAAGCCTGTAAGTCATCCCGGGATTCGAACCCAGAACACCACATACAAAACTTACACAATATAACCATTAAACCATCAAGACAGTTCAGGAATTTTGTATATCAACACTGTATATATCTACACACACACACACACACACACACTTCACAGTTATCACGTTAAAATAATGAATGTAATGTGTTAATGCATCTAGAAATAAATGCCCTCTCTACTTACCAAAATTGTAGGAGTAGCACCTAAAACTACAGCGGCAATACACATGTTGTCTACGGATACATATATTGGTAAACCCCTTCTGTACCGGCGACGTCCTTTTCACTTTATTTTGGCAACTATAAGACGGTTTTATTCAGCTTAGGAAGGACGTCTACCAATTAAAAAGCTACAGACTATCTCAATTAATCCTTTTAGCTACCGTGTATACTTCCTAAGGTACATACAATCATCTAAATGTAGCTGAAATCAAATACTAAAGACGTCACCGGTAAATAAGGGTTTAACGTGCACTCAAGAACAACAGTACCAATCATTCAAGAACACTAGATATATATTTGTTTTAGTATACCGTCACATACACATTATATATATATATGTCTTCCCTTCCTGTTTACTGTTTAGTTCCATAATATTTTCAATTTTTTTTTTTTTTTTACTTTTCGTCCTGAGATATTTAAGGGGAGGTTTCCACTTGAGGGATTTTTTTCTTGACCCCTTTCTCCCTCATGTTTAACTCCACTGCTATTGAGATTTTAAGACGTTCGCCCCATTAGTTTGGCGATTCTAAGAACTTTCGCCCCATTTCTGTCAACTTTTAGAAATTTCGTACCATTTAGGCGTCGATTTTTTCCTGGCGAGCGATAGCGAGCCTGTAATGTAAGAGGAAACGGCCTTCGGCCGGGACATTTTTCTACCGAAAAATTTACAAATTTGTCTTGAAGGGGGTCAAGGGAGTGTAATTTTTAAGCTTGATGGAGGTTTAGGGTACACACTAGATACCTCCCCCTTGGTTTTGTTTACTTGTGTAGCTGTTTTCATTCACCCTTTAGATAGATACTGACATTACTCCACGTTAACTATTATATAATTGTTATTGCTGTTCCCTGTAATCTCTCTCTCTCTCTCTCTCTGTCTCTGTCTCTGTCTCTGTCTCTGTCTCTGTCTCTGTCTCTGTCTCTGTCTCTGTCTCTGTCTCTCTCTGTCTCTCTCTCTCTCTCTCTCTCTCTCTCTCTCTCTCTCTCTCTCTCTCTCTCTCTCTCTCTCTCTCTCTCTCTCTCTCTCTCTCTCTCTCTCTCTCTCTCTCTCTCTCTCTCTCTCTCTCTCTCTCTCTCTCTCTCTCTCTCTCTCTCTCTCTCTCTCTCTCTCTCTCTCTCTCTCTCTCTCTCTCTCTCGCCTCTCCTATATGCAATTCACTCTCCTTTTCTCTCCTCTGGTAGGTTTTTTGTTCCTCCTCCAAATGTTGAGAGAAATTCCCCTAGACTTTTGTGTTGACGCCCGACGCACATACCAGAAAAGAAGAAGTATCATGCAGACTTATTATTGTGACCCCGAGACCCTTGCCTTGCGTATCTTGAAAACATAAGGTGAATTTGTTTTATATCTTTTTGTTTGATTATGTACCGGGTATTTAATTATTTTGTATTGTCATTATATTATGTATTTAATTATTTTGTATTGTCATTATATTTTCTCCTTAGATCTACATCAACCTTAAAACAAAATACCGGTACTCTCAAGACTCCTATATGAGATAAACTATATTTGTGCATTTATTCGGTAGAAAAATGCCGCGGCCCAAGGGCCGAGGCATTTTAAATTACATGCTCGTTAACGCTCGCCAGGAACAAATCGACACCTTAATGGCACGAAAGGTCTTAAAATTGACAACGAAATGGGGCGAAAGGTGTTAAAATCGCCAAGCTAATGGGCCGAACGTCTTAAAATCTCAAAACTAGTGGGGTTAAACATTAGGGAGAAGGGGGTCCAGAAAAACGGTCTGACTCCCCTTAATTTGTGTTCAAGGACGCTCAATGTACGGTCCCGACCAATATTCTGGTTCACGAGACAATGTATTCTCTATTTAACGTCAGCTGCATATATAGACGAGTTGATGAAGCTTAGGGAGGATATGTGGTGGCTAAAAGGATTAATTGAGATAGTCTGTAGCCTTTTAGTTGGTAGACGTCCTTCCCAAGCTGAATAAAATCGTCTAATAGTTGCCAGAATATAATGAAAAGAACGTCATCGGTACTGAATGGGTTCATGATCAACGACTGTACAGTACAGTCGGCCTAATAAGTGATTGCTCCGCACCCATTATGTTTTGATCAATAATTGGTATCGGCAATATTTACACATGATTTCTTCTTTTTGAGTGAGATATACCAACATGTTCCTACACTTACTCACCCTATTCAATATCTGACAGACATTAATACAGCACAGAGCGAGCCAAACGTAATGACAGGCGAGACATAACTTATTAGCGTGACTGTACATTCCCAAGTAGTGTGTACGTAGATTAGCTTTGTGGTTCATTATCATATTTTAGATTGTTGTTTCTACCGAAAAATGTACAAAATGATCTCATAGGGGGTTCCTTGAGAGGTTTGTTATACATGTTAAGCTTATAACCGTCTCGGTAGTGTAATGGTTAAAGGTGTCTAAAAATCTGTGTGTGATAACCCTGGTTCGAATCCTGGTGGATCACATAATTATATGCTTTCATTAATTTCATTGGAGGGGTTTGGTGTTGTGGTGAAATGACTAAAACCTAGATTGATAGAGGTCTAGGGAGCAAATTAATTTCATTGGAGGTATTTGGTGTTGTGGTGAAATGAATAAAACCTAGATTGATAGAGGTCTAGGGAGCAAATTAATTTCATTGGAGGTATTTGGTGTTGTGGTGAAATGAATAAAACCTAGATTGATAGAGGTCTAGGGAGCAAATTAATTTCATTGGAGGTATTTGGTGTTGTGGTGAAATGAATAAAACCTAGATTGATAGAGGTCTAGGGAGCAAATTAATTTCATTGGAGGTATTTGGTGTTGTGGTGAAATGAATAAAACCTAGATTGATAGAGGTCTAGGGAGCAAATTAATTTCATTGGAGGTATTTGGTGTTGTGGTGAAATGAATAAACCTAGATTGATAGAGGTCTAGGGAGCAAATTAATTTCATGAGGTATTTGGTGTTGTGGTGAAATGAATATTAATTTCATTGGAGGTATTTGGTGTTGTGGTTGAAATGAATAAAACCTAGATGATAGAGGTCTAGGGGGGAGGTATTTGGTGTTGTGGTGAAATGGTCTAGGGAGCAAATTAATTTCATTGGAGGTATTTGGTGTTGTGGTGAATGAATAAAACCTAGATTGATAGAGGTCTAGGGAGCAAATTAATTTCATTGGAGGTATTTGGTGTTGTGGTGAAATGAATAAAACCTAGATTGATAGAGGTCTAGGGAGCAAATTAATTTCATTGGAGGTATTTGGTGTTGTGGTGAAATGAATAAAACCTAGATTGATAGAGGTCTAGGGAGCAAATTAATTTCATTGGTGGTATTTGGTGTTGTGGTGAAATGACTAAAACCTAGATTGATAGAGGTCTAGGGAGCAAATTAATTTCATTGGAGGTATTTGGTGTTGTGGTGAAATGAATAAAACCTAGATTGATAGAGGTCTAGGGAGCAAATTAAAACCCAAATATATAACGGCAATAATAATACAAACAAAAACGAATACAATAACGTCCCTTAATATTCATCCAACTCCGCCGCAAAAATACCAGATTCCTAAACTCGTTCACTTATAAATATTCAAAACCAATATCCCGCTCTGAACGATATTGATAGCCTGTAACGTGTTCAGTACAATTTTGCTATGTTCAAACTATTCTGGCCTTTATGGATCTCCAGGAATCAATGGTCTTTAACCCCTTCTGTACCGGCGACGTGTTTTTTTTTATTTGATTTTAGGGGAGATGGTTCACTTTTTGGGTGATGTTTGCATGTATTTGTTATTTTTGCATGTATTTGTTATTTTTCTAGTTTCCTCCCTAGACCTCCATCAAATTAAACAAAACAAAATCCATTAGATCCCCCTTCTAGATTAATTTGTAAATTTTTCGGTAGAAAAATTTCCCGGCCAAAGCCGGTTCTTCCAACATTACAGACTCATTATCGTTCGCCATGGAAAAAATCGACACCTGAATAGCACGAAAGGTATAAATATTGACGAAGAAATGGGGCGAAAGGTCTTAAAATCGACTAACTAATGGGGCAAACATCTTAACATCTGAAAAATAATGGGGCTAAACATGAGGGAGAAAGTGGTCCAGAAAACCGGCCCATTAAGCTAGATTTAGACGATTTTATGAAGCTTAGGAAGGATATATGGTAGCTAAAAGGAGTAATTGAGATAGCCTGTAGCCTATTTTACTAGTAGACGTCCTTCGTAAGCTGGATACAATCGTATAATAGTTGCCAGAATATAATGAAAAGGACCTCCCGGTACTGAATGAGTTAAAGTTTCTCAAATATCGCTAACTTTGATTCTGCCTGATTATGTAATTGTAATTTTCATTAATTTTGTTTTTCTCAATGTATATCTTGATAAAGCAATGTTTTTTTAAATTATCAATTTGAGGTCATCAGGTTCTTCATGAACTAAACATAATTGAATATGTGACAACAAATATATTGTGTTGCGAACTCTCTTGCTCACAGCCACGTTGTCTTTCGTTTGTATGTTATTTAGTTATATACTTTCAAATGTATGTTGCCAATCTACATTATAACAGGAAGCAATATAGTACGATTATGTGTTTCTATCATACAACAAATATTTTAGTTCATACGCTTATCACCTCATGATTTTACAATCATAGTCCCTGGATTCTCAGCTCTCAGACATGGAGCTAGGAAAAATAAAAACGAACGTATGAGGAGAGGAAGCATATAGCTTGAAATAACACATCCAAGAACAATGCATTCACTGCGTTTGTGTGCAGTTTTTTGTGTGAAGCCACGATTTAAGGCACGATTTTTAGCCTGAATTTTCCATATCTGGTGAGCAACAAACAAGTGGTGCTGAAAGGCTGCATATCTGCACCTTAGGTTCGTACATTTGGTGAACAATACCATATACGTCTTCATATTGCTACTTTCACACAACCATGTTACGAGCTTATCGGCTTGTAATAAAGCCAGCTATATTTTGCTTGTCTTGACTACAGTAGTCTACTAATGATACCAAGATCATATCGATTAATTCTTGATGAAGTGCTAAACTATGTACAACGCTATTTAACAGTCCATTCATATGGTCAACTAGTCCATTGATATGGTCACTCAGCCAATCATTCACTGAGATTTTATACCATGTCGGTGCGTGGCAGCATTCTCTGTTGCTGTATAAAGTCATAAACACTAGATTGATAATCACTGCAAGTATTCCACCGAGTCAAGGCTCCCACAGAGTCTCCCAATGCATCGAGTCTCTGAAACAAGGATCCTGCAATTCTCAACTTCCTGGACTTTGAGGAGTTCAGGAAATAAGTACTACAAACATTCCTGCTTCTAGAGCCATGCTAACCTACACACCTCCCATAGTCAGCCCTGTCAGTACCAGCAACTGAAATTCCCCAGAATAATCCGAGTGTGGCATTGATTCACACTAGAGTCGACTCCAGCATAAATGTGTGCTTCACTCTCACCAGTACTATACGCTTTTCAACTGGAGAAGCCTCTATAACTGAGGGAGCTGCAGTGAATAAAGACTGCCACAGCCACCCTCCAAGACAGGCGCCATCACTACAACTAGACCAGTAATATGCATAACCTCCACTATTGGTCCCACCGCTGATATATCAACCTTCAATCTCTATAGTTCTCCAAATAGAAAGGTCAATGGGTCATCATCCAAGGATATTATGACGTACGGTGGCTCTAATAAGGCATGTCCCAGTTGTCATTACGTTTGGCTCGCTCTGTGTTGTATTAATGTCAGATGTTGAATAGGGTGGGCAAGTGTATGAACTTGTTTTATATTGCACTCGATATGAAGAAATGAAGCTTAGATATTGCTGATACCAATTATAGGTCAAAACATACTTGGTGCCGAGCCATCACATATTAGTGGGACTGTACCTAGGCCCAACTCCGAAACCCCCACTGGATTTAGTCTTCTGCATTGTGAAATACCTACGATGCGACGACTACCTCCAAAATTAAAAGTTGTACCAGGGAACTCGACACATATCGACCACATGGATCTTCTTAACCCTCTCCGACACATGACACGATTTTGAGCCTTATGGGGATACTTACCATCAGGGGTATTTAGAAACCATTAGTTTAGTTACTTCAACCTCTGCAGTTGTCTTTGAGTTAGCTGTGGGCAGAAAACTAATTTTGGAGAGGTAATTATATGAGTGAGAGAACTCTATTTCTTATTGCTAATCTGGCAACCTCTGCGTCATTAATGCATGAAAGGGTTAAGGGGGGTGACCTGCCTTTGTTCTCTCCTTTTCTCTCTTTCTCTGGCTTGTATCCATTCGGCCACATTCAGCCTACTGTTTTAAGACGCTTATCTCCATGCAGGTGTAACATTTTCCTGGCGAGCGGGAGCGGGCCAGCATATATTGTTTAAAACAAATTTGACATCAAGCTAAATTTGTAAATTTTTCGATAGAAAAAATTCTCCGGCGAAGCCGGATTTCTCCATACAATGCTGGGTCGCTATCGCTCGCCAGGAAAAAATCTACACCTAGATGGGGATTAACGTCTTACAATCGTAGGCTGAATGGGGCCGAATGGATACAACCCAGAGAGAGACAGAAAAGGAGAGAAAAAAGCAGGTGACCCCCTTAAGTGTGAGAGTTTGTCAAGGAAGAAGAGGGAGTGTGCATGTGAATGTCAGCGAGAGTCCTTGTGTGTGTGCATTAAACAAAAAAATACAAGACAAAAATAGAATAAAATAAAACTTGAAAATTGATGGGAGGCAGAGAGAACCGAAACTAAGGCATGAATAAAGCAAGCTGGGGGAGAGAGAGAGAACTAGGACAACTGTAAAGAAAGGTGATGTAGTAGTGAGTGGGACAGAGAGAACAACAAGAACAACAACAACAACTATTATTCATGGATGAAACGGGGGGGGGGGGGAGAAGATTAAGGGGAGACGGTCGTTTTTCGGGTCCCCTTTCTCCCTCTTGTTTAGTCCCATTATTTGTTTAGATTTGTATACGTTCGACCCATTTGTTTGGCGATTTTAAGACCTTTCGTCCCATTTCGTTATAAATGTTAAGACCTATCGTGCCATTTAGGTGTCGATTTTTTCCTGGAGAGCGATAGTGAGCCTGTAATTGTAAGAGGAACCGGCCGGAACATTTTTCTACCGAAAAATGTACAAATTTATCTTGAAGGGGGGTCTAGGGGATGTGTTTCTTAGTTTGAGGGATGTCTAGCGAGGAAACTAAGAATTTATGAATGAATGAATTTATAGGCCAACAAAGCAGTCAGTGTCCCCTTAAAACAGGAAGATAGACTGCCAAAGTGGATAGGAAAAATGACGGAATAGTTATCAGAGAAAGTAAATATATCTTATATAAATATTATCAAAAAACACGACAACGTATAGGGGAATAACAGAAGTTGGGTACTGAGAGAGAGAGAGAGAGAGAAAGAGAGAGAGAGAGAGAGAGAGAGAGAGAGAGAGAGAGAGAGAGAGAGAGAGAGAGAGAGATTTGTAGGCTCCTTATAATTCCCATAGATTCTTCCTAATTTGCATAAAACCGTCTAACGATAGCCAGAATAAACTGTCAAAATGCGTCACAATCTTCGAAGGGTTAACAAGTTCTGAATGATAAGAAGTCTCACTATCTCGTTTTAGGCGATATAATGCTAGTGTAGCATTTGTATGGAGGGTTCGTGGACGACTCACCAGTAGACCATTTCAACCAGTAGATCTCAACCAATGCCAAATCAACCTGAGCCAAATCAACCTGAGCCAACTAAACCTGGGCTATTTTAATGACTAACCTAACCTGACCATACAGTATTGGTCGAGTTGGCACTGGTTGAGAGCTACGGATTGAAATGGCTTACTGGTTGAGTTGTCCGGTCACTTGAATGAAGAGATGGTGCATGTAAAGAGTGAGGTGTAGTTATAGAGAGAAGCTTTCGGAACTTTACTAAAAAACAGGGTAGGTTAAATATTCCTACTTGACCGAATAACACAATAATAAACGGCTTAGGAAAAGAACGCATAAACATGGGAAAGATGAAGGAAACCTTTTTAATGGATTTGTTTTCCTCCTCCCTCATGTTTAGCCCTATTGTTTTGATAACTTTAATCAATGTTCGTCCCATTAGTTTGACGATTATAAGAACTTTCGCATCACTTTCCTGTTAATTTTAAGACATTTAGTGACATTTTGGTGTTGATTTTTACTTTCCGAGTGATAGCAAGCCTACAGTATAGGAGGCCGGATATTATTCTACCGACAAATGTACAAATATATATATAGAAAGGGGGTTTGGGTGGTAGTTTATTAACCGTTTAAATACCAGCCACGTGTGTTATAGTTTATTCTAGCTATATTTAGATTATATTTTAGATTATATTTAGATTATATTTTAGATTATATTTAGATTATATTTAGATTATATTTATATTATATTTAGATTATATTTTAGATTATATTTTAGATTATATTTTAGATTATATTTAGATTATATTTTAGATTATATTTAGATTATATTTAGATTATATTTAGATTATATTTAGATTATATTTTAGATTATATTTAGATTATATATAGATTATATTTTAGATTATATTTTAGATTATATTTTAGATTATATTTTAGATTATATTTAGATTATATTTAGATTATATTTAGATTATATTTTAGATTATATTTAGATTATATTTTAGATTATATTTAGATTATATTTTAGATTATATTTAGATTATATTTAGATTATATTTTAGATTATATATAGATTATATTTAGATTATATTTTAGATAATATTTTAGATTGTATTTTAGATTATATTTAGATTATATTTTAGATTATATTTTAGATAATATTTTAGATAATATTTTAGATTATATATAGATGATATTATGCAGCTTTAGAAGGATTTACACTCAGTATGGTCGTTAAGGGGGGATCTCCACTCGAGGGATTTTTTTCTGGACTCCTTTCTCCCTCATGTTTAGCCCCATTGCTTTTCTAATTTTAAGACGTTCGCCCCATTATTTTGACGATTTTAAGAACTTTCGACCCATTTCTGTCAATTTTAAGACCTTTCGTGCCATTTAGGTGTCGATTTTATCCTGGCGAGCGATAGCGAGCCTGTTATTTAAGAGGAACCGGCTTTCAGCCGGGAAATTTTTCTACCGAAAAATGTACAAATTTATCTTGAAAGGGGCTCAAGGGGGTGTAATCTTAAGCTTGATGGATATCTAGAGACCAAACTAAAAACCTCCCCTTAACAGGGTTGGTTGAGATAGTTTGAAGCCGTATCATGGCTAGAGGTCCTTCTTAAGCTGAATAAAATCGTCTAATCATTGCCAGAATATAATCAAAAGGAAGTCACCGGTACTGAACGGGTTAAGGGGAGGTTTCCACTTGAGGGATTTTTTTTCTTTACCCCTTTCTCCCTCATGTTTAGCCCCATTGTGTTTTAGATTGTAAGACGTTCGCCCCATTAGTTTGGCGATTTTAAGAACTTTCACCCCATTTATGTCACTTTTAAGACCTTTCGTGCCATTTACGTGTCGATTTTTTCCAGGCGAGCGAGAGCGAGCCTGTAATTTAAGAGGAACCGGCCTTCGGCCGGGAAATTTTTCTACCGAAAAATGTACAAATTTATCTTGAAAGGGGGACAAGGGGGTGAATTTCAAGCTTGATGGAAGTCTAGGCAACACACTACAAACCTCTCCTTAAGCTTGATAAAGGTGTAAGGAGCGAATTTCAAGCTTGATGGAAGTCTAGGCAACACACTACAAACCTCTCCTTAAGCTTGATAAAGGTCTAAGGAGCGAATGGACCTGATAGTGTATATATCAAGACGAATACTGCCGATACTCTCCTTTGATTTGGATTAGTTGTGTTGTCTTCTTACTGTGTTCGTATACGTTTTGGTTTGTTTATTTTGCAAGTTTTTCATTATAATTTCATACAATGTTGCAGATAGTACCGGGTAGTCACTGATGATGATGATGATACATAAAAGGAAGATGTTTTGTGTCCATATATTTCATTGTCTTTATATATATTTTTTTCTGGTAATATATGGAATACATAATAGATGTTTGGTGTCGATATATTACATTTTATGGTATGTATTTATTCATGTTATTTATTAGCTGTCTAGTGTATTATATTATATCCCTCGTATGTTCACACTATATAGCTCCCCGTTATTACACCATTACGAAATAAAGAGCGGACGATAACGATGCAAGGGCGAAGAGTGATGGGATAGTGTACACCATTTTAAAAGGGGGGTTACCGTTTTTTTTGTGTATCTTTCTCTCCTTTTCTCTTTCTCTCCTTTTCTCTTTCTCTCCTTGTCTCTCTTTCCCTGGCTTATTACCATTCGGGCCCATTCAGCCAACTGTTTTAAGACGTTTATCCCCATCCAGGTGTCGATTTCTTCCTGGCGAGCGATAGCGAGAGAGCATTGTATGGAGAATTCCGGCTTCGCCTGAGACACTTTTCTATCAAAAAATTTACAAATTGAGCTAGCTGTAAAACAATATATATATATATTCTGGCTCGCTACCGCTCGCCAGGAAAATATTGACACCTGGATGGTGGTAAACGTCTTACAACAGTAGGCTGAATGGGGCCGAATGGATACAAGCCAAATGGAGAGGGAGAGAAAGAGAAACAAAAGCGAGGTGGGCCCCCTTAAAAGCAAGAACGACTGTCAAGATGTAGAAAAGAGTCCCCCCGAGAAAGAATGCGCCTCTCCCATCACTTGCACTTGATGGTCCGAGCAATACAAACATGTAGGAGTTTCTATTGTTATTTAGCTTTTTTGTTTCGAAATGTACCCACCTTTCAATGCATTTCCACCTCTATTATATCCAACTCTCTAACCCAGGTGTGAACTGAAATTCCCAGTCTTTCGTCCACTTAATGTGATAATGTGAGCCCTGGAACTCTCTCCCTCATCAACCTTTCCCTCATCCTATGGCGTATTTAACTAGTTGAAGCTCCGTGTGTGTCCATATATATATATATATATATATATATATATATATATATATATATATATATATATATATATATAAGAGCCTTTCTGGCCTGGGTGAATGACGCCACTAAAGGTTGTAAAGGTAAACATTCGCATTAGATTATACAAATGTTGGGGGAGGGGTCGAGATTGCCGGAAAATAGTCGTACAGAATGTGTGTAAGAGGCTTCAGAAAAATGATATAGCATAACGAGGGTACATAACGAGGGTACATAACGAGGGTACATAACCAAATATATTCATGAGGAATAATAATAACAGTAACACATACAAAAACAGAAGAAACTCGTGGTTGGATTGTCGAGTTATTTGCTTGCTTTTTACTTACGTAAAGTTAATAACATACTCTCCGAGTGAGCTTGAAGTTGCATTATGCTATGCAAAATATGTGGTATTTTGTGTAATTATTATTTTTGTTGACGATATGTAACTTTATTTTTGTTGACGATATGCAACTTTATTTTTGTTGACGATATGCAACTTTATTTTTGTTGACGATATGCAACTTTATTTTTGTTGACGATATGCAACTTTATTTTTGTTGACGATATGCAACTTTATTTTTGTTGACGATATGCAACTTTATTTTTGTTGACGATATGCAACTTTATTTTTGTTGACGATATGCAACTTTATTTTTGTTGACGATATGCAACTTTATTTTTCCCCCTCATATATCCCTGGTTATTTATTACAAAGAATAGTTGCTTCCATACAATTCAAATTTATATTTTCTACAATACTAATTCATGTTGTTAACGAGCACTGTTATTTACTATTCATGGGGAGATTACTTATCAACCAGAGTATACCGGGTATGTATAAATGGTTGGTGAGTAGCGCTGCTGTTAAAACTAAGGGATAATAACATTCAATTCAAAACATTTATTGTCATAAACAAATTTACACATATATACAATGGTTAGAACTTATAATTATATATTATTTTGTCCATGACAATGAGGACTGATTCCGAAAGGTAGCAATTCTGAGGGAAAATTATATACAGTACTATTGTTAGGGCGGTAGTGTTGGTGGAGAAAAGCGGAGAAGTGGTAGAGGGAAAGAGGATTAATCTGGATGGAAGAGGTTAAGATAAAGTAAGAAGTTTGGAGTAAGAGGGGGATTAGTTGTTATGGACAGGGCAGGGGGTGGGGAGGTGGCTCAAGAAAAGGGGAGGAGGATCATTAATTTCTTGTACTCGGTTTTTATGGACCCCATTCTCCCTCATGTTTACCATATTAGTTTTGAGATTTTAAGACGTATATTACACGCAAAGGGGAATAATTCAGATGGAAGGGATTTTAAGATATGGGAAGAAAATTGGAGGGGGGTGGGGGCTGCAAGAGAAAAGGGCAGGAGTCAGGATCAATGGAGAGATAAAGTCTGGTTGGAAAGGTATTAAGGATGGAAGAAATGCGTCGGTTGGGGTCTAGAAACGAGAATGAATGAGAGAGAGAGAGAGAGAGACAGTTACATAGATACACAGACCTTGCGGTCCCTACTAGGTAGTCCGGACTTAATGCTAAAATAGAATTTGCTACAAAGTGGAAGGTAAGGATAGCAAAGAATAAGGCTCTCTCCCACCCACCTCTCCCTCCGACCGTTGGTTGGCATGAACTTAAGTTGGGGAAAGAAGTCACCCAGCAGAATGAGAAAAAAATAAAAACTTCTACTGGGAAATTTATAGTAAAGAACGAAGATGCGAAATATTATATACTACTGATGCTTAACCTATATATATATATATATATATATATATATATATATTTGTTTTACTATATTATTCCCACCTCCTCAAAATGAATGTCTAGACTTCTTTTGAAAGTGTCAATTGTCTTACATTGTACCACTTTCTCAGGCAATTTGTTCCACTCGAGGACCACACTGTAGGTGAAGAAGTTCTTTGTGACATCGAGATTCGCCCTCCTGGTTTTTAATTTCATTCCATTTCCCCGAGTTAATGAACTATGATCTATTTGGAAAAGTGAATCTACATACATTTTGTCAAAACCTTTTAATACCTTGAAACACTCGATTCATTGACCTCGCAATCTTCTTTTCTTAAGTGAAAATGAATTTAATTTGTTTAGTCTTTCATAATAAGATTTATTTCTTAGTGATGGAATCAACTTTGTCGCTCTATGGTGATGGGCTGGTCTATGAGAGTGAGAACTGAGAGATCTCTGCCATACCCATAGCTTACTCTGACTGTTCCTTTTACTTATATATTTCCTAGATCTCAAGTGACGGCGTCTCTTCCGTGGATTGACCTCAAAGCGTCACATTTTTCCTTTGCCCCTCAACTTTCTCTTCGTAATTGCTGAGGGGCACAGGGCCCTGGGTGGGGCTTTGGTTTCCCGGGCATTTCCGCACCCTCCTCAGCTCCCCGCCATGGAGTGGCTTCGGTCACCCAGGCCATATTGTGGTAGGCGGGGAGGGTTTTGTGGGGGCGCTCGGTTATGGCCTTGGCCTTGCTTGGGGCCTTGGGGCTGTTCGGCCAGGCAGCTTGGGGAACAGCACCAACAACAACAACTTTGTCGCTCTACGCTGCACCGATTCGAGCTTCCCAATGTTCTTGCTCTCATAAGGAGACCACAACTGCATGCCATATTCAAGATGGGGCCTCACTATTCTTTTAAATAAAGGTACGGTACTATAATGAGAGAGAGAGAGAGTGTGAGTGAGTGAGTGAGTTTTATCTGACCCTTTTAACCCCCTTGAGGATTGTGACGCTTTAAGATAGTTTGTTCTGGCTATTACTAGACGATTTTATTAACCCCTTCTGTACCTGCGACGTCTTCTTAATTTTATTCTTGCTATACTTAGAGGAATTTATGAAGTTTAAGAAGAATCTGTGGAAGCAAAATGCGTTAAGCGACATAGTTCGAAGCCTGTTAATTGCTGGAGGCCCTTTTTACACTGAATATAGTCGTCTAATAGTAGCCAGAATGAAGTTAAAATGACGGCACCGATACTGAAAGGGTTAATACGTAGCCTAACCTAATTTGAGGCATTTGATATATTGAAGATAATTTTTGCTGCGTATTTGCATATTATATGTGTAAATACAAAAATATCTCCAGTATTCAAATGTCACCACGATAGCGGTGGAATTCATCAGATAACTTAATTTAATTATATGTTTTACTTGGGTAATGGGATTCACTAAATAATTAAAGCGGACTTTGGTGTGGCCTTTTTCGTATTTAATCGTTCAGTCACGTCAAAATTATTAGGCCAATTTACTTTGTTTTGGTAATATAGACGTATGATTTATGAATGCAATTTGTTATACAATAAACTATATATAGTGGTGTAAATTGTTGTTTTGATTTTACGTTCATAAATATGGTAAGTTTTATATATAATTTGTTTATATATAAAGAAATATGAGGGGTTCAAGGCATTTTATGATAGACTTTAATGATCCTTCTGGACTATAATAAAGTAATCATTTCCAAAGTACATAAGATCAGGGAGAGGGTCGACAAGAAATTTGCATAATATTTCCTCAATAGTACGTGTGACAGGGGTCGCAACTATCTCATGAATTTTGAAGCGATAATCTAGTGAAGGGAAGCTTAAATAAACACTTCTGTACCGGTGACATTTTAACTACCATATATCCATCCTAACCTTCATAAAATCGTCTAAATATAGCTGAAATCAAATAAATGAGATGTCGACGGCACAGAAGGGGTTACCAGGAGAAGAGGAGAATGAAGAATGCATAGCATGGACGAATAATATGTTTTGTGATGAAATTTGGTAGTTACATAGAGTTACGTAGATATACAGACTGCACAGACCTTACTGTCCCCACTAGGCAGTCCGGACTTAATGCTAACATAGACATTGCTACAAAGTGGAAGGTAGAAAGCTAACATAGAAATTGCTACAAAGTGGAAGGTAAGAATAGCAAATCAGAAGGCTCTCCCCCCACCCACCACTCCGAGTAAGAAAGAAAGAAAACGTGTGAATTAATTTAATCGAGCATTAGAGAATCACAAAGTATAAGCAGCATATCCTTATCTCTGTATTGAAATTGCCTCTATATGTTGCCCACTATTTGTTTACATGTTGTATTGTATTTTTAACTTTATTATGACTATTATTAGACGATTGTATTCAGTGTAACCCTCTCCGACATATGACGCGATTTTGAGCCTATTGGGGATACTTTAAAGCCTTTGTTACCATCAGGGGTATTTAGAAACCTTTAGTTTAGTTACTTCAACCTCTGCAGTTGTCTTTGAGTTAGCTGTGGGCAGAAAACTAATTTTGGAGAGGTAATTATAAGAGTGAGAGAACTCTATTTCTTATTGCTACTCTGGCAACCTCTGCGTCATATGTGCGTGAAAGGGTTAAACAGGGCTTCAAACATTTAACAGGCCTCGAACTATCTCCCTTAAACCTTCTTACTACCACAGATCTTTTTTAACCTGCACAAAATTGTCTAAATATAGGTATAATAATAATATAAAGACATAGCTAGTACAGAAGGGGTTAAGCATGCAATCACTAAAATTATTATTGGACGTGTAATTTGTTGTTTTGATAATTCAATCGTAGGACTTATGGAGGGAACTTATTGGTGATCACTGGTCTCTGGGTCTTCTCCTGGGTGACCTAGATGTGTGTGCATTTGTGTTTTGTTTTTGTGTTTTCTGTTGTGTTGTGTTGTCCCTGTTCAAGCTCTGTCTCGAGTCCCCCCCCCAAAAAAAAAAAAAAAAAAAAAAAAAATCACACCCAAAAATAAAGAGGAAAGAGAAAAGTGGGGTATGCGCCTGAGTACATACATACATACATACATACTGTACATACATGTATACATATATACACCTCCCCGTGGCGTAACTGATAGCGCGTCTGGCTCACAACCAGAAGGTCCCGGGTTCGAGACCCGGGCAGGGAAGAGACATTTGGGCAAGTCTCTTAACGGTGTAGCCTCTGTTCACTAGCAGTATAAATAGGAACCTGGTATAAGTGAAGTTGTGACGTCCTATCTGGGGTTGGTGATCGGTTACAAGGTGAGATGGATATCGTACTGGTCAACTTAAGCTACTGGTCAACCTAAGCCTTCGGGTGAGACTGGTAACGTAGTGAGAATGGTACCGTACAGCTTAACCCTAAGCCTTCGTTTCCAGATGTCGCCAATTGGCTAAAAATATGGACTACACACACCTCCACAGCCATTCCAACGATACATAAACACTTAACATGCATTTCACGCAATACATTCCCAGTTAAGGAGGCGCGATAATAATGAGCTTAGCTTGCATTGCGTGGATTCCCCTTGACGAACAAGCAAGCAAGTGAACACACATACATACATACATAGGACTTATGGTTATAATGTGCTGGATAATAAATCTTGTTTAATGTTTCATAGTGCTCCCTCGCTCTCTGGCTTGTATCCATTCGGCCCCATTCAGCCTACTGTGTTTAAGACTTTTACCCCCATCCAGGTGTCGTTTTTTTCCTGGCGAGCGGTAGCGAGACAGCATATTTTATTTTATTGTTTTAGAGCAGGCTAAATTTGTGTTTCGATAGAAAAATGTCTCTGGCTGGATTTCTCCATACAATGCTGGCTCGCTATCGCTCGCCAGGAAGAAATCGACACCTGGATGGGGATAAACGTCTTAAAACAGTAGGCTGAATGGGGTCAAATGGATACAAGCCAGAGAAAGAGATAAAAGAAGATCAAATAAAGCAGGTCACCCCCCTTAATGTACGTCCAGAAATCGGTGCATAATACAATATTTGCATAATGAAAAATATGATGGGTCTACATAAAGTTATAAAGGACTTTCAATATACTTCCTGGTGTATAATATAAGATCAAGGACTTGGTCAACGGAAATTTGCATAATATTTCCTTAAGAGTATGTGCGCCAGGGGCCTACATAAAAATCCATGGAAATTCCCAACAATCTTCTAAAGGATAATATGAATGGAGGAGATAGGAGGAAGATAAATAATAAAGGAGGAGGAGGAGGAGGAGGAGGAGTGGAGGAGGAGGAGGAGGAGGAGGAGGAGGAGGAGGAGGAGGGAGGAGGAGGAGGAGGAGGAGGAGGAGGAGGAGGAGGAGGGATGGAGGAGGAGGAGGAGGAGAGGAGGAGGAGGAGGAGGAGGAGGAGGAGGAGGAGGAGGAGGAGGAGGAGAGGAGGAGGAGGAGGAGGACTGAGGTGGAGGAGGAGGAGGACTGAGGTGGAGGAGGAGGAGGAGGAGGAATGAGGTGGAGGAGGAGGACTGGGTTGGAGGAGGAGGAGGAGGAGGAGGAGGAGAGGAGAGGAGAGGAGAGGAGGAGGAGGAGGAGGAGGAGAGAGGAGGAGGAGGAGGAGGAGGAGGAGGCGAGGAGGAGGAGGAGGAGGAGGAGGAGGAGGAATACAAAGGAATACAAAGGAGAACAAACTGCAACAGACCTATTGGTCCTTACGGGGCAGTTTGGATATCTAAAACTACTAATCTACTGACTACGAGGTAGAGAAAAGGATAGCAAAGAAGAAGGCTCCTCCCCACCCACCACTCCCTCCAGCTAATGCTGGCATGGAAACAGATAGGAAAAATACCATGCAGTATTGAAAAACTGACACGGAAATTCGAACAGGACAGGGAGAAAAAAGAAGTTGATTTGTAATCTAAGCTAACTCTATTTACTACAATTCTGAAAGGGAACAGATGTATGAAAATCAATATACATTGCGGTATGCGTTGACATTTCGTTGCGCGTTATTCTGAAAGAAACTGTGTTAATCGGGGGTTATTTGCCATGTGTTTATCCAGATGGTTCTTAAATGTTTCGACAGTATTACAGTTTACAATGTTCGAGGGTAGTCTGTTCCAATTATTCACAACGCGGTTGAAAGAAGAAATGCTTCGCCTCGTGAGAATGAAAACGCTTGCCTATAATCTTATAACCATTGTTTCTCGTGTTTGCTTGATTGATCGTAAATAATTCGCTTACATTTAGGTTGCTGAATCCCTTGAAGATTTTGAACACCTCTATTAGGTCACCTCTCATTCTGCGCTTTGTTAAGCTAAACAAATTTAGTTCTTTTAAGCGCTCTTCGTACGGTTTATTACGCAATCTAGGTATCATTTTAGTGACTCTGCGTTGCACCCTTTCAAGTTTATTTATGTCCTTTTGGTAGTACGGTGACCAGAATTGCACGCAGTATTCGAGATGGGGACGCACCAATGAGTTGAATAGAGTAAGTATGATTTTTTCTGATTTGAATTTGAATGTTCTGCCGATGAAACCCACCAATTTATTAGCAGTTTTTATTACCTCTGTACACTGTTTACTCGGCTTCAGGTCACTTGATATTATAACTCCCAGATCCTTTTCATTATTTGTATTTGATAGTTGAATGTTGTTCATTGAGTAATCTTTTTTAGCGTTGTTACTACCGATGTGTAATACTTTGCATTTTTCTATGTTGAATTTCATTTGCCATTTTTCTGCCCAGTTTTCTAAAGTGTCTAGGTCACCTTGTAGTTTTTGCCAATGTACTGTTGAGGTTACTTTATTAGTAATTTTTGTATCGTCAGCAAATTTCGAAATTTTGCATTCTATTCCTTCGTCTAAGTCGTTTATGTAAATTATAAAAAGAATAGGGCCTAATACCGAACCCTGGGGAACGCCATTATTTACTTTGCACCAATCCGATTCTTCACCATTTATTACAACTCGTTGTTTACGGTCTGAGAGCCAATTTTCGAGCCATTTCAGAGTTTTTCCTGTTATGCCATGAGCTTTTATTTTGTCAATTAGTCTCTTGTGGGGTACGGTATCGAAAGCTTTCTGAAAATCGAGATATATTATATCAACTGCTCTATCCTTATCATATGATTTGTAAACATCATTGAAGAAGTCGAGTAAGTTTGTTAAGCATGAACGTTTATTTCTAAAACCGTGCTGAGAATCTTTTATTAAATTATTTTCTTCCAAATGTTTTACTATTTTGTCCCTTATAATGGTTTCCATTAATTTGCCCGTTACCGATGTTAAGCTAATTGGTCGATAATTGCCGGGAGAGGACTTATTTCCTTTTTTGTATATGGGTGTCACGTTAGCTAGTTTACATTCGTTTGGAACTATCCCAACATTCAATGATTTGTTGAACAGATTTGCGAGTGGGTTTAATAATTCGTGTTTTGCTTCTTTTAGGATCCTTGGGGATATTTTATCAGGGCCTGGGGTTTTATTAACTTTCAAATTGTTGATTGCGAACAGGATATCGTCTTCATAAATCGTAAAGTTTTCGAGCTCAGTGCCATTTGATTGATTCGTAGGGGTAGGTCGGTTACCGGTAGTATCTTCCGACGTGAAAACTGATGCAAAATAGTTATTTAGGATATTCGCCATTTGTACTTTGTTATCTGTATGATCTCCATTTTCCGCAACAAGTGGGCCTATTGTTGAAGTTACCGTTTTTCTGTTTCTTATATAGCTGTAAAATTCTTTCGGATTGGACTTGCTGGAGCTGGCAATATGAAGTTCCAGATTCTTCTTACTTCCTTTGATGAGATTTTTGGTTGTTCGACGCAGTCTATCGTGTTCTAATTTATCGCTATTATTCTGAGTTGCCTTATATTTTTGGTATGCCTGCTTTTTTACTAAGAGGATGTTTTTATTTCATTATTCCACCATTTTGGCTTATATTTGCCTGCTGGGCGCCGGTTTCGTAGAGGGATGCTTGTATTTATTGCTTTGTTTAGGTTATTAGATATGTTCCATAATCGATTTACATCATGAGTTTCGGTCATTTCACTCCAGTCAGTATTGGCAAGATGCCTTCTAAGTTTGTTAAAGTCGGCCCTTCGATAATCTGGTACTTTTTCCGTGCTCACGTTTTCTTTGTCATTATTTACTTTAATGTTAAAGGACACTATCCTATGGTCACTAGAGCTAAATTCCGGTCCGATTTTAACGCTATTTACCAGTCTTTCATTTGTCGTTAGAATAATATCCAGAATGTTATTTCCCCTCGTTGGGTGTTCTACGTGTTGATAAAGGGCACTTTCCTGAAGATTAGCATATAGATCATGTCCCGCGTGAGCATTTAGTGGTTCGCCCCATGTTGTGACAGGCAGATTGAAATCGCCAAATATTACTGCTTCTTCCTGACAACTTATTTCGGCTATTTGATCATAGAGTTTCTCGTCAGTATCGGGTGATTGTGCAGGAGGTCGATAAATTAGGCCAATTATTATCTTGCTTGCTTGATTATTTATTTGAACGTAACTAGTATCAATATTATTTATGGCAGGTTTGGTTACCTCGATTGGGTGAAGATTACTTTTAACATATAGCAGAACCCCACCTCCCATTCTTTGGGATCTTTCGCAGCTGAAGGGAGTATAACCTGGTAATGCGTATTCCGCCAAAAAATCACGCTTTTCCGTGTTGATCCAAGATTCTGAAAAGGAAGGAGGAGGAGGAGGAGGAGGAGGAGGAGGAGGAGGAGGCGAGGAGGAGGAGGAGGAGGAGGAGGAGGGAGGAGGAGGAGGAGGAGGAGGAGGAGGAGGAGGAGGAGGAGGAGGAGGAGGAGGAGGAGGAGAGGAGGAGGAAGAGGAGGAGGAGGAGGAGGAGGAGGAGGAGGAGGAGGAGGAGGAGGAGGAGGAGGAGGAGGAGGAGGAGGAGGAGGAGGAGGGGAGGAGGAGGAGGAGGAGGAGGAGGAGGAGGAGGAGGAGGAGGAGGAGGAGGAGGAGGAGGAGGAGGAGGAGGAGGAGGAGGAGGAGGAGGAGGAGGAGGAGGAGGAGGAGGAGGAGGAGGAGGAGGAGGAGGAGGAGGAGGAGGAGGAGGAGGAGGAGGAGGAGGAGGAGGAGGAGGAGGAGGAGGAGGAGGAGGAGGAGGAAGGAGGAGGAGGAGGAGGAGGAGGAGGAGGAGGAGGAGGAGGAGGAGGAGGCCTATTGGTCCTTACGGGGCAGTTTGGATATCTAAAACTACTAATCTACTGACTACGAGGTAGAGAAAAGGATAGCAAAGAAGAAGGCTCCTCCCCACCCACCACTCCCTCCAGCTAATGCTGGCATGGAAACAGATAGGAAAAATACCATGCAGTATTGAAAAACTGACACGGAAATTCGAACAGGACAGGGAGAAAAAAGAAGTTGATTTGTAATCTAAGCTAACTCTATTTACTACAATTCTGAAAGGGAACAGATGTATGAAAATCAATATACATTGCGGTATGCGTTGACATTTCGTTGCGCGTTATTCTGAAAGAAACTGTGTTAATCGGGGGTTATTTGCCATGTGTTTATCCAGATGGTTCTTAAATGTTTCGACAGTTTTACAGTTTACAATGTTCGAGGGTAGTCTGTTCCAATTATTCACAACGCGGTTGAAGAAGAAATGCTTCGCCTCGTGAGAATGAAAACGCTTGCCTATAATCTTATAACCATTGTTTCTCGTGTTTGCTTGATTGATCGTAAATAATTCGCTTACATTTAGGTTGCTGAATCCCTTGAAGATTTTGAACACCTCTATTAGGTCACCTCTCATTCTGCGCTTTGTTAAGCTAAACAAATTTAGTTCTTTTAAGCGCTCTTCGTACGGTTTATTACGCAATCTAGGTATCATTTTAGTGACTCTGCGTTGCACCCTTTCAAGTTATTTATGTCCTTTTGGTAGTACGGTGACCAGAATTGCACGCAGTATTCGAGATGGGGACGCACCAATGAGTTGAATAGAGTAAGTATGATTTTTTCTGATTTGAATTTGAATGTTCTGCCGATGAAACCCACCAATTTATTAGCAGTTTTTATTACCTCTGTACACTGTTTACTCGGCTTCAGGTCACTTGATATTATAACTCCCAGATCCTTTTCATTATTTGTATTTGATAGTTGAATGTTGTTCATTGAGTAATCTTTTTAGCGTTGTTACTACCGATGTGTAATACTTTGCATTTTTCTATGTTGAATTTCATTTGCCATTTTTCTGCCCAGTTTTCTAAAGTGTCTAGGTCACCTTGTAGTTTTTGCCAATGTACTGTTGAGGTTACTTTATTAGTAATTTTTGTATCGTCAGCAAATTTCGAAATTTTGCATTCTATTCCTTCGTCTAAGTCGTTTATGTAAATTATAAAAAGAATAGGACCTAATACCGAACCCTGGGGAACGCCACTATTTACTTTGCACCAATCCGATTCTTCACCATTTATTACAACTCGTTGTTTACGGTCTGAGAGCCAATTTTCGAGCCATTTCAGAGTTTTTCCTGTTATGCCATGAGCTTTTATTTTGTCAATTAGTCTCTTGTGGGGTACGGTATCGAAAGCTTTCTGAAAATCGAGATATATTATATCAACTGCTCTATCCTTATCATATGATTTGTAAACATCATTGAAGAAGTCGAGTAAGTTTGTTAAGCATGAACGTTTATTTCTAAAACCGTGCTGAGAATCTTTTATTAAATTATTTTCTTCCAAATGTTTTACTATTTTGTCCCTTATAATGGTTTCCATTTATTTGCCCGTTACCGATGTTAAGCTAATTGGTCGATAATTGCCGGGAGAGGACTTATTTCCTTTTTTGTATATGGGTGTCACGTTAGCTAGTTTACATTCGTTTGGAACTATCCCAACATTCAATGATTTGTTGAACAGATTTGCGAGTGGGTTTAATAATTCGTGTTTTGCTTCTTTTAGTATCCTTGGGGATATTTTATCAGGGCCTGGGGTTTTATTAACTTTCAAATTGTTGATTGCGAACAGGATATCGTCTTCATAAATCGTAAAGTTTTCGAGCTCAGTGCCATTTGATTGATTCGTAGGGGTAGGTCGGTTACCGGTAGTATCTTCCGACGTGAAAAACTGATGCAAAATAGTTATTTAGGATATTCGCCATTTGTACTTTGTTATCTGTATGATCTCCATTTTCCGCAACAAGTGGGCCTATTGTTGAAGTTACCGTTTTTCTGTTTCTTATATAGCTGTAAAATTCTTTCGGATTGGACTTGCTGGAGCTGGCAATATGAAGTTCCAGATTCTTCTTACTTCCTTTGATGAGATTTTTGGTTGTTCGACGCAGTCTATCGTGTTCTAATTTATCGCTATTATTCTGAGTTGCCTTATATTTTTGGTATGCCTGCTTTTTTACTAAGAGGATGTTTTTTATTTCATTATTCCACCATTTTGGCTTATATTTGCCTGCTGGGCGCCGGTTCGTAGAGGGATGCTTGTATTTATTGTTTTGTTTAGGTTATTAGATAATATGTTCCATAATCGATTTACATCATGAGTTTCGGTCATTTCACTCCAGTCAGTATTGGCAAGATGCCTTCTAAGTTTGTTAAAGTCGGCCCTTCGATAATCTGGTACTTTTTCCGTGCTCACGTTTTCTTTGTCATTATTTACTTTAATGTTAAAGGACACTATCCTATGGTCACTAGAGCTAAATTCCGGTCCGATTTTAACGCTATTTACCAGTCTTTCATTTGTCGTTAGAATAATATCCAGAATGTTATTTCCCCTCGTTGGGTGTTCTACGTGTTGATAAAGGGCACTTTCCTGAAGATTAGCATATAGATCATGTCCCGCGTGAGCATTTAGTGGTTCGCCCCATGTTGTGACTGGCAGATTGAAATCGCCAAATATTACTGCTTCTTCCTGACAACTTATTTCGGCTATTTGATCATAGAGTTTCTCGTCAGTATCGGGTGATTGTGCAGGAGGTCGATAAATTAGGCCAATTATTATCTTGCTTGCTTGATTATTTATTTGAACGTAACTAGTATCAATATTATTTATGGAAGGTTTTGGAGGAGGAGGAGGAGGAGGAGGAGGAGGAGGAGGAGGAGAGGAGGAGGAGGAGGAGGAGGAGGAGGAGGAGGAGGAGGAGGAGGAGGAGGAGGAGGAGGAGGAGGAGGAGGAGGAGGAGGAGGAGGAGGAGGAGGAGGAGGAGGAGGAGGGGAGGAGGAGGAGGAGGAGGAGGAGGAGGAGGAGGAGGAGGAGGAGGAGGAGGAGGAGGAGGAGGAGGAGGAGGAGGAGGAGGAGGAGGAGGAGGAGGAGGAGGAGGAGGAGGAGGAGGAGGAGGAGAGGAGGAGGAGGTGGAGGTGGAGGAGGAGGAGGAGGAGGAGGAGGAGGAGGAGGAGGAGGAGGAGGAGGAGGAGGAGGAGGAGGAGGAGGAGGAGGAGGAGGAGGAATACAAACTGCAACAGACCTATTGGTCCTTACGGGGCAGTTTGGATATCTAAAACTACTAATCTACTGACTACGAGGTAGAGAAAAGGATAGCAAAGAAGAAGGCTCCTCCCCACCCACCACTCCCTCCAGCTAATGCTGGCATGGAAACAGATAGGAAAAATACCATGCAGTATTGAAAAACTGACACGGAAATTCGGACAGGACAGGGAGAAAAAAGAAGTTGATTTGTAATCTAAGCTAACTCTATTTACTACAATTCTGAAAGGGAACAGATGTATGAAAATCAATATACATTGCGGTATGCGTTGACATTTCGTTGCGCGTTATTCTGAAAGAAACTGTGTTAATCGGGGGTTATTTGCCATGTGTTTATCCAGATGGTTCTTAAATGTTTCGACAGTATTACAGTTTACAATGTTCGAGGGTAGTCTGTTCCAATTATTCACAACGCGGTTGAAGAAGAAATGCTTCGCTTCGTGAGAATGAAAACGCTTGCCTATAATCTTATAACCATTGTTTCTCGTGTTTGCTTGATTGATCGTAAATAATTCGCTTACATTTAGGTTGCTGAATCCCTTGAAGATTTTGAACACCTCTATTAGGTCACCTCTCATTCTGCGCTTTGTTAAGCTAAACAAATTTAGTTCTTTTAAGCGCTCTTCGTACGGTTTATTACGCAATCTAGGTATCATTTTAGTGACTCTGCGTTGCACCCTTTCAAGTTTATTTATGTCCTTTTGGTAGTACGGTGACCAGAATACGGTGAGGAGGAGGAGGAGGAGGAGGAGGAGGATACACTTATACATATATATCGGAACATTTTTGCGTATTCTTTTACTATTTTGTGTTGCTCTGATCATCATTGGTGATTAAATTTAGCTTCCCCTTCACTCTAATTAAGGATTTAATTACCTCGTCTGTAAATATGTGTTATATTGTATCTATGTCAGTTGTCAATTAGGTTCGGATGATATGTTACTCCCTACAAATTGATAACTTAATTTGGCCTTCATTACTCTCTCTCTCTCTCTCTCTCTCTCTATATATATATATATATATATATATATATATATATATATATATATGTATATATATATATATATATATATATATGAAATGTACAGGAAATACACGTAACACTCACACACTATGAGGTACATTCACTTGACTGGATTGACATAGAAACACTTTCCGACACCTACACTGAACTGAATATAGAAGTTCTCTCTCTCTCTCTCTCTCTCTCTCTCTCTCTCTCTCTCTCTCTCTCTCTCTCTCTCTCTTTCTTGCAAATATGATGGGCCTAGGGTTGTATTCGTGAATACATCTGCATTGTGATCCCTGAGCCAATTTGTTGCTGGTTTATGCCTTTGTAACATGTCAGGAATATTATTATATTGTGTGTGTGTGTTTTCCCTAACAATTGGTTTATATTTTTTGCATTGACTATACATAGGAATATGAAAATTTACACCTACAACGGGAGAACAGTTTCAGAAGATCACAAATTCGAAGAACTAATTGAAACCCTCAATAATTTTATTTGGGATATTGTGAGACTAAGTGAAGTTCTCAGAAAAGAAGAAAATCTCAAAGACAGTCATCATTGGTTCTACTACAGAGGAAAACAAAATGGAAAGGCTAATGGAGTATGATTTCTAATGAATCGTGGTATTGTTGATGATGTAGGTAAATTCAACAGTGAATCGGACAGGATAGTCTTAGAGATCCTATAGTTACAAAGTTAGTTACTATAGGATCTCTAGATAGCCTGAGTCACTATCAAGGCATTAGACCAGCTGAGGGAGAGAGGTTGGTGTCTCGGTACAGGCCAGATCAGCTACGTTAGTCCACACACCCTGTTTTTTTCCCTTAACCCATTATTTCACAGAGTTAAAGTAAAAAAGAAATAACATATAATTGTGAAAATCTTCCGTTCTGGTCGCACAGGAATTTCTACAAAGCCTGTAGTGCAAGTGTTAACATACGTTGCATGTGGCTCTTTCACGCTTTCAATTTTGGGGGCGACACTACACTACACTACAAGCAGCTTTTCCCTTTGTCTCTTTCCTGTACATTTTATATTTTGTCTTCTTATTACAAACAGCAGTAGAACAATAGTGGTTGAACCAATATTTTTGTTTGCATTAGGATGATTAAAAAAAAAAAAAAAAAATGGAACGTATGTCTTTTTGCTCGAACTAAATACCTCCATAGTGCGTTCAGCACACTTCATAGGTTCCCAATCATGGAAGCAAAATCGTCCCAAGGAAAATGAAAATTACGGCGGCAATATGGCCGAAGTGCCAGCCATCGACAAGAAGGTCTAGAACGGTGACCATTTTGCTTATTACCAAACAAGGAAAGTGGTGGGGTAATATGAACTTTATAATCTCTCTCTCTCACTCACTCACACACTCTCTTTCTCTCTGTTTTTGACCAAGCGTTTTCGGCATTTCGTCCATTCCACCCATAATTCTTCTAATTTTTCCTTCTCGTGTTTTCCGCCTTCAGATGGTTTTGAGAAATTCCTGAAAGTTAATTTTATTTACCCTTGGCACACATACGCTGGAGGAAAATATTTATCACATATGCTGTTGTTCTGTCCTTCCATATTATTTAAGAAAGTATCTTTAAACTCCAGGAGAGTCACTGTAGGCGCCAATAACACAATTGTGTACACTTTCCTTCATTATACAAACCTAGTATTAACACATGTATTTTTTTAAGCGAAACCATATAGTTATAAAACCAAATACAGTATATGATAAAATACAGCTAAATCCATACATTAACACAATACCTAAAAAAAAAATATGTTAGGAAACGAATACAAATATATATAATATATATATATATATATATATATATATGGGCTTGAGTATGGTGTAAACATGCAAACATTTATCTAGAAGGGGGATCTTGGGATGTTTTTTTCAAGCTTGATGTAGGTCTAGGGAGGAAATTATAAACATGATAACAAAATTAATAAACTATTCCCCCATTAAGATCTATGCGGATATGTTCAACCCCTTTAGGATTGTTCACATTCACTCCAAGTTTAATGTCCTTTGAAAACTTGGATATCACACGTAACAGACCAATATGAATGTCACTGATGTACACTCGGGGAAAACACAATCTAGACACAGGTGAGCTGTATATAATCTAGACACAGGTGAGCTGTATATAATCTTGTGTGAACGGAATTAATCGGGTGAAACAAAGGTCTGTGAGGTATTATCACAAGATTTCGACCACCTTCCAAAATGCTTAGAGCGTTAGTGTAAAGATTGTTTTTTCCTCGAGTGTACATGATAAACAGCATTATAAATTATTATGTCTCAGCCGAAGACCGTTTCCTCCTAAATTACAGGTTCGCTATGGCTCGCCAGGACAAAATCGACACCTAAATGTCACTAAAGGTCTTAATATTAACACAGAAATTGGGGCGAATGTCTTAGAATCTCAAAGGCTAAACATAAGGGAAAGAGAGGCTCAAAAAAACCCAGGAGGCACAAGATAAGAGGATAATAGACGTCCAAACTTTAGAGGAAAATGTGATGGACGAGTTCAAAACAAAGGTTAAGGAGATGGCGTGGTTTTTCAGCCCCCTTTTCTCCTCACGTTTAGCCCCATTAGTTTTGATTTATTATAAAAGTTCGCATTATTAGTTTCGCGATTTTAAAACCTTTTCACCCGATAGATTTGCCAAATTAAAGACCTTTCGTGCCATTTAGGTATCGAGTTTATCCTGGTGGGTGATAGTGCGCGCGTAATTGTGGAGGAACAGCCCGGTTTTTCTACCAAAAAATGTACAAATTTATCTCGATGCTCTATAGAAAAATGGAGAGAAGTGTGTCTGTGGGTAACGTTTGAATGGAGTTTGTTTAGTTAGTGAATGTGTGGGTGTTATTAAAGTGACAAGAATGTGCGGGTGTTATTAAAGTGACTAGCATGTGTGGGTGTTATTAAAGTGACAAGAATGTGCGGGTGTTATTAAAGTGACTAGAATGTGTGGGTGTTATTAAAGTGACTAGAATGTGTGGGTGTTATTAAAGTGACTAGCATGTGTGGGTGTTATTAAAGTGACTAGAATGTGTGGGTGTTATTAAAGTGACTAGAATGTGTGGGTGTTATTAAAGTGACTAGAATGTGTGGGTGTTATTAAAGTGACTAGAATGTGTGGGTGTTATTAAAGTGACTAGAATGTGTGGGTGTTATTAAAGTGACTAGAATGTGTGGGTGTTATTAAAGTGACTAGAATGTGTGGGTGTTATTAAAGTGACTAGAATGTGCAAGTTGTTGGTTGGTATAGGAAATATAGATGTGGCAAACTCCAGACCAGATAATAAAAACAAAAACTATACACAATGCGACAGCGAGCCTGTAATTTTAAGAGTAACAAGGTCGGGCATTTTTCTACTGAAAAATGTACACATAAAAAAAAACATCCATTAGAACCTCTTTCTAGATTAATTTGTAAAGATTTTGGTAGAAACAATTCCCAGCCAAAGGCCGATTCTTCAAAAATACAGGCTCACTATCGTTCGCCAGGAAAAAAGTCGACACCTAAATAACACGAAAGGTCTTAATATTGACAAAGAGATGGGGAAACAGGTACTAAAATCACCAAACTAATGGGGTAAAAGTCTAAGAATCTCAAAACTAATGGAGCTAAACATGAGGGAGAAGGGGATGTAGATAAATGACCCATCTTCCCTTCATATTAATTTTGTTTCATACACTTTTTCATTATTCTCGTCTTCCCCCTCTTTTGTGTTTAGCAGTTCCATCACAATGACTTTTTTTTTGTATGTTTGCCATATATATATATATATATATATATATATATATATATATATATATATATATATATATATATATATATATATATTGTTGAACACGTGGCAATTTGCCTATCTAAAAAACAATTAAACAACATAATTTTGGCCAACTAGTAATTTTCGGCGACGTCACGCAGCCATCCTCAGGAAAGGCTTACCTTACATTTTAGTGATCCTGTTTTAGCAATATATACAGAGTTATACTCAAGTTTTTAGGATCTGTTGGTAACCCTTTCCTGAGGATGGCTGCGTGACGTCGCCGAAAATTACTAGTTGACCAAAATTATGTTTAGTTTTTTTTATATATACCCGGTATATATATATATATATATATATATATATATATATATATATATATATAATCAATACCCCACATATAAGTTTTAGATAGCCTATAGAATTATTAGTTTTATTTCTGTAGACGGGTTTTCATTATTTCTGGACAATACAACAATTATCTTAAACTTCCGGTATGACCTTCAGTAGCCAATATCGAATGTGGTCTGATTATACCGTGTGGGACATTTCCTTGGTGTAAGCTAGGTAAAATATATATATATGTACGATTCGGTATGGTTGTCTTGAATACTATATTTTTTGTCAGTATTTAAGGGGGCAGTGGGTGTTTGTTTGGTCTATTAATTCATGTATTCATATATGTTTTTAGTTTCCTACCTAGACCTCCATCAAGCTTAGAAAAACACCCCCTTCTATATAGATTTGTAAATTTTTCGGTAGAAAAAGGTCCCGGCCAAAGGCCGATTCCTCCTAAAATTACAGGTTTGCTATCGCTCGCCAGGAAAAAATTCGACACCTAAATGGCACGAAGGGTCCTAATATTGACAAAGAAATGGGGTGAAAGGTCATAAAATTCCCAAACTAATTGAACCAACGCCTTAAAATCTCAAAGCTAGTGGGGCTAAACATTAGGGAGAAGGGGGTCCAGAAAAACGGTCCGTCTCCCCTTAAGTTCCCCCTTCCTTTATCACACCATTTGTTTATTTTGCTTCCAAATAATCCCCTCCCGTCCCTTCCGAGGTTTGAAATGCTTTTAATATTTACTTTCTGACTCGTCTCGTTTCTCTCTGGAATTATTTACTTTGTATTCACTCTCTCTCTCTTACTCACACAAACACACACACATTCTCTCTCTCTGTCACTCTCTCTTCCCCTTACTCACACAAACACACACACATTCTCTCTCATACAATTAGGGCACCTCATTTCCGCATCCTTTTTCGAATGTCTTTTTTTTGCAACCAATGTTTTGTGATCCCTTGCCTATCATTTGATTACAGAAACCAGATTTGCCTGAACATTTTGGAGTATATTCATTGGACTCCCGATCTTATATATTGGATTGCGTTTTTTTATGATATTTAATTCTCCCGTGTTTATTACTTTTGATATTCCTCTACTGATATTTTAAATGTTTTATGTACCGCTACTTGATCTCTTAAGGGAGCTAACCTCTCTGTTTTTCTCTTTCTCTTCCTCTCTCTTTGGCTTGTATCTATTCGGCCCCATTCAGCCTACTGTTTTAAGACGTTTACCGCCATGTAGGTGTCAATATTTTCCTGGCGAGCGGTAGCGAGCCATCATATATATTTTTTGTTTTGTCAGCAAGCTAAATTTGTACATTTTTCGATAGAGAAATTTCTCCGGCCAAGCCGGATTTCTCCATATAATGCTGGCTCGCTATCGCTCGCCAGTAAGAAATCGACACCTGGATGGGGATAAACGTCTTAAAACAGTTGGCTGAATGGGGCCGAATGGATACAAGCCAGGGAAAGAAAGAAAAGGAGAGCAAGATTAAAAAAAGCCTGTGACCTCCCCTTAACGTTTTTAATTTGTGATATTCCTGTACTGATATATAATGTTTATAATTATGTAGCGCTGAATGATCTCTCCAGGTCCCAGTGCTTGGTCTTTGTGCCGAAAGCCGGTATCACACGAGCGCTTTTTCACTCAACTTTTATCCTCAACGCTGGTCTGGCAACTTATGAGGTCAACATTTAATATTATGTCTGTTACCTAAATTCATCTACTATCAGTCTGGTTTCCGATACCAGTGCAAAATAATCCAGAAATGTTGCCAGAAAAATGCTGATCATCGAATGTTGACTATATGGGGAGATGGGGAGATTGTAGGCACCAATCGATCAGGGCTAGACCCAGGTGAGGTTATAGGCATGTGATAAAGAGTCGCTGGAACTCCTGTTTCATTTGCTTGGCCTCTCTTACTGATTTTCTTTGTGCCTCATTTACACTGAGAGCAATCCAGCTAGCTCTCACAAACACCTCCTCCTCCTATCCACTTCATTACACTAAACATGCACACCACACTTCATTCCTCCACACCAAAATACAAAAAAAAAAAATGATGAATTCTAGCCCAGCCTCGGAGTCCCCAGGGGGGGGGGGGGACCATAAATGCCCCCTCACCCGACCGACCATCCCCTGACGACCCCACACAATTACCTGGACCTCGGCCTGTTACTCTTTCTATTAATTTCTGCAACATTCGCGGACTTTCCTCTAACTTTCACTCTGTTGAGCACCATCTCTCCTCCTACAAACCTGATCTTCTCTTCCTCACCGAAACTCAGGTGTCTGTAGCAACATCCAGCAACCCTTTCTCTGTATCCTCCTACTTTCTCTATTCTAGTTTCAAAGCCAAAGGCGGATGTTGTGCATATGTGCACAACAAACTCACTTGCTCTCGTGTTCCCGATTTCGACAACTCTGAATTCTCAACTTTATGGCTCAAACTTTCCTGTCATTCTCTTACTAAATATTTCTGTGCTGTCTATCTTTCCCCTAACTCTACCAACTTTCCCAAATTCTTTGACTATCTAAACTCTACAGTGGAACACATTCTATCCATTTCTCCTTTCTCAGAAATCTCCATCTTAGGAGATTTCAACGTTCACCACCGCCAATGGCTCTCCTCTCACACTACTGATCCACCTGGTGAACAAGCCTACGTCTTTTCTATCCTAAATGACCTAGAGCAGTTAGTTCAGCAACCCACCCGTATCCCGGATCGCATCGGAGATCGGCCCAACATTCTTGACCTGTTTCTAACTTCTAACCCTTCTTCTTATACTGTCGATCTTTTCTCTCCTTTGGGCTCCTCCGACCATAAACTTATCTCTGTCACCTGTCCTATATCTCCAGTACGGCCACCCGATCCTCCTAGCCGGCGGCGCTTGTGGCACTTTGGCGCTGCCAACTGGGAGGCTCTTCGGCAGTACTTCTTTGATTTCCCATGGAATGATTTCTGCTTCCATGGCCGAGGACCCTCGGAGAGTGCTGAACGCATTACCGAGGTAATCCTATCGGGCATGGAAGCATACATTCCATTCTCCTTCTCTCAGACTAATGCTAAAAAATCTTGGTTTAGGGCATGGAAGCATACATTCCATTCTCCTTCTCTCAGACTAATGCTAAAAAATCTTGGTTTACTCACGCCTGTTCTACTGCTGTCCGCAATAAGGAGGAAGCATTCAAACGGTACCGACGCCTTAAAACTCAAGACTCTCATTCTTCATATGTTTCTGCCCGGAATCAAGCCAAATCTGTTCTTCGACTTGCCAAACACTCTTTCATCAATAATAAATGCACTGAACTATCCAACTCTAGCTCTTCCCAAGCTTTCTGGCATCTAGCCAAAAACCTCTCCAACAATTTCTCTTCCTCGTCTTTCCCTCCCCTTTCCCACTCTGATGGCACAACCATCACTTCTTCCTCTGAAAAAGCTAAACTCTTCGCTCAAACTTTTGCTAGAAACTCCACCTTGGATGATTCCGGTGCTATTCCTCCCTCTCCGATCTCCTCTCTCTTACTTATGCCTAATATCCTAATCTCTTCTAAAGATGTACTTTCTACCTTCTCTGGGCTTAACACTAATAAGGCGTACGGTCCGGACGGTGTTCCTCCTGTTGTTCTCAAAAACTGTGCTTCTGTGCTGACTCCCTGCCTAGGCAAACTCTTTCGTCTCTGTCTATCCTCTAACGTCTTCCCTTCATGCTGGAAGTTTGCTCACATTCAACCTGTCCCAAAGAAGGGTGACCGCTCTCAACCCTCCAACTATCGTCCAATTGCTCTTATCTCTTGTCTTTCTAAAGTTTTTGAAACTATTCTTGCTTCCAAATTTCTTAAGCATTTCTCTTCTCATAATCTGCTCTCAGATCGCCAGTATGGCTTCCTTAAGGGTCGCTCTACTGGTGATCTTCTTTCATATCTTACTAACTCTTGGTCATCCTCCTTTCAGGACTTCGGTGAGACTTTTTCTATTGCACTAGACATATCGAAAGCCTTCGATAGAGTCTGGCATAAATCTTTAATTTCTAAACTACCCTCCTTCGGTTTCTATCCCTCCATCTGTGCCTTTGTCTCTAATTTCCTTTCCGGCCGTTCCATAGCCGCGGTTGTGGACGGCCATTGTTCACTTCCTCACCCTATAAACTCCGGTGTTCCTCAGGGCTCTGTCCTATCTCCTATTCTCTTTCTAATTTTTATAAATGATCTCCTTAACTGTACCTTAATTCCCATCCATTCATACGCAGACGACTCAACCTTACACTACTCCATTAGTTTTTCAGAACGCCCCAGCCAGCAATCCCTCAACGACAAACGTAATGAAGCCATAGAACTCTTAAATTCTGATCTAAATACTATTTCCAATTGGGGCAGAGAAAACCTTGTTAACTTTAATGCTTCCAAAACCCAATTTCTCCATCTATCTACCCATCAGGATCTCCCAGCGGACTATCACTTATTCTTCAACAATACAAAAATCAACCCTTCATCTTCTCTCAATATTCTTGGTGTCTCTTTTTCTTCTGCTCTCATTTGGAAGGACCATATTACCAGTCTTGCTAAGGCAGCCTCCCAGAAGCTGGGTGTGCTAAACCGCCTTAGGGGGTTCTTTTCCCCTGCACAGCTTCTTGCTCTGTACAGGGGCATAGTGCGCCCTTGTATTGAGTATTGTTCACATGTGTGGGGAGGTTCCTCTCACACCGCTCTCCTAGACAAAGTTGAAAGGAAGGCCTTTCGTATCATTAACTCCCATCCACTCACCAACTCTCTGCAATCTCTCTCTCTCCGCCGCAATGTTGCATCTCTCTCGCTATTCTATCGCTACTATAATAATCAGTGTTCCTCAGAGCTATCCCAGTGCATACCACCTCCTTTACGTAGGGCACGTGGTACCCGTCTTGCAACTCAATCCCACCCCTACTCTGTGCAACTCTCCAACCCAAGAGTGAAACGTTACTCTCAAACTTTCTTCTACTCAACAGCTGAGCTCTGGAACTCTCTCCCAGAATCAGTGTTTCCTTCTTCCTATGACTTAAATTGCTTCAAACTCCGTGTGTCCAGGCATTTTAGCTCGAACGTCCCTTGATTTTGGCCCTGTCACTCTTTCAACTCTGGGGGAGGCACTCGCTGTAGGCAGTTATGCCTTTTGCCTCCCTCAATCACATAGAAAACAAATAAATAAATACAAAAAATATATGCTCTTGTGTGATACTGGCTTGAATTTTATCACTTCAAATATATTCATTGGTCATTTTAGAGATGTCATAAAATATGTATTCTACCTTGGGAATCTCCTTCGACACACTTAAATATATGATTGACTGGCCAAGTATGTAACTGATTTGCTTCTAAATAATTGCATGATTTATAATATATTATTTTAATGTTCCTTACTTGCACGTTAACGTCATATTAGTTGCATTAAAACTACCATTCAATTATTTCTAGTTTCCAACCGGAATTTTACTCTTACAGGGCTTTTCTATTCTACACGAGTCGAAATTCTTATACAATAACTTTAAACTGTATTCATCGTACCCAAAAGATTAAAATATTGTCATTATAAGTTTCAGGTTTCGGATAAAGAAATTTAATAAAAACAAAAATTCATTTAATGAGTTTAGCGCGGTTTACGACCGTTGCAAATTACATAGATAATATTCTTTGGAAACATATTAAAGCGGTGCGAAATAATATTTAACTGTGGGGGCAACATAACCCCCCCCCCCCCCCTCTCCCCCACCCCCGGAACAAAAAAATATCAGCTCTAGCGTTATTAAAAGAAGGCTGAGAGAGAGAGAGAGAGAGAGAGAGAGAGAGAGAGAGAGAGAGAGAGAGAGAGAGAGAGAGAGAGAGAGGGAGAGAGAGAGAGAGAGAGAGAGAGAGATCCAAGTAAGGTGATTAAAGAGATACTAACTACTGTAACTTACGGGTAGAGTATAAAGCCGCTGTCACACGAGCGCCTTTTCCGTCAATTTTACATGAGCAAGTTTGTTCTCGTATTATCATTTCGGGACTTTTTCTCACTGGTATCGGTAACTAGACTGAAGGTAGATTATGTTAGGGGGCTGAATTCTGATGAAGTGTAATTTATTTAAGCTTCCAGACCATAATTGCTCGTAAATGTTGCTCGAAAAAAGGCTCCTGTGACTCCAGTTTAATGCACCAGGTTTCCAGTAGGTAGTACAATAAGACCTGACGTTATTATTATTATTATTATTATTATTATTATTATTATTATGCGTAGTAGTTTATGAAAGGTGTCACTCTTAAGGGGAGGACTCCACTTGAGGGATTTTTTTCTTGACCCCTTTCTCCCTCATGTTTAGCCCCATTGCTTTTGATATTATAAAACGTTTGCCCCATTAGTTTAGCGATTTTAAGAACTTTCACCTCATATTAAGACCTTTCGTGCAATTCAGGTGTCGATTTTATCCTGGCGAGCGATAGCGAGCCTGTAATTTAAGAGGAACCGGCCTTCGGCCGGGACATTTTTCTACCGAAAAATGTACAAATTTATCTTGAAAGGGACTCCAGGGGGTGTAATTTTAAGCTTGATGGAGGTCTAGGGAACAAACTAAATACCTTCCCTTAAGGAGGAGGTAGTCGCTTTTTCTGGACCTCCTTCTCCCTCATGATTAGCATATTAGCTTTGAGATTTTAAGACGTTCATTCTATTAGTTTGTCGATTTTAAGACCTTTCACCCCATTGTGTTGTCAATATTAAGACCTTTCCTACTATTTAGGTGTCGATTTTATCCTGGTGAACGACAGCGAGCCTGTAATTTTAGAAGTAACCGGAAATATCTCTAGCGAAAAATGTTCACATTTATTTTAAAAGGGGGTCTAGGGGTGGCTATTTATTTTAAAAGGGGGTCTAGGGGTTGCTATTTAAAGGGGGTCTAGGGGTTGCTATTTATTTTAAAAGGGGGACTAGGGGTTGCTATTTAAAGGGGGTCTAGGGGTTGCTATTTAAAGGGGGTCTAGGGGTTGCTATTTAAAGGGGGTCTAGGGGTTGCTATTTATTTTAAAAGGGGGTCTAGGGGTTGCTATTTATTTTAAAAGGGGGTCTAGGGGGTGCTATTTATTTTAAAAGGGGGTCTAGGGGTTGCTATTTATTTTAAAAGGGGGTCTAGGGGTTGCTATTTATTTTGAAAGGGGGTCTAGGGGTTGCTATTTAAAGGGGGTCTAGGGGTTGCTATTTATTTTAAAAGGGGGTCTAGGGGTTGCTATTTAAAGGGGGTCATGGGGTTGCTATTTATTTAAAAGGGGGTCTAGGGGTTGTTGAATTAAAGTGGGTCTAGGGGTTGTTGAATTAAAGTGGGTCTAGGGGTTGCTATTTAAAGCTTGATGGAGGTCTAGCGAGGAAACTAAAAACTAAATTAATTAAATATATACATAGCCCAAAAACCAAGCACTACCCCATTTAATGAATAGAAGAAAACAAATTGTGTTTGTGCAATTAGTTACAATTAGTTACAATTAGTTACAATTTAGTAAGTTATTTAAGATAGGACTTCAGAGGCTATCAACCATCCTGGATCATTAAGGGGAGGTTTTTAGTTTGTTCCCTAGACCTCCATCAACCTTAAAATTACACCCCCTAGAGTCTCTTTCAAGATAAATTTGTACATTTTTCGGTAGAAAAATGTCCCGGCCGAAGGCCGGTTCTTCTTAAATTACAGGCTCGCTATCGCTCGCCAGGATAAAATAGGCACCTGAATTGCACGAAAGGTCTTAATATGGGGTGAAAGTTCTTAAAATCGTAAACTAATGGGGCAAACGTATTTTAATATCAAAAGCAATTGGGCTAAACATGAGGGAGAAAGGGGTCAAGAAAACAATCCCTCAAGTGGAGACCTCCCCTTAAGCCAGCCCACTGTCAGTCAAGAATAACGTCAGGACTGGATTATTAAGCCAGCACACTGTAAGTCAAGAATAACGTCAGGACTGGATTATTAAGCCAGCACACTGTCAGTCAAGAATAACGTCAGGACTGGATTATTAAGCCAGCACACTGTAAGTCAAGAATAACGTCAGGACTGGATTATTAAGCCAGCACACTGTCAGTCAAGAATAACGTCAGGACTGGATTATTAAGCCAGCACACTGTAAGTCAAGAATAACGTCAGGACTGGATTATTAAGCCAGCACACTGTAAGTCAAGAATAACGTCAGGACTGGATTATTAAGCCAGCACACTGTAAGTCAAGAATAACGTCAGGACTGGAGCCACATTTCGAGAACTCCAGTCTATTTCGAAACTTTCACATTGGAATCGGAAAGTAGATGGAAGTTAAATTATGTTAGGTAGTTTAATTTGTATAACACTATAATCTTGAAGATGTCAGACTATAATTACTCGTAAGAATTGACGGAAAAATGGCTTAAGGGAGCCCACCTCACTTTTCTTTCTCTCCCTCTCTCTTTGGCTTGTATCCCTTCGGCCCCATTCAGCCTACTGTTTTAAGACGTTTACCCCCATCAAGGTGTCAATATTTTCCTGGCGAGCGGTAGCGAGCCAGCATATATATATTTTTGTATACACCAAGCTAAATTTGTACATTTTTCGATAGAAAAATTTCTCCGGCGAAGCCGGATTTCTCCATACATCATTGCTGGCTCGTTATCGCTCGCCAGGAAGAAATCGACACCTGGATGGGGATAAACGTCTTAAAACAGTTGGCTGAATGGGGCCGAATGGACACAAACCAGAGAAAGGGAGAGAAAGATAAACAAAAATGCCGGTGACCCCCTGAAGTGACACCGCCTTTATCGACGAAATCTAATCTAACTTCGGGCTGTTGTTTAGATTTTTTATTTTTATACCAACATTTTTCTTTGAAGTTTCCTTTTTCCTTCCGTATATTTTGAGCCGACTTTCTCTTCTCCTCATCTGCATAATGAGATGCGGGTGTTTACTTGACCAACTTTCAGGCCAAGAACCCGAGGTAGCCAGGCAGAACGGAAGGCTTATTCTTTGGTACACTCTGATGCCATAGTCTCTAGCCCACTCATAAATATTCCTGGATTTCACCTAGTTCTAATTATGGAAGTATATCTTTGGAATAGAATTCATGAATATATGTTTATATACCTGTACTATACATCAATTACAAAGATACTACCACAGAAGTACTATAACTAAATGTCCGTCTTGGCTGGGATTGAACTCAGGTTAAGCAGATTCATACGTGAACGTGCTCTGCACTCAACATCACAGCCTTCACCATAAACATAATCACCCTTGCCACCACACCACACCAACGGCCAGCACCACCACACCCTTCACCAGCACCACACATCAGTCTATTCAGCGTTTAACCCTTTGAGTACCAGCGACGTGTGTTATAATATATTCTAGCTATATTTAGACGATATTATGCAGCTTAGGAAGGATCTGTGGTAGTTACAATGGTTGGTTGAGATAGTTTGAAGCCATATTATTGGTAGAGGTCCGTCCTAAGCTGAATAAATTCGCATAATAGTTGCCAGAATACGATGAAATTGACGTCCCTGGTACTGAATGGGTTAAGCTCTCAGAAGTCTAATAGCAGGGAAGCATATTTAACAGGTAGAATAGTCAATATCACAGCACACATAACCACTAGGGCGGCCACAGTATCAGCTGCTGTGGCAAGTATAATGACCTCTTTATATTCCAAACCAATACCATCACCCTGGCTATCCTGGGAGACATATCAAAGTTTAATATTATATAATGGAGAACCAATACAAAATCGAAAACTTTGTACCTAAAATATTATGGCAAGTTAAAGCTCAGAGTTCATTCAATAAACATTGTAGGAAAGGTTGTGATCAAAATCTTAAAGGCTAAGCGCAAACACAAAGATATACTGTTATAAATTGGCAACAGTACAGTGGATCTAATGTAGCCATGTGTCACGAATGTAGTAGCAAGGATAAAGGGCGTATTGTCCTTAGCATCAGTTTAACCCGAGAAAGGCTAAAATCCTCATAAGAGGTTTGGTGGGCAAAGGCAAGATCCTCAAAAGATCCAAGGCCAAAAAAAAATCTTTTAAAATACCCCAGTGGCACTCAAAACAAAGCAATATGGGATTAGGTGAGATAATTCCCCTCCGTTACTTGCTACCATTCCAACATATGTATCCCAACCCCCTCCCCCTTCCCCTCCTTCACCCCTTTTTCCCCCCTCCTCAATTCCCCTCTCCTATTTTTCCTCTTATTCCCCTTTTTATCGGGTAATTTTCGGCGCAAATTTCCTTCCTGCGGTCTCTATAGCATGACGAGGCATCTAGATATCCTTGCAACAGAGAGACTTCTACTTAGAGCAGTCTGTGTTGCTTAACCCTTTCCGTAATATGACGCGATTTTGAGCTTATTGGGGATACTTTAAAGCCGTTGTTACCATCAGGGGTATTAAGAAACCTTTAGTTTAGTTACTTCAACCTCTGCAGTTGTCTTTGAGTTAGCTGTGGGCAGAAAACTAATTTTGGAGAGGTAATTATAAGAGTGAGAGAACTCTATTTCTTATTGCTAATCTGGCAACCTCTGCGTCATAAATGTGTGAAAGGGTTAAGAACTCGGGAGGCGAAGATATATGCCGCCGCGGCTCTCCCCTCATGAATGGACCGGTCGTCAATAATACGTCTGTTTCACCCCCCCAAATACTATTCCCACTTGTTTTATTGCTCTTATATGTAAATATCTTCATATTAAACATAAAATAAGCATATATGAATAAATCATAACGATATTTATGGGAAACTGACGATTCGTTGGGAATGAACCAAAATACCTCCGCATGGCGGGACGTTTCAAATACCATAGTCTAGCCTTTGCCGGGTTAATGGCATGCATCAACCCAGGTTTAGCTTTAGGGTTAAATTCATACCATAGCTAAATGAATCTCTTCCACCTGCCCCCTTTGCTGATTGTTCATAACATGTAGGTGCCACACAAAAAATATTACTTTTTCGCATCTAACTCCATGACAAAATAATATTTTCGCTTGAGCTATGCGACGCGTGCATCCTCGACTCAAAAGAAAACTCTTACAGTTTAAACTTATATTATGTGCAGTGAAGTTAACAAAAAAACAAACTTTTGAGCCAACAGAATTTAATATATTAGGTTTCATGCTGTGTGTTCTGTCTACTCACTCACACAGCAGCATGCGATAAATATTTAATATACAGTATAAATTATGAGATACGTGCAAAATTTAGAAATAAAATTCATATCACTGCATGCACACACACATACACCTCCCCCCCCCCCTTCCACACTGACACACACACACACACACACACACACACACACACACACACACACACACACACACACACACACTGTGACGTTAACCACTCCGTTAGAACCGCATGGCTTGTCCTACAGTGACTCGCTGGGATCGCCAGGGCAGTGGATGTGGCTACAGTTGATGTATTATTGTGTGCTTTATTTCATATGAAAGCTCGTGTCATGGGCAGTCCAGAAAGGCTCTTTGTTTTCGCCCATGTCAAGGCTTTATATATTTAATTGCAAAGTATATGTTTTATCATTAAGTAGTAATGATAGGATTTGAGAGAGAGAGAGAGAGAGTAGAACAGAGTGAGAGGAGGCGCGTAGTGTTTTTTGGCATGCTCGATGACGTCACGGCTGGCTGGCCTCTTGGGGATTGGTTGGAGGAGTTTTTTACCATGCTTGGTGACGTAATGTTTGGCTGGCTTCTTTGCCATTGGCTGAAGGAATTGTTACCGCTTTGTCTATGTGGTGCGAGCTAGTGCTAGTATATATACAGCTCTCTTGCCACTCTCTCCCTCAGATCTGGTTTCTAGAACGCATCCCTCTTATCCCTTTGATACCTGTCCTCCTACCTGCACCTGAGAACCTTTTCCTCTGCCTATCTCTCTCATTTTCCATATCTTTCACCACCTTTTATTAATATTATACCCCCTCTGGTTAACTCTGCATAATCAGCTTCATGCTGGCCAGTTGTATTGTGTGTTAAGGTCTTATATAACCCATGTATGTTAGTTGTTAAGATAAGTTGATCACGAAGCATTGGTTGGCATTCATATTGTTCAGTACTGCTTCCTATAATTATTAGTGTTCTGCTGGATTAGATAATGCTAGACTAGGAGTCTGATACTATAAGGTATTGTTTCCGATGGGTGCTGGCTTTAGTTAAAAGCTGCACGACATACCTGAGAACTGGAGTTGATTGGGTAAATTCTAGTTTGTGTGCCATTGAGAGTAGAGCATGCACGAATGAGAGCTTTTTGCCTATACCATTCTGCACTGTTCTAAGCTCGTTGTTTGTCTTTGAGGTACGCCAGGAGAACGCTTAATACTTCGGTATTAAGGTTTCTCAAGAGAGCTACCCTTCATTATAACGTAATATTTGACGCACAGACTTGAGATTTGCACTAGGCTATGTGGCATGCCATGCGCACCAGTATTTCGTATCATTGACTCTAGCTAGACTTTATCTGTCACAGTAGACATTAAGTATATTACACCAATTACTCTTTTTATGCATACCCGTTTATGATTACACAAGCATTTCGCAACCTAGTTTGATGTATTGAGACACAAACGACTTAGGCTCTTTTTGTTGATAGGAATACTGCATTGTCGTGGCGATTATTATTATTGTTGTGGCGTTTAGGATATTCTTGGCTCCGACTGCATTATATCTCCTGCCTTTTTGTGTGCATAGCCTGCACGAGCATTGTTCCGCTGCCTGCCTTTTTGGGTTCCATTTCCGATTCGAGCATCTTGATAGCATCTAACATTTAAAGAAGATTCCTTGTTGGTGTTGAAGGACTTAGTGCACTTTCTTTCATGCAGGAGTGCCTGACATTTATTGATTAAAGTAACGTAAGCTGTAACTTCTCTTACCACCTTACTTTGCATACCATAACCAAGCACCTTCGGTTATAGGTAGTAATAGGCTGTTTTCACATAACATTAAGCCTAGAGTAGACGCACATTTATTGAGAGTTTAATAACCTATTATTGCATATAGAACTCTGCAGAGTATTTGTGTTCTTTGTTCACTGGGAATATACATCAGAGGTTGGATCTAGCGCTTTCCGTTGTAGCATTTATGCCATTACTAGTCCAATGAATAAGAACCCTGATATATTTAAACCTCAGTCGTAACAACACACACCGACCTACACACACACACACACACACACACACACACACACACACACACACACACAGACCAAATGCCTTCAGGAACACTATAGGCTAATTCCACGAGTCCGCTTCTCTCACAGAGCACTAGATATGATATAGCAGGCAGCGCTCTCTCTCTCTCTGCTCTTCTATCTATCTATCTATATCTATCTCTATCTCTATCCCTCTCCCGCTCCCGCTCTCTCTCTCTCTCCCCCTCTCCCGCTCTCTCTCTCTCTCTCTCTCTCTCTCTCTCTCTCTCTCTCTCTCTCTCTCTCTCTCTCTCTCTCTCTCCCCCCCCCCCCCCCCCAGGAGGAATATGCACGTACTTCTGTCCTTCTGAATGTATATGCGTCTCTGTCTATTGTGGGGGGGGGGGAATATTCACGTACTTCTATCTATCTATCTATCTATCTGTCCTTCTGAATGTATATGCGTCTGTCTATTGTGGGGGGGGGGGGGGAATATTCACGTACTTCTATCTATCTATCTATCTGTCATTCTGAATGTATATGCGTCTCTGTCTATTGGGTAAGACACGGCTCACTGGGAGGACACTCAAATATGAATCCAGAGGGTGAGGGTTCCAGTCAGCAGCAGCGACCAGTCCGAGTTTTGAATAGGTAATATCATTTTCCACTGCGGCTACGAGTCAAGAACATATACATTTCTTAAGGGGACGTTATATTATTTCAAGGGGACGTTATATTAATTCAAGGGGACGTTATATTATTTCTTAAGGGGACGTTATATTATTTCTTAAGGGGACGTTATATTATTTCTTAAGGGGACGTTATATTATGTCTTAAGGGGATGTTATATTATTTCTTAAGGGGACGTTATATTATTTCTTAAGGGGACGTTATATTATTTCTTAAGGGGACGTTATATTATTTATCTGTTTGTTTTATAATATTAACGGTACATATATTTGTATTCGTTTTCTCCCTAGACCTCTATCAAGCTTAGCAAAAATACCCCTTTGACACCCCTTCGAGATAAATTTGTAAATTTTTTGGTAGAAAAATGTTCGGCCTCTTAAACTACAGGCTCGCTATCGCTCGCTACGAAAAAATCGACACCTAGATAGGGCGAAAGGTCTTCCAATAAATGAATAACAAAAACAAAAATGGGGAATTGGTCTGAATACATAAATACATACATACATACATACATACAACTATCGTCATTAAATTAAACAACCAAGATCACGGATCATATTGTAGTCATAATGGAGGAGCTTATAGGCAGACAACGATCACAAATTTGCGTACCGGACAAGAACATGGAATAATACGTACTATTATGTGAACACAACAACAGCAATACTTATGTAGGAGACAACGCATACATGTACAGTTGGTCAAAGTTCCAGCTGACCCACCCTCGTTCTGGGGCTCGCAGAATTAGCTGGCAATACTGGTGTGGTTGCCAATCAGTGGATATAATAACTTGAATATTAAAGAAAATTTACGAACTTGGGTGAATGTTGTGAATGTTCGTGATCATACATAGCGGTGTATGCATATTTATTTAAGATAGGCTAACTTTCCCTTGTTTAGTATATGTTCTAACAATGATATAGCCGAAATCAGATCTACCAATCCCAATCTTTGTAAGACACACCTCCTTCCTACACCAGTATTGCCAGATAATTCTGCAAGCCCCAGAGCGAGGGTGGGTCAGCTGAAACTTTGACCAACTGTACATCGTCAGTTATGATCGCTGTTATGGAACTATTCCATGTTTTCTCTTTTATATCTTTATTTAGTATTGCAATGGCAAGAATGATTTACAGCGTGGACAAATTTCCAGTACCGTGAATGTTTGCATGGAGAAATATACCCATATGACAACATATATTTATTGTTATATAGACACGACAACGATCGACTCTCTCGATCTGAAAAGAACTCTAGAAGAATTGACACTGTTCGTGTTCTGTCATGTAGGTATATGTCGCCAACATATTTATCTATCTATCTATATACTCAGGCCCAATCCCCACATTTCCGATTTGTCATGTTTTTTTTTTTTTTTTTTTTTTTTTGTATTTTTTTTTTTTTGGGGGGGAGGGGGCAGACTCAAGACAGAGCCACAATAGGGACAACACTACAGAAAACAATGAACACACAAACACAAACACAAAATACAAATTCACACACATAAAGTCTTTATTTATGATATACCGTAGATTCTCAAAGTCAATCCTTGTGCTTTGCCATAAGTAAAAAAGTCTGTAAACGCTAAATGTCTTATCGGCTGTACGTTTATACATACACACACATACACAAGCACAGAAATACACATGTACATAGTTAGTCTGTATGTATCTTAGCTGGAAGGTTATGGGCGCACAGTCGGCATCTCACTGGGAGCAGAATATGGTAGTGATTGTTCTCTCTCTCTCTCTCTCTCTCTCTCTCTCTCTCTCTCTCTCTCTCTCTCTCTCTGTCTGTCTGTCTGTCTGTCTGTCTGTCTGTCTGTCTGTCTGTCTGTCTGTCTGTCTGTCTGTCTGTCTGTCTGTCTGTCTGTCTGTCTGTCTGTCTGTCTGTCTGTCTGTCCTGGAATTATTGGACATGTGATGGACTTGAGCTATGCACGTAATTAAGTGTGTATTTTTTGTTTTATTCTTTTAATGGTGGACCAATTTCGAGAGTGCCTCTCCAGTTTATAACTGGAATTAATCTGTTATCGTGCATGTGTATGTGTCTGTCTCTCTGTGTGTGTGTATATGTCTGTGGTGCATGTGTGTGTGAAGTGTGTTTGTGTGTAGGCCTATGTGTGTGTGTGTGTTACGTTTTTTTTTATTATAATAGATTTTACATTGTAATACCGTTAGATATGATTGATAGTACGCATATATTTTAGTTATCATATTCTGCACGTTGCGTTTCTCTCATTTTAGGATTACTCAACGCATTTTTTGATTGCGGTATATATTTTGATTTATTAAAGGTAGGTTACTATTGAATTATAGTTTCTTGGTTTGAGAAAATACGTAGCAATGCAATATATACAAAATTGAAAATAAATCAAAAATAAATACATAAATAAATAAAATAAAATACATTATATCTCTGAACTGCAGCTTTATTATATACGGTGTGAATATATTATTTTATTTATATTCATATATTAGTTTTGATTGTATTATACCATGAAGGGAGATCTTACACACCGCCCTTGGAAATTTGATGGAAGGTGATGTAACACACACACACACACACACACACACCCACACACACACACACACATATATATATATATATATATCCTGCACATCAATCATCTGCAATAAGGTCTAACTATAATGGTCGAAATGTGAACTACCAAGAAATGTTTCCATGACCAAAGTATATAAATAGTACAGTAGTTGTCTTAAAGCTGACCCTTGTGGATTCCATTTTTATCATAATATTATTTTGCTAAATGTTCAGTGTGTTATATTCACATAGTGATGTTGATAAGTTCCCTTTTCTTTCTATTCTGCGGATCCTGTCTTGGTTTGTTTGTTTTGAAAGGTTTACAATATAATGTATGTATTGAAGGTTGGGAATGTCTTTGAGAGGTGTTGGCTACGGCTGTGAGAACGTACAGTCGCGCTAATAAGTGATGTCTCGGCACCAAGTATATTTGATCGATAATTGGTATCCGCAATATCTAAATTTCAGTTCTTCATATCGAGTGAAATATACAAACATGTCCCTACATTTACCCACCCTATACAACATCTGGTAAACATTAATACAGCACAGAAGACGCCAAACGTAATGACAGCCGGGACATGACTTATTAGCGCCACCGTACCATTATTTGGGCGAATAAAATTCCCTTCCACAGTAAATATGGCGTGCCGTTTGTTTAAAATATGTTTTATTGGATTCAGAATTGTGCTTGGTGGGGCTGATAGGGAGTTATGAGTATTGCCCTAACCCCTTCTGTACCGGCAACGTCTTTTAAATTTTGTTCTCGACTATACTTAAGCGATTTGTACAGTTTGAGAAGGATATGTGGTAGTAAAAAGCGTTAAGTGACATAGTTCGAAGCCTTTTAATTTGTGGAGGTCCTTAATGAACTGCACAGAATCGTCTAAATGTAGCTAGAATAAAATTAATATGACGTGGCCGGTACAGAAAATGTTAATACATATAGCATGGCACCAAATAAGTAATAAGGATTTTGAATGTGGGATACTTCTCGGTGCAAGAATGTTGATTCCCTTGACATTGTTTTCCTTCCGTCAGTCGTCAAAAAAATAACAAACAAATCAAATGTAATGGCCTCCTCTGTTGATGTTATTAACATTCGGGTTTTCTGGTCCCTGTTCACCCTCAAGTTTAGTCCCATTAGTTTTCAGATTGTCCGACGTTCGACCCTTTAGTTAGGCGATTTTAAGACCTATCGCCCCCTATTGTTGTCAATACCTTTCGTGCCAATTAGGTGTCGATTTTCTCCGGGCGAGCGATGGTGAGCTTGTATTTCTAGGAGTTTATCTACCGAAAAAGGTAAACATTTATCTTAAAGGTGGGGTCTAGGGGGTATTTATTTCAAGCTTGATGAAGGTCTAGGTAGGACATTGTTTAACTATTATACGGATCAATAAATTAGCAAAGAAATACGTCCGTCCCCCCCCCTTAACCCCTTCTTTACCGGTGACGTCTTTTTAATTGTATTCTAGTAATATTTAGACGATTTTGTGTAGTTTAAGGGGAGATATCCACTTGAGGGACTTTTTTCTTGACCCCTTTCTCCCTCATGTTTAGCCCCATTGCTTTTGAGATTTTAAGACGTTCGCCCCATTAGTTTGGCGATTTTAAGAACTTTCGCCCCATTTATGCCACTTTTAAGACCTTTCATGCCATTTAGGTGTCGATTTTTTCCTGGCGAGCGATAGCGAGCCTGTAATTTAAGAGCAACCGGCCTCCGGCCTGGACATTTTTCTACCGAAAAATGTACAAATTTATCTTCAAAGGGGGTCTAGGGGGTGTAACTTTAAGCTTGATGAAACGTAGGGAACAAACTAAATACCTCCCCTTAAGGGGGATATGTGTGGTAGTAAAAAGGGTTATGTGAGGTAGTTCGAAGCCTGTTTGTTGCTTGAAGCCCTATTTATGCTGATTACAATCGTCTAAAAGTAGCCAGAAGAAAGTTAAAAAGATATCGCCGGTACGGAAGGGGTTCAAGTGTGAGTATGATGTGATATAACTCTCCATCCACCCTCGTTTGCCTTTTATTAGCCATCACTTGAGTTATGGTGGTCTTTTATAGCTATAGCCAATCACTTTGCTAGCGGCCCATCTATCCCGAATTGAATGAAGAAGAGTTCGGTGTTCTATGTGGGGTATAGCTTCTCTATAAATATTTTCTTTTACTACATATACCAAATGCACCGCAATTATGTTCGAAAAGTCTGGACAACACTATTGCTTCCATTTGTTCAACGTGTAAGGGGTTATTGCTGTTGATAAAACCATGATAAAATTAACAATATTCTATCGACCCCTTTTGTTACACATTGTTTCGTAAAGTATAAGGTAGTCAAAACCTAATCTAAATTCTTCCTATTCTCACATTTATATTTTCATCCCAGCATTTTTCTTCGGTAGCCTATTCTTCCTTTTTCTTCGGTAGCCTATTCTTCCTTTTTCTCTCATATATTATACTTTTTTCTCCCACATGTGTTCCCTTTCTCTCCCACATATTTTCCCTTTCTTTCCCACATAATTTTCATTTCTCTCTCACACATATTTTTCCTTTCCCTCCCACATATTTTGAGCCGGCCATCTCTTCACCACATCTGCATAATGAGATGCGGGGTGTTTACTTGACCAACTTTTGAGGCCAGCAAGCGAGGATGGCTTAATACTCTCTGTTAACCCTTTGAGTACGGGTGATGTCCATCCAGGCTGCAGCCTTTTCATGTCCTTCCTAAGCTGATTAAAATCGTCTAATGAGACGATATGTCTTAAAATCGACAAACTAGTGGGGCGAACGTCTTCAAATCGCAAAACTAATGGGGCTTAGAATGAGGGAGAAGGGGGGGGGGGGGGAGGGAGGGGGGGCAGACAAATCAACTACTTCCCCCCTAACAGACAACCGTTTACTCTGACATTTAGTCTTTGACTGATTGGGCCTGGGGAATTCCTGCATTAGTAGTGCTTGGATTTTGTTTTTCATGTTATTGCATAGACCCGTGTTATTGCCAAAACACAGTCGAGAGTTAAGCGCACACCACAAAACATATTACGTACGTAGTGCAGTCCAAAGCAAATCGAGATCAGATTATAGACTTTGAAAATCCTCTTTAAGGGGAGGTATTTAGTTTGTTCCCTAGACCTCCATCAAGCTTAAAATTACACCCCCTTGAGTCCCTTTCAAGATAAATTTGTACATTTTTCGGTAGAAAAATGTGCCGGCCGAAGGCCGGTTCCACTTAAATTACAGGCTCGCTATCGCTCGCCAGGATAAAATCGACACCTGAATTGCACGAAAGGTCTTAATATGGGGTGAAAGTTCTTAAAATCGCTAAACTAATGGGGCAAACATTTTATAACATCAAAAGCAATGGGGCTAAACATAAGGGAGAAAGGGGTCAAGAAAAAATCCCTCAAGTGGAGATCTTCCCTTAAAACAAATATATACATATACCGGTATATATATATATATACAGTATATATATATATATATATATATATATATACAGTATATATATATATATATATATATATATATATATATACAACATAAATAATATCCTCGATTTTAATTTTCTAATTATCAGTAAACATTAAGAACATAAGAGGCAGACCCCTTTTACAAAGGGTGCAATGTTGAGCTACACAACTATTCCATCGACAGGAAGTCTAAATTATGACTACTGGTTGTTTAGAGCTGTCGATCCCGTTGTAGTGGATACGGGTAGAGTGGGAGGACAGGGTCATGGCAGAATTAAAAACAGAAAATGGATATGAAAATATACATTATACCAATATATTTAGCCTCGGTGAGAATGTATCATACTTAATTTGACGTAAACTCTTTCAACTATGGGGGAGGCACTCGCTACAGGCAGTTCTGCCTTTTGTCTCCTTCACTCACATAGAAAAAAAAAAACTATACAAAATTTCTTTACGTTTGTATATTTGCAAAAATGGTCTAATATATCTGATCGGTTTAACCCTTTCACGCTTATGACGCAATTTTGAGCCTATTAGGGTTACTTTAAAGCCTTTGTTACCATCAGGGGTATTTAGAAACCTTTAGTTTAGTTACTTCAACCTCTGCAGTTGTCTTTGAGTTAGCTGTGGGCAGAAAACTAATTTTGGAGAGGTAATTATAAGAGTGAGAGAACTCTATTTCTTATTGCTAATCTGGCAACTTCTGCGTCATAAAAGCGTGAAAGAGTTAATATGGAGCAAACAATCAAGGTAATTATGCATTGTCTTGCGGGTGTTTTTTAAGCATGATACAGGTCTAGGGAACCAAATTAATACATGAATACAGAAAAAACAACATAAAGAAAAACAAATTAATAGGATCAGCTCGTTGGAAAGAACTGGTATGGGTGTTTATGTAAATACGTGTAACTTGCCCTCTTACCGAAGAAAAAGTAGCCTAAGAACAACACTTTTCTTAATGATGCGCGTCATAATCCTAGGACATTACACACTCAACAAACTAGGAATAGAACGAAAATGGAAGCAGAAAGAGAGAGAGAGAGAGAGAAAGTGAGAGTGAGTGAGTGAGACAGAGAGAGAGATTGTGAGATTGTGTGTGTCTGTTGTATACGTAAACAATTGAGTGCTTATGTATAATTATGTAAACAATTGAGTGCTTATGTATAATTATGTAAACAATTGAGTGCTTATGTATAATTATGTAAACAATTGAGTGCTTATGTATAATTATGTAAACAATTGAGTGCTTATGTATAATTATGTAAACAATTGAGTGCTTATGTATAATTATGTAAACAATTGAGTGTTTATGTATAATTATGTAAACAATTGAGTGCTTATGTATAATTATGTAAACAATTGAGTGCTTATGTATAATTATGTGACTTGCTTGGGTGTTTGTAAAGATGGAGTAAGCACGCAAAATAGAAAGCCGGTATCACACGAGCGTTTTTTCACTCAACATTTATACTCAACACTGGTCTGGCAGCTTATGGGGTCAACATATAAAATATTTTGGTTGCCTAAATTCATAATATCATCAGTCTAGTTTTTGATACCGTTTCAAAATATTCCAGAAATATTGCCAGAAAACTGTTGATCATCGAATGTTGACTATAAAAGCTCTCGTGTGATACCTGCTTAATCATGTGCATCTAGACAAAATAGTAGGGCAGTAGAAGAAAAACGAAACTGATAAAACAACTGAGAGTAATAATAATAATCGTGATAAAGCAAGTGAGAGGAAAACATATATTAATTCATATACGCCATGGAGGAGATATCAAAGTGAGGAGAGGATGACGGTTTAAGTTGTCGGAAAAATGATGGATGAGTTCATAGCGAGAGTAAATATGGAGAGTGGTGAGAGGATGTGAGGAAACTGGTCTGTTAGAGAGAGGCAGAGAGAGAGAGAGAGAGAGAGAGAGAGAGAGAGAGAGAGAGAGAGAGAGAGAGAGAGAGAGAGAGAGAGAGAGAGAGAGAGAGAGAGAGACGCGAGGTATGTGCAGTCTGTGCAGTCTGTGTATCTCTCTAACTCTATGTAACCCTCTATCTCTCTTGTATAACGTTCCCTGCTATAGTATTGCCTTCCGCTATGAACACATCCAACAATTTAGCCCTCCCCCCCCCCCCCCAAAAAAAAAAAGCGGTCAATCTTCCTCTCGATCGACTCCCTCCCACACTCCATCCATTTATTATATATTTTTCAGTTTCTCTCTCTCTCTCTCTCTCTCTTAACTTTAATACCAGAGGAGCCCAGGAGTTACTACGACTCCCATACTGCAGAACATCACATGCACAACGTTGTCTTAGCTATAGGCGAGCTAAATTATGGAACACCCTTAACGAACCATTCAGACATGCTGTGTCTATATTTGTGTTCAAAAAGTCTATTAAGAAACACCTTTTAGATCAATACTAAATAGCGATGATTTTATGTAAACCAGTCTATTTAATTTCTCCATTAGTAGTGTTCATGTAACTACTGTCATACCTATTCTTAATAGTGTTCATGTAACTACTGTCATACCTATTCTTAATAGTGTTCATGTAACTACTGTCATACCTATTCTTAATAGTGTTTATGTAACTACTGTCATACCTATTCTTAATAGTGTTCATGTAACTACTGTCATACCTATTCTTAAAGGCTACTGGAAATAATTAACTAAGTTGATTCTTGCTGTTTCCATGATAAAGCAGGTAATATACTTTATTATTATATTTTAAAAACTGTGTAACCTAGCGTTAAATATTTACTGACTTCTATAAGGCTATAGTATTTTCGCTCAAAGTAGGCGAGAAATCATAACTCTATTCTCTGTCACTCAAAATGGGCTAGAGTAAATGGGCTGTAAATTTCCACCTATTCCTTGATTGGC
>CM064497.1:5165587-5217270 GCA_032716605.1 Paralithodes platypus
ATGAGGTCACAAGGAACGTCTTTTTACCCTGTCATAGATATATTTTACTGTTAGGCGATCTATTATTTTGTTGACATGTTTATTTATGTATGCATATGGGTCACATCAGAGTTCTTGTGATTTACTAACCCTCTGCCTTATACATTTTCTGCTTCCATTAACTTTCACATTTTACTCCTGAAGTTTATGTCCGTCCGCCCCTGGCCATAAATCTCTGCTCACTCTCTTTCCCTTTTGTTAAACTATTTTGTTCATGTCCCTCGCGGCTATTTAAATATTCCCTCACTATTCACTAGAGCTATTGTTGCCCGATTTCCTTTATTAACTTCTGGCCTTCGTTCTCCCTTATCACACCATTAGTTATTTTCCCTGCACATCTCGCTTCCCCACTGCTCTGAATCTGAAATTGCTTTGTTATTGTACCCTCCTAAGCAGAAGGAGGCCATGGTTTTGCAAGGCGTCCGTCGATAACTATATTTCTGGGACGAGCAAGGTTTCATCGTTGTTTGTCAAGGGGAGAATTGATTTTATATTTGTATTGTTTTTTTAGTTCAATGGTTCAATATGCTTATTGTTCACCGAGTAAAAAATATTGTTGTTAAGTATTTCTATATATTTTTTTACATAATAGGCAACTGTTTCTTTAACTGTGACCAGTGATTAATATATAATTACATATAATTATGCTTGCCGATTTCATTAAGGGGAGATATTTATTTGTGTATATATTTAATATTATAGTTTCCTCCCTTAACCTCCATAGGACGAAGGCCGGTTCCTCCTAAAATGCAGTCTTGCTTTCGATCACCAGGAAAAACACAAATCGACCTGAACGACACGAAAAGTCTCAAAATCGGCAAACTAACGGGGCGAAAGTCTGAATAACTCAAAACTAATGGGGCTAAACATGTGGAAGAAGCAGGTCCAGAAACCACCCTTTAACTTTGCTCAACGTATCACTGACATATTGAAGGCAAGCATTTCATTTGTACTTATCCATTACAGTTTAAGGGAGCTCAGACGGTATTGTGCAGCATAATTTACTGATTCGGCTCAATGGTTTAAGGAGGGGGTTTAGTTTGCTCTCTAAACCTCTATCAAACTTAAAAAATCACCCACAAGACCCCCCTTCGATATAAATTTGTACATTTTTCGGTAGAAAAATGTCCTGGCCGAAGACCGATTTCTCTTCAAATACAGGCTCGCTATCGCTCGCCAAGAAAATAATCGACACCTAAATGGCACGAAAAGTCTTAATATTGGCAAAGAAAAGGGGCAAAAGGTCTGAAAATCGCCAAACTAATGAGGCGAATGTCTTGAAATCTCATCACTAATAGGGCTAAACATGAGGCAGGAGGACTCGAAAAACCAACTTAAAAACCCACCCTTAAATGCATATGTTTTAGCTTTCATTATGATGTCACATTTAGTACATTGAGTATTTATCCAACTTTGTCATCAATTTATCGATGTACATTGGTCATAATTGTCTTATGTCTTATCATGATTATAATTGATAACTTTGCTTTGACTTTGGCTCATACCTAACTCTGATAGCAGCAATATTCGGTGACAGGTCAGTTGAACCAGTGCCACTTTAACCAGTGCTAACTCAACCAGTGGCCACTTCAATCAGTGACCATTTCAACCAGTGACCATTTTAACCATTAGGTTAGGTTAGGTTAGGTTAGGTTAGGTTACTGGTTAAAATGGTCACTGGTTGAAATGGTCACTGGTTAAAGTGACACTGGTTGAAGTGGCACTGGTTCAACTGACATGGAACCGCAATATTCATATGCCATTCATATTGATGAACGAAATATTATTATAATTGTTTGATTTGCAGACTTCTATCTATCTATCTATATTCTCAGGCCCAAGCCCCACTTTTCCTTTTTTATTTGATTTTTTTTTTTCTCTCTCAAGAGAGAGCAAGAATGACTTGACTATAAGATATATCCAGTCAAAAATCAATCATCCGTTTCGCAATATTCATTAGACCCTAGATAGATGAGACTCTTACTCACTCTTCTCAGAATGCGTCTGTTACTAAAACGCGTCCTTACCCTCAATAGAACTTCAAAGTTACCGGTAGATATTCCGTGTTCTGTTCGTAGACAAAAGAGAAAATGGAAGCTCACCAACAAGGTACCCGTGAGTAGAGATCTTGTAGTGAGACAGAGAGAGAGACTATGGTTGTTAAGAACGTGGATGACTGTGATGATTAAAAAAAACATTATTTATAAAGTTATTCACCGAATGTGGATATTATGCTCGTGTTGATTATTTCGGAAGCATAATGGAATATTGCACGGTGTTACTTTATTGATTATATCAGTATTTATTATTGATTATGTAACTTTAGACACGTTATTATTTTACTTTTGTTTACACGAATCCACACATTAAGCCAAAGGGATATTGATTTCGAATTCATATTAATGTACGAATGAACACATCATTCTTTACATTCATAAACATTATTTAACTCCTTTTGATATTTTTCTTTTGGGGGAAGTTTCGTAGACTCTCGCTGTCTTAAGTGTTTCCTGCAATTATCGTTCGACTCCAAATTGTTCTCTGTGTATAACTTGAGAAATATATTGAAAAAAATAATTACACAAAACGCACTTTACCAAGTTTTCACACATGTGTATTATGTTTGCACCATTAATGTACACACTTTTATTATATTTGTTTTCAAATACAAATAATTCCTATGGTATTGCTTACGGTAGACATTTCTATGCAAATAACGATTCTCCCATACTTTTTCTAAGTTGGTGCTTTATGCAAAGCTTGCCACGTTAAGCCGAGATTCGCTCATAGATTCCTCTTGACTCTGCCAGATATGTTTATTAGCCATATATTACCACTCTTGCTAAACCAGCTCCCAGACATTAGGTGAGTTCAAACATCCCAGTGGATTCATTACCCCCACATAGTGTCTTGCTCTCGTGTTCTGTGTATTTTTCGTATTTTGGGGTATGTTCCACCCATATAATACCGCACTTCTCGAAATGGTTGAATCAAAGGCATTTTGTCTCATTAGCTCACCTCCTCTTACTCATTCTCTACAATCTGTCTCTACACGCCGCAATGTTGCATCTCACTCTCCCTTCTACCGCTATTACAGTAAATCAATGTTTTTTCAGAGCCATTTCAGTGTATACCTCTTTCCTAACAAACAGTAGATGGCACCCGCCTTTCAACACATTTCCACCCCTAATTTGTCCAAGTATCTAACCGATATATACTGTATATATATATATATATTCACACACACTGGCATGCATAGAAAACATACATTTATGTATGGATACTGTAATATGCCATTTTACTTCAAACACATTGATTTGATTAAAACAATATTCAGAGATCCCGTGACTAAATTAATTTGATTTGTCGAGCACCGTAAGGCTTCATTTGCATCAACACTCTGCGGTCGGTACTTTACAGACACATATACAAATACTGTATATATACTGTATAGCCTATATATATATGCAATATTTATCTATATCTATTTATCTACATATATTTATCTATATATATATATATCTATCTATCTATATCTATTTATCTACATCTATTTATCTATCTATCTATATCTATCTATCTATATCTATATCTATCTCTATCTATATCTATCTCTCTCTCTCTATTTATCTATCTATCTATCTATCTATCTATCTATCTATCTATCTATCTCTCTCTCTCTCTCTCTCTCTCTCTCTCTCTCTCTCTCTCTCTCTCTCTCTCTCTCTCTCTCTCTCTCTCTCTCTCTCTCTCTCTCTCTCTCTCTCTATCTCTCTATCTATCTATCTATCTATCTATCTATCTATCTATCTATCTATCTATCTATCTATCTATCTATCTATCTATCTATCTATCTATCTATCTATCTATCTATCTATCTATCTATCTATCTATCTATCTATCTATCTATCTATCTATCTATCTATACTGTATATATATATGTGTGTGTGTGTGTATGTATATGAATATGAATATATGCTTCAGATATTCATGAATATGCCTGTAGTGCCTGTATCACATTCAGTTCTGGGTGTCACTAGGGAGGTGGACTGGCGGAATGGGCCTATAGCATTCCAGCCAGCCCTTGCAATAACTGTGCGGGGATTTGCATGTACAGTTGCGGTCAGGAGTACACGAACAGTTCCTAATGATACAAAGGAGACGGTGAGCATTATATAGGGATTCCCAGTAATTTTATCTTATTGCTCAAGCAGTTAGATCAGAAGAAAAGTGTTGCATGGCTTCATTACGTTTGTTTTTGAGGGATTGCTGGCTGGGGCGTTCAGGAAAAATAATCGAGTAGTGTAAGGTAGAGTTGTCTGCGTATGAATGGATGGGACTGGAGGTACAGTTGAGAAGATCATTTATGAAAATTAGATAGATAATGGGAGATAGGACAGAGCCCTGAGGAACACCGGAGTTGATAGGATGAGGAAGTGAGCGATGGCCGTCCACAACCGCAACTATGGAACGGACAGAAACGAAATTAGAGACAAAGTTACAGATGGAGGGATAGAAACCGAAGGAGGGTAGTTTAGAAAATATAGATTTGTGCCAAAATCTATCTAAGGCATTCGATATGTGTAGTGCAATATAAAAGGTTTCACCGAAGTCCCGAAAGGAGGATGACCAAGCGTTGCTGAAATTGCATGAAAGATCTTAATATTGGCAAAAATATGAGGTAAAATATCACAAAATCACCAAACTAAAGGGGCAAGGGTCTTAAAATACCAAAATATCAGAACTAATGGGGCTAAACATGAGGGAGAGGAGGGCCCGAAAAGTCAACCCTCCCCCCTTAATAAGTTATTTGCCTGGTGACTCTTTACCCCAGCTGGGTTCCTTCCACGGTAGTATTATCTGGCCTCTCCAGCTCTACTCCTATATTTCCGCTATATTGGTAAACTCGCTGTTTATGGTGGCGGTGGTGAGAGAGTGTGAGTGAGAGAGAGAGAGAGAGAGATATACTGTAGATAGAGAGAGCGCGCGCGCACACACACACACACACACACACACACTTTGACGTTAACCACTCCGTTAGAACCGCATGGCTTGTCCTACAGTGACTCGCTAGGATCGCCAGGGCAGTGGATGTTGCTACAGTTGATGTATTATTGTGTGCTTTATTTCATATGAAAGCTCGTGTCATGGTCAGTCCAGAAAGGCTCTTTGTTTTCGCCCATGTCAAGGCTTTATATATTTAATTGCAAAGTACCGGTATATGTTTTATCAGTAAGTAGTAATGATAGGATTTGAGAGAGAGAGAGAGAGAGAGAAAGAGAGAGAGAGAGTAGAACAGAGTGACAGGAGGCGCGCAGTGTTTTTTGCCATGCTTGATGACGTCACAGCTGGCTGGCCTCTTGGAGGAGTTTTTACCATGCTTGGTGACGTCATGTTTGGCTAGCTTCTTTAGCATTGGCTAGAGGACTTGTTACCGCTTTTCTACACGGCTCGAGCTAGTGCGAGTATATATACAGCTCTCTCGCCACTCTCTCCCTCAGATCTGGTTTCTAGAACGCATCCCTCTTATCCCTTTGATATCTGTCCCCCTTTCCGCACCTGAGAATCTTTTCCTCTGCCTATCTCTCTCATTTTCCATATCTTTCACCACCTTTTATTAATATTATACCCCCTCTGGTTAACTCTGCATAATCAGCTTCATGCTGGCCAGTTGTATTTTGCGTTAAGCTCTTATATAACCCATGTATGTTAGTTGTTAAGATAAGTTGATCACGAAGCATTGGTTGGCATTCATATTGTTCATTACCGCTTCCTATAATTATTGGTGTTCTGCTGGATTACATAATGCTAGACTAGGAGTCTGATACTATAAGGTATTGTTTCCGATGGGTGCTGGCTTTAGTTAAAAGCTGCACGACATACCTGAGAACTGGAGTTGATTGGGTAAATTCTAGTCTGTGTGCCATTGAGAGTAGAGCATGCACGAATGAGGGCTTTTTGCCTATACCATTCTGCACTGTTCTAAGCTCGTTGTTTGTCTTTGAGGTACGCCAGGAGAACGCTTAATACTTCGGTATTAAGGTTTCTCAAGAGAGCTACCCTTCACTCTAACGTAATATTTGATGCACAGACTTGAGATTTGCACTAGGCTATGCGGCATGCCATGCGCACCAGTATCTCGTATCATTGACTCTAGCTAGACTTTATCAGTCACAGTAGACATTAAGTATATTAAACCAATTACTCTTTTTATGCATACCCGTTTATGATTACACAAGCATTTCGCAGCCTAGTTTGATGTATTGAGACACAAACAACTTAGGCTCTTTTTGTTGATAGGAATACTGCATTGTCGTGGCGATTATTATTATTGTTGTGGCGTTTAGGATATTCTTGGCTCCGACTGCATTATATCTCCTGCCTTTTTGTGTGCATAGCCTGCACGAGCATTGTTCCGCTGCCTGCCTTTTTGGGGTTCCATTTCCGATTCGAGCATCTTGATAGCATCTAACATTTAAAGAAGATTCCTTGTTGGTGTTGAAGGACTTTAGTGCACTTTCTTTCATGCAGGAGTGCCTGACATTTATTGATTAAAGTAACGTAAGCTGTAACTTCTCTTACCACCTTACTTTGCATACCATAACCAGGCACCTTCGGTTATAGGTAGTAATAGGCTGTTTTCACATAACATTAAGCCTAGAGTAGACGCACATTTATTGAGAGTTTGATAACCTATTATTGCATATAGAATTCTGGAGAGTATTTGTGTTCTTTGTTCACTGGGAATATACATCAGAGGTTGGATCTAGCGCTTTCCATTGTAGCATTTATGCCATTACTAGTCCAATGAATAAGAGCCCTGATATATTTAAACCTCAGTCGTAACAACACACACACACACACATCAATGCAAACGAACATGAATAGAATTCCATGCTAGTTTATAATGTACGTGTTCTCGTTTTATGTGCAAAGTTGACCCCAAATCGCCTAATCTGCTTCAACTTTCCTAATAATCGATTCCATGACCTAATATAAGCATTATTTGATTCCAAGGATTTTAAAACACTCACATAAACCCACGCATTGCACTGTGATGAAACACAATTATAAATACCAATTAGTAGTGCTGCATTGCGTGTTTGCTGTAGCCCAATGAAATGTTTGGAACTATTGTGTAATGCTATGATAATTAAATCCCCAATAGTTGCATATATTATAAATAATCCTCGTTTCGATAATAATTAATGTCACTTACAGTCTGAATTGATTCGCCCGTTGTTTGTGTGTTGTTCATAAAACCGATATTATAAACTACAATAAGATAACAGCCGAAATGCGCTGAGCCAAATTTACACAAGCTAACCGTATCGTATCCTTAAGGGGAGGTATTTAGTTTGTTCCCTAGACTTCCATCAAGCTTAAAATTACACCCCCTTGAGTCCCTTTCAAGATAATTTTTGTAAATTTTTCGGTAGAAAAATGTCCTGGCCGAAGGCCGGTTCCTCTTAAATTACAGGCTCGCTATCGCTCGCCAGGATAAAATCGACACCCGAATTGCACGAAAGGTCTTAATATGGGGTGAAAGTTCTTAAAATCGCTAAACTAATGGGGCAAACGTTTTATAATATCAAAAGCAATGGGGCTAAACATGAGGGAGAAAGGGGTCAAGAAAAAAAATCCCTCAAGTGGAGAAATCCCCTTAACCCAACCACCGCTTTATTCAACCCTTTCAGTACCGGTGCCGTCCTTTTAACCCAACCACCGCTTGTTTCAACCCTTTCAGTACCGGTGTCGTCCTTTTAACTTTATTCTGGCTACTGTTAGACGATTATATGCAGTTGAAACAGGACCTCCAGCAATTAAGAGGCTTCATACTTAAGGGGAGGTATTTAGTTTGGTCCCTAGATATCCTTCAAGATTAAGATTACACCCCCCTTGAGCCCCTTTCAAGATAAATTTGTACATTTTTCGGTAAAAAAATATCCCGGCTGAAAGCCGGTTCCTCTTAAATTACAGGCTCGCTATCGCTCGCCAGGATAAAATCGACACCTAAATGTCACGAAAGGTCTTAAAATTGATAGAAATGGGTTGAAAGTTCTTAAAATCCTCAAAATAATGGGGCGAACGTCCTAAAATTAGAAAACAATTGGGCTAAACATGAGGGAGAAAGGAGTCAAGAAAAAAATCCCTCAAGTGGATATCTCCCCTTAACCCTTTTTACTACCACAGATCCTTCTTAAACTGCCCCCAATCGTCTAAATAATAAAACTAGAATGAAATTAAAATCACTTCGCCGGTACAGAAGCAGCTGAGTACAGAGAACCCTGGACAATAAAACACTTCGCCGGTACAGAAGCAGCTGAGTACAGAGAACCCTGGACAATAAAATACTTCGCCGGTACAGAAGGAGCTGAGTACAGAGAACCCTGGACAATAAAACACTTCGCCGGTACAGAAGCAGCTGAGTACAGAGAACCCTGGACAATAAAACACTTCGTCGGTACAGAAGCAGCTGAGTACAGAGAACCCTGGACAATAAAACACTTCGCCGGTACAGAAGCAGCTGAGTACAGAGAACCCTGGACAATAAAACACTTCGCCGGTACAGAAGCAGCTGAGTACAGAGAACCCTGGACAATAAAACACTTCGCCGGTAGAGAAGCAGCTGAGTACAGAGCACCCTGGACAATAAAACACTTCGCCGGTACAGAAGGAGCTGAGTACATAGAACCCTGGACAGTAAAACACTTCGCCGGTACAGAAGCAGCTGAGTACAGAGAACCCTGGACAATAAAACACTTCGCCGGTACAGAAGCAGCTGAGTACAGAGCACCCTGGACAATAAAACACTTCGCCGGTACAGAAGCAGCTGAGTACAGAGAACCCTGGACAATAAAACACTTCGCCGGTACAGAAGCAGCTGAGTACAGAGAACCCTGGACAATAAAACACTTCGCCGGTACAGAAGCAGCTGAGTACAGAGAACCCTGGACAATAAACACTTCGCCGGTACAGAAGCAGCTGAGTACAGAGAACCCTGGACAATAAAACACTTCGCCGGTACAGAAGCAGCTGAGTACAGAGAACCCTGGACAATAAAACACTTCGCCGGTACAGAAGCAGCTGAGTACAGAGAACCCTGGACAATAAAACACTTCGCCGGTACAGAAGCAGCTGAGTACAGAGAACCCTGGACAATAAAACACTTCGCCGGTACAGAAGCAGCTGAGTACAGAGAACCCTGGACAATAAAACACTTCGCCGGTACAGAAGCAGCTGAGTACAGAGAACCCTGGACAATAAAACACTTCGCCGGTACAGAAGCAGCTGAGTACAGAGAACCCTGGACAATAAAACACTTCGCCGGTACAGAAGCAGCTGAGTACAGAGAACCCTGGACAATAAAACTCCTACCACGGCTTTCATTAAACTGGGAGATATCCACTTGAGGGATTTTTTTCTGGACCCCTTTCTCCCTCATGTTTAGCCCCATTGCTTTTGAGATTTGAAGAGAGTCGCCCCATTAGTTTGGCGATTTTAAGAACTTTCGCCCCTTTTCCGTCCATTTTAAGACCTTTCGTGCTATTTAGGTGTCGATTTTATCCTGGCGAGCGATAGCGAGCCTGTAATTTAAGAGGAATCGGCTTTCAGCCGGGACATTTTTCTACCGAAAAATTTGCAAATTTATCTTGAAAGGGGGTCAAGGGGGTGAAATTTTAAGATTGCTGGAGGAGTAGGAAACAAACTAGAAACCTCCCCTTAAACTGGGGGGGTGGGGTGGGGTGGGGGGAGTCAGGTAGTTGAGGTAGTATAATACTAAACAATTTTATATACTTATTTTTTGGACAAACACGTCATTTGTTTCGCTCTCATGAATATGAACAAGTTGTGTAACCGACGTCCATTAAATGTACACCAGTATCGTTGTGGCCTGTTGAGAGAGAGAGAGAGAGAGAGAGAGAGAGAGAGAGAGAGAGAGAGAGAGAGAGAGAGAGAGAGAGAGAGAGAGAGAGAGAGAGAGAGAGAGAGAGAGAGAGAGAGAGAGATTGATTTCCATATTCAGTTCACATAGAGAGAGACGATCTGTTCATCCATGTGCACGTGTATGTATGTGTGTGTGTGTGTGTATAAGGGGGAGGAGGGTACAGTAGAATGTCAACAATTTAGCCAATCCTGTATGTAGTGTTGCCAATTTAGCCAATCTTGTATGTAGTGTTGCCAATTTAGCTACTTTTCCGCTAGCTCTAGAGGTATTTACTTCGATCTAGAGACAATTATTTACATCTAGCGAGTTGAATTCTTGCGATATCCTGGAGATTGGAGCCATTTAGAACGATTGTGTAGAGATTGTGGCATTATGCTAGCGATTTTCGGCATTTATTTACTATCTAGCGGAATTGATTTTGTAACCCTGTGGTTGTATATGCTATAGGTAGCGCCAACGAACTTGCCACTAATCTTGACCCCTTAACGTCTCATAACTCAAAATATATAAGAGCAATCGGGCTGAAATCCCTCTCATTTGGGAAGAGTCCAGCAGGTAATAGGTGTGGATATTTACAGCCAGTTTGCTTTAGTTCCTTTTGAGTTACGAAGAGGTCAGGGATAGAGATTATTGTCAAGTTCGTTGGCGTTACCTATAGTTATGGTATGTTTGACAATTGGTACTGAGGGGAGTAAAACAGTTACAAAAGTTAAGGGTAGATGGGTCGTTTTTCTATACCCCCTTCTCCCTCATGTTTAATACCCATTGGTTTTCAGATTTTATTATTTTTGTCCCATTAGTTTGTCGATTTTAAGACCTTTCGCCTCATTTCTTTGTCAATACTAAGACCTTTCGTGCTATTTAGGTGTCAATTGTTTTCCTGGAGAACGATAGAGAGCCTGTAATTTTGGAAGAATCGGCCTTTGGCCGGGACATGTTTCTACCGAAAAATGTAAAAATTAATCTAGAATGGGGATCTAATTATATTACACACCTAAACACGAATTATATGTAAACATGCCAGATCCACAGCACACTATATTTAGAGTACTGTTCACGCATCCAATTGAGTTCCCATCTGCAAACACATTAACAAAGAGGTTTAGATACAAATAGATGTAGATATACATACACAGATAGATGGATACATAATAGATGCAGAACAATAGATATAGATAAATACGTGGACATTAACCCATTCAGCACCAGGGACGTCCTTTGCATCATATTCTGGCAAGCATTAGACGATTTTATCCAGCTTGGGAAGGGCCGCTGGCAATAATTAGGCTTCAAACGTATCTCAACCAACCCTGTTACCTACCACAGATCCTTCCCAACCTGCATAATATCGTCTAAATATATCTAGAATACAATATAACACACGGCGCTGGTATTCAAAGGGTTAATGAACAGACAGGTAGAGCGCTTCCACCTATATCATATTCAGTTCTCAGCGAGGGAGCCACACTGGGAGAATTATCCTGTAGTATTCCAGCCAGCACCTGGACCAACTGTGATTTACTAAGAGAGAGAGAGTGTGAGAGAGTGAGAAGGAGTAAGATAGATAGATAGATAGATAGATAGATAGATAGACAGACAGACAGACACATAGACAGACAGACAGATAGATAGATAGTTAAGTAGATATATATATATATATATATATATATATATATATATATATATATTATATATATATATGCATATATATATGCATATATATATGCATATATATATATATATATATATATATATATATAGAGAGAGAGAGAGAGAGAGAGAGAGAGAGAGAGAACGATGATCTTGGTAAAATCGTATTCCAACCAGCTCTAAGATCATCCTTATGTGTGTTGTGCGTGAATGAAGACACTGACGGGGTATTTATTTATATTAAAACTCAAATATATTATTATAAAGTTTTAGCATTCTTGTTGACTAAAATACTTTCTCTTTTTCCCGCAGTTGATGTGTGTGACGTCACCCTTACCAACGACTCTGCAGTATCAAGGTGTGAGTGACCGTAATAAACACCTGGAGCGACTCACCACCTTCGTCACTTAACCCCTACTGTACCGGCAACGTCTTTCTTATTTTATTCTGGCCACTATTAGACGATTTTATTCAGTTAACAAAGGACCTCCAGCAATTAACAGGCTTGGAACTATCTCACTTAACCTTTTTGACTGCTACAGATCCTTCTTAAACTGCATAAAAACGTCTAAATATAGCTAAAATAAAATACAAAAGACGTCGCTGGTACAGAGGGAGTTAAGGAAAAATAGACCGATTCACACGAACTCTTTATTCCAGCAACTAATATTAGATCAGTTTGTTATAGTAATATGTCTGGACTATTATTCTTCTCTTGACGACTAGATTGGAGGTAGATTATTGGTGAAAACAAAATCTTATAAAAGCTTAATTTAGAATCGTGCATGCCAGAGTTGTGAATATAGTTAATGCAAATGCTCCTATAAACTCACCTAAGTACAGGAGACTGCTGTGAACAATGAAACCATATCCAGTAAATGCATACAGGACATTAGTTACTGAAGTCGGTGACATGCACACATGTTCACGGCAAGTCATTGTTGCTGTTCAACCAGTGATGTCACGGCTCAATGACACCCGTCTCTGTAGACCTATATATGTATATGCTCTTGAAACATAAGTGTACAGTAATGTTATTATTCAAAATGTTCATTAATATTCTTTACAGGTATTTACAAAGGTCATCAATAGATAAAATTGGGTGTTGATTATGAACATCTTAACAAACAATTTTCGAGTACTAATGAAATACATTTGAAAAACAAAAGAAAAAAAGAAAAAAAAAAGTGTAAAGAAAATCGAGTGCTAATCTATAATCATAATACTGACACAAAGAAAACAGGACAACACAATATTCTGACAATTCGACCAATTGAAATAACACACTTGTTTCGAAATACATGAATACAGACGCTTGATATCATGGACTAGAGTTTTCCTAGAAGTTGTGATTGCTGATTAGAAAGCACAGCATAAGAGTGTATTTGTAAAAATATAAACATTGAAAATCTGATTAAGTTAGTGACCATGCCAAAGATAATCAAATTGAACGCGTTTACTAACTTAACCTAACAGTTTAATGCATTCAATAATAAAGCTAAATTATGGAACAGTACATAGGCTGAGCGAAACGCTAAACACGCAATAATGGTTTCGAGTGGTTTGGTTCAAGGTTACTCTCCGAGTGTCCAAAAATATACAAATTCTATAGAAATCTACAAACTCGACAATACGACATTCAAGCATAGTGTATTAAACGTATTGAACATGCAGCCTGTCAAATTCACAACGAAAGTAATCAATCCGTTGAAGATCATGACGCATTTGCACTGTTTATTTTGACTATCATTGGGCGATTTTACACAATTTAGGAAGGATCTGTGGGCATTATATGGGTAAAGACTATCTCAATTAACCCCCCGACTTCCATATGCCCTTTCGAATCTGACAAAAATCGTCTACTAATAGCCAGCAAACAGAGAAGGACGTCATCGGCTCGTCTAAGAAGTTGAGGTAGAGTTGTGTCGCCATGGCCATCAACGTTGTCATCCCGCTTCTCATCCCGCTTGAGGAGAACATCCATAATGGTAAGTGGATTGACATGTGATTCGTCTGTTTAACTTAATTAACATATTTTTTTTTATAATATAACCCTATCTTCTTTTGCCTCACATTTTCTTCTAGTCTAAAATGTAATGTCAATCTAGAACGCCACACATTATATAACATTTTCACTCTATATCAAAACAAATGTGCAGCAATTTACCGTTGTGCATGCTACCCTTCCCTCGAAATATTTGCCTCAAATGCAATAAAGTCAACATTATTATGACATTAATTAGGGTATTATTATGACATTAAATAGGGTATTATTATGACATTAATTAGGGTATTATTATGACATTAATTAGGGTATTATTATGACATTAATTAGGGTATTATTATGACATTAATTAGGGTATTATTATGACATTAATTAGGGTATTATTATGACATTAATTAGGGTATTATTATGACATTAATTAGGGTATTATTACATCTATTTCCCCTTTATGCCCCAATATTGCATGCACATCATAATTTAGTATTTTCATATATGTACAGTAAATACCCATGTCTTCAACGTAATTCGTATCAGCCAATCTAAAAAAAAGTTACGAGTCACTTAAAGAATTATTGTGGCATACTCTCAGGTGAGCAACATATGTCGCACCTCTTTCCTCCATGTTTATCGCCATTATAAAATACTCCTAATATACTCGCGCCTTGCCTTTATGTCTGCTTCCATTTACGTTTATATTTTGCTCGTGAAGTTTATGTCCGTCCTCCGCCACTCGTACGTCTCAGCTCACCCTCTTTTCATTTTGTTGTAATTTTGTCTTCCTGTTCCCTATTGTGTATATGCGTTCACCTTTTACCATCAACTTCTGCCCCTCTCCCTTATCGCAACCTTGATTAATCCTTCCCGTATATATCCCTCTCCCTCTGTGAAATCCCTCTCCTGTTATTGTACCCTACACACAGAGGAACTTTATGGTTTTGAAGGCGGTCCAACTTGCCTTCGTTGAATAGGACATGTTGCATAGGCCTGTCATACTCTATTGTATTTGTTTTGAGATATGTTTAACGTCACTTCATAATAACAAGTCTGTTTCTTTTCAACTGACGGTAAAGTGCAAATTTCCCAAGATGTCTCAGTTATTTTGAAGGTTTTGTAGTTAAATATGGTGCTAATTATATAAACTTGGTCTTGATATGATAAAGTGACATATTAGTTTCATATTTTTTCATTACGTATCGAGAAATATGCCTCTAAGGGATTCAAACATTTTAGCTATTTTTGTTTAGGAAAGTTTATATTCATTAGAAAGTGATTTGCTATTAATCAATATAATATTTGTTAAAGTATTCATGATAAGGCACCTGGGATCCTGAGCTATCATAAGAGTGTGTTGGTTGCTTAGTTATGAATTTAAAATTAATGTGTGTTAATTCAGGTGTTATTTCTCAGTCCAATGTATTTACTATATCCGAGTCATTATCTCGCGAATTTCATGATATATACTGCTGCCACAGTTCATTTTATCTTAATTTCAACAACTCCTACTGTCTTGTAAATACAAACCATGATAAAGTAACTGTAAATATAATTGAGTTATCGCAAACAAAATAAAAAAACAAAACTTAATTTTCGCTTACACGTGTAATGTAGGTGGTCGGTTGGTCAGCAACGAAGCCAACAAAGTATTGATCGATTTTCCTTGGTAGTGTGAGGAGATAGGGAGGGTATGGTGTCTGTTATAGGAGATATGACCCGATATTTCCATTGGAGCTCGTTCCAATTCACTCAAGGCTTCAGATATGGCGCTAGGGCGACGCATATTGAGCGGAATTAGCGAGAAAATAGCCGACAGGGCGTACTCTTACTTATAGAACCCGCTACACCGAAAGGGTTAACTCGCCTTGATTTGTGGTGTATTTGATATAATTATTCAAACTTGCTTCCAATGTGCATCCTCTTCGCATCTTCCCTTGTGATACTATACCGTGTTCCAAGTATGTAGATGATAAATCATTAACCCTAACCTCTGTAACTCGTAAAGTACCGGTACTACTACTAGAGAAAATGAGCTGTAAATCTCCACACCTATTACATGGCTAATCCTTCCCAAAGTGTAGAAATACTACCTCAATTGCTCTTGTCGTTTGTGAGTTTTGAAGGTTAATGGTCAAGAATGTTGGTCTCCTTACTTGAAACAGAGTATAGCAGGGCTTCTCTTAAGACCCTGGGTTCAGTTGTCCCTTCACTTTTTACTACAGGGCCTGGGGCAGCAATCTCGAGGGTCGCCAGCTGTTGTCTGTTGGGCCACACACAGTCACCTCTTATATCGCTGTGTTATTGTTCCTAGTGATCTTTATGATGGCAGTGTGGTGGTGTGTGTGTGTGTGGATGGGCGTGGGTGTGTGGGTGTGGGTGTATGTGGGTGGGTGTAAGTGTGGGTGTGGGTGTGGGTGTGCCAGCTGTTGTCTGTTGGGCCACACACAGTCACCTCCTATATCGCTGTGTTATTGTTCCTAGTGTTCTTTATGATGGCGTTGTGGTGGTGGGTATGTGTGTGTGGGTGGGGGTGGGAGTGTGTGTGTATGCCTGTGTAGGTGTGGGTGTATGCATGTGTGGGTGGGAGTGTGTGTGTGTGTGTGTGTGCGCGCGCGCATATGTGGGAGTGTGTGTGTATGCATGTGTGGGTGTGGGTGTATGCATGTGTGTGTGTGTGAGAGAGAGAGAGAAAGATTGTTTAATGCAAACATTTCGTACCGATCTGACTCCAGCTGCTGATTTGAACTGAGTGGTCGAATTTAGCCAAGCAATTGCTTTTGGCCAAGTGATTGATTTTGAGCCGAGCATCCAACTTCGAGTTAAGCCCTCGGTTTGGTCATACAGCACGAATTGAGCAGACCAGACCCCGCCCCCCCCACTTATCTCTATATATAATTATATAATCTGTATATGTATATACTGTATATATATATATATATATATATATATGTCAATCTGTACAAGGGGTCGAATCTAGGCAATCAACAACTCGATATCTCTTACTCATATAATACATTGCTATGTGTGTTGAATCACGTAGGATAACACTTTGGTTAACCGGTTCAACAACAACAACATAATAAACAAATACATAAATAAATAAAAAACAAATAGATAAATAAACCAGGAGTCCATAATGCTTATACGACGAAGGTACAATTATGTCCCATCAAAACAACATATGTCTTCCTATATCTAAGCTTCAATATTTTATATGAAGCTCCTTCTAGCCAATGTTTTTCTTTGCCATCTTATTTTACCTTCATACTATTTTGTGGCAGCTTTCTAGGATCCATATTTACTTAATATGATGCAGGTGTTTACTTAACCAACATTAACGCGAAATTTCGAGCCATTCAGCCTGATAAATAAATGAAAAATGTCAAAATGAGTTTAATCAGAGAGATCTAAACCCAAATTAGCCCTAATCCTAAATATCCTTTGGGTTACATATGTCTTGATTAATCAAAGCAGAGCTTAGGTTTCATAACATTAGTATGTTTTATATTAGATGTTGTTTGTTTGCATTTGAGTGTGCAAATGTAATACACTTTGTATAGAATTAATATGCACTCATAATAGGATTAGTTTAGATGAGAAAGGTGCACTCGGATGCCATAGTCTCTAGGCTACTCGTAAATATTCGTGGACTTCACCTATTTCTAATTATGGAATTAGTACATCTCGGGAAACCAATCTATGATTATAATTGTCTATAAATCAACCATAAAACTATATATGCTCTTTATTGAAAAACAATTATTATGCAACAATCAATCCAGATAATTGCATAAAGAAAAACATTAGGAGTTCCAGATTTCCTATGAGTGGGCTAGATACTATGGTATCCGAGTGTACCATGCAAGTATGGTAAACTGGCAATGCAGACTATGGTATCCGAGTGTACAATGCAAGTATGGTAAACTGGCAATGCAGACTATGGTATCCGAGTGTACAATGCAAGTATGGTAAACTGGTAATGCAGACTATGGTATCCGAGTGTACAATGCAAGTATGGTAAACTGGCAATGCAGACTATGGTATCCGAGTGTACAATGCAAGTATGGTAAACTGGCAATGCAGACTATGGTATCCGAGTGTACCATGCAAGTATGGTAAACTGGCAATGCAGACTATGGTATCCGAGTGTACAATGCAAGTATGGTAAACTGGCAATGCAGACTATGGTATCCGAGTGTACCATGCAAGTATGGTAAACTGGCAATGCAGACTATGGTATCCGAGTGTACCATGCAAGTATGGTAAACTTGCAATGCAGACTATGGTATCCGAGTGTACAATGCAAGTATGGTAAACTTGCAATGCAGACTATGGTATCCGAGTGTACAATGCAAGTATGGTAAACTGGCAATGCAGACTATGGTATCCGAGTGTACCATGCAAGTATGGTAAACTGGCAATGCAGACTTGTGCATCACAAATGAAACCTACCCTTTCAATTTTAGTTGTACTACAATATTCCCTCGCTATGACTTGCAAAAGCAAACACATTCACATACACACACACGATCGGAAACATTGATATGCAGGCAGGCAGGCATGGCTGCAGATATACATACAATGCAGTACGCATACTTCGAAAAATGTGTTTGTTAAACAAATATTCAAAGATTCAGCCATTGATATCATTTGTCGAGCACCAGAAGGACTAACTTGCCTCACAATGTGTATTTTTACACACACACACACACACACGCACATGTCGATATATATATATATATATATATATATATATATATATACATATATATATATATATATATATATACATATACTGTTTATATGGAAGGCTCACGGAGAGGAAAAGTAGTAACTGTAATAATGGTACGGTACTGAATACTGGGGATCATCTGAGCTGACACTTCATCCATTAGGAAAAGGTCAACACATATATAGGTGTGGAGGTTATAACAGCCTCTTCTTTTGAGTTACAAGAAATTAATTAATTATCATAATTTTTGGCTTAATTGTATTAAAGACTAGGCCTATAGGCACGAGATGGACTGTGTAGAGTGACTGTAGACCAAACTTGAACCTTAGAAAATTAATGTGTTAAACCTCTGGAAATTTGATGGAACATGTAGGTGGCCTTTATGGACTTTGAAACGAAATACTATTGAATTGATAGAAATTATTTGTGGTTAGAGCTGCAAAATTAAATTTTAGTACGTAAACAAAAATAGTGTGGCCAAAAATATGAATACCAAAACAAATTAACTCACGATTTCATAATTATTATTATATCTTTCTGCTTGGTATTGTGTTTGATCATATTTAGTGATTACGCTTGATATGTACTAGTGTACAGCATTTCTTTTTAGGGGATTGAAGGCGTATAGATTGTGTTACTGTGTATTGAGCATTAATCATGGGCTTTTGTTGAATTATTATGTGAGTTTCTTACTGCAACTGAATTCAGGTTAATTTTCCTTAGCCAGGTCCTACGTAAATGTAAAACGATTATATATATATATATATATACAGGGTGTTCCAGTAATGCTTTTCATAAATTATATGGTGGACTCATCAGACAAAAATAAGAATACATTACTCTATGAACATGAGGTTGAGTATTTATAATAACAGAGTTATTACACGATTTAAGTTAACGATGTTTTCGGTATGAAAATCATATCCGGCGAAGCCGGACATATTTTTCTACCGAAAAGTCAGATCGCTACTGCTCACTATCTTGAGGCTAGCAAGCGATAGCGAAGGCCAAATGGATATAATCCACTAAAATGGCAACATTACCCCTCGGACTGAATGGCATTGTATCTATCGTTAACTTAAATCGTGTAATAACTCCGTTATTATAAATACTCAACCTCATGTTCATAGAGTAATTTATTCTTATTTTTGTCTGATGAGTCCACCATATAATTTATGAAAAGCATTACTGGAACACCCTGTATATATTCTGTGACTGCTGGAGCGATGGCGTGATACGTACAGACTAATGGAAACTGACTGGCTAAAACCAAAAGAACGTGCCTCCCCTAGCCAGTGTGACAAAGCCTGGGATCAGCTGACATGGTAGTGTAGTGCTGTGCAGTGGTGAGCTGGGAAGGTAGTGCCAGGGGGTTTCATAAATAAAGAACAGGAAAAACAAGAGCAGAGAAAAATACAGAAAAGAAAACAAAGCCTCGTATGTTTGGATTAGTTATGTTACGTTAACCCTTTTACTGCGGCTGATGTATATATACGCCCTGTGTAAAAATGTATGTACACTGCGACTGGCGTACATATAAACAAGTTTGTTGGACCAACCCGCCCCGCATGTTGCCAGACACATCCATGAGATTCAAAGCTTGGCACTCATATTCAAATCAGTGTGCTCTGTGGCTTGGTTGAGGGAGGATTTGTATACAATGAAGAGGTCTTAAAATCAACAAAAACAGGGTCACTTCTCCATGCATTATTTTGACCACTATATACCTGGTACGGAAATGAGGTTAATTTCATCTTTATTTCAGCATCCCATCCTGCCTTGTATACAACAATCTGTAAATTGATGAATTATCTATCATCAAGTTATCATGAGTGGAACTGAAGGAAAACATTTTAGATTATTGCTTGCGAGAAAATCCCCCTTAACCCTTTATAGGGCAAGTGACCAAATTTGATCATGCGAGGGATCGAGCAAATTTAGACCTCTCCAAAAACACTCCGCCCCACAAAGGGTTAATTAATTAACCTTGTACCAAATTAGCGCAGGTAGTTATATATAAACAAACCCTAAGAATTGGAACTTTATATGTTGTTTCTGTTCAGGCTCTGTCTCGAGTTGGCCACCCCCAGTTATGTGGTATGTGCCTGCGTATATGCCTGAGTACGTACAGTTATACAGACTTGCTTTGATGTGGGAAGTTCAATCTTATTTATATATTCATAAATACGTTAATATTTCAACAAGTGTGTTTCTGAACATAGTGTCTTCAACGTTTGCAATGAGTTACCTTTTTTCTTTCAACAATTAGCCTAATTATAATATCTTGAGGATAAAAATATGTTCTTTATTGGCAGGCGAGGGGAAGGAGTTAACAGACGGAAATAGACCAATAATGATGTCTCTGCAGTTTCAGTTTTTCATTACCAGCCATTGCCAACTAATTACCATTACAAATTTACGTAATTGTTCTTCAGTCAGATAATTGACTTCATATATCTATCTATCTGTCTATCCATGTCTATAAATTCATCTATATTTCTCTCTCTCTCTCTCTCTCTCTCTCTCTCTCTCTCTCTCTCTCTCTCTCTCTCTCTCTCTCTCTCTCTCTCTCTCTCTATATATATATATATATATATATATATATATATATATATATATAATGCATATTTGAGGTACAGCATATTCATACCTGTGCATGCGATAATATTAGGTTGTGCTTATATAAAGTAAGGCATCATAGTTTGCACATTATAACTCTCTCTCTCTCTCTCTCTCTCTCTCTCTCTCTCTCTCTCTCTCTCTCTCTCTCTCTCTCTCTCTCTCTCTCTCTCTCTCTCTCTCTCTCTCTCTCTCTCTCTCTCTCTCTCTCTCTCTCCAGCCCCTTCTGGGATAGTAGACCTTAAGGTATTCTCACACGAGTGCATTTTCCAGCAATTTTTCGATGATCAAGTTTATTCTCGTACTATTTTGAGTCTTTTTCACATTGTCATAACAAATAAATCGAAGGCAGATTATGTTAGGTAAATTATTTTTCATGGAACTTAAACTTTGACGCTGTCAGACTACAGTTGCCCGTAAATATTGACGGAAAAATCGTTCCTGAAACAACGGCTTTTAAAATTGTATACATCCTACCGGTGACATTTTAGAAACTGAAAATGTATTATGCATAATGAATATATTAAGTAACACCCCGTTCTTAAAATTAATCATCAATTACAAACCCCAATGCACATGAACAAACTATTGAATGCATATGGTCCTCCCGGGATTCGAACTCGGGACACCACACCCAGAACATACGCATCTAAACCATTACACCACCAACGGGATTATACTGCAATGCATTCATAATAATGAATAGTTTATATGACAACGGTATAACACGAGCGTGGGAATATTGCACTGCAACCTCGTGCAACGAAAAAGTAACACACACTCTCAATTTTATCTATACTACAATAAACCCTCGCTATAATTTGCAAAAACAAACACATTCACATATACACGGTAGTAACACACACTTTCAATTTTAGTTATACTACAATAAACCCTCGCTATAACTTGCAAAAACAAACACATTCACATATAAACGGTCGGAAATACTGAGGCATACGCATCCAGGCAATATGCAAATACAACGATGAATAAATATCTAAATAAACATGCATACAGCCAGATATAGAGATATACCGTAAATATTCGTGAAGAGCCAGTGAGAGCCAGTGAGAGCCAGTGAGAGCGCTTCCATCTGTTTCATACAGTATTCAGGTCTCAGCGAGGGAGCCAGACTCGGATAATTAGACTATAGTATTCCAGCCAGCACCTGGACCAACTGTGTAAGAGAGTGAGAGTGAGAGTGAGAGAGTTACAGATACTCAGACCACACAGATGTTGCGGTCCCAACTAGGTGGTCCGGCCTTAATACTACTAGACAGGGACAGTACAGTAGAAAGCTCTCTCCCCACCCTCCCCTCCTTCCGGCTAAAAAGCCGTACCGGAAAATAGGATGAAGTGTAACCTGATGGGTCAGGAAATGCCCACAAGGAAAGTTGTTATATAGTATAGGAAGAAATTAGGTTGAAAAGGAAATTACACATGCCTACTGATTAATTCATATTAATCCAAGCTTTATTAGATGATCGTCCAGTCTTTTCTTAAACGTATCAATAGAATTACTGTCGACCACCTCCCTTGGTAAGCTACTCCACTCTAACCACAGTGTATGTGAAGACATTTTATGTCACATCTAAGGATGCCTTTTTTCTAATTATTTTAATTCCATTACCTCGGGTTGCATCATTATTATCAATCGTGAACAGTGCACTGATATCTACTCTGTCAGAGAGAGAGAGAGAGAAAGAGTTAGTGAGAGTTAGTGTGTGAGAGTTAGTGTGTGAGAGTAGAAGAGTGTATTTGCGTGCAGTGTGCGTGAGGGACAGAACAAGCTTCCTGTAACTTTAAACTAAAACTAAACTGTGTGTGTGTGTGTGTGTGTGTGTGTACAAAGTACAAAGGAGTACAAAGGAAATCAAGCAACAACAGGTCTAGTGACCCTTCTAGGTTGCTTGTCCTCCAAAACACTGAGGATCAAGTGTCCAAACAGTGGTTTAGAGTGGGTAAGGGAACATTGGAAAGGGAACTACTGCCCTGCCACTAACGTGGCAGGACTAGGAAGTTAGTAGGGGACATATGGGTTAGTAACTGAGGGGAGGATAAAGTTATTCATTTACAAACGCAGTCAGTCGCGGGTTTGATGCGAGATATTTGTCTAGGCGGAATTTAAATGAATCAACGGTGCTGCAGTCTATAACGTCTCGGGGAAGCCCATTCCACAAGTTGACAACTCGATTGAAGAAGAAATTCTTAGATTCGTGCGAGTTAAAAGATTTACCAATAATTTTGCAACCGTTTCCCCGCGTGTAATTAGATTGGTCGATAGTGAAGTACTTACTACAGTTCATATTGTCGATGCCTTTGATGATTTTGAACACTTGAATTAAGTCGCCTCTTAATCTGCGCTGGGTTAAAGGAAATAGATTTAATTCTCTAAGACGCTCTTCGTATGGTTTGTTCTTTAGGCTAGGTATCATTTTGGTAACTCTACGTTGAACTCGTTCTAGCTTGTTTATATCTTTTTGGTAATAAGGGCACCAGGATTGAACGCAGTATTCCAGAAGAGGGCGGACTAAGGAATTGTAAAGGGTTAGGATAACTTCTTTGGATTTATGCTCAAATGACCTGCCTATAAAGCCAATTATTTTGTTTGCCTTCTTAACAACTTCTGAACATTGTTGACTCGGTTTTAGGTTACTCGATATTGTTACTCCCAGATCAGTTTCTCTGTTTACATTCTTAAGCTGAGTGCCATTCATCGAATAGTTTGCTTTCTCATTTAGGTATCCGACATGTAGTACTTTACATTTATCCGCATTGAAACTCATTTGCCAAATTTGGGCCCAACATGACAATTTATCTAGATTGTGTTGCATATCGTCAACTTGTTCTTTTGAGAGTACGCTATTTGCAATTTTTGTATCGTCAGCAAATTTTGAGATTGTGCAGGTGAGACCCTCATCTATGTCGTTGATGTAAATTAGAAAGAGAATTGGTCCTAGTACCGATCCCTGGGGTACCCCGCTACTTACATTGGTCCATTTAGATGCCTTACCGTTTATGACTACCCTTTGCTTTCTGTTGCTGAGCCAATTTTCTATCCATTTCAACACACCGTCTTGTATTCCATGCGCTTTTAGTTTTAGCAGTAAACGTTTGTGGGGAACTTTGTCAAAGGCCTTTTGAAAATCAAGGTATATAATATCTACAGCTTTACTCTCATCGTAGAGGTTGAGGATATCGTGGAAGAAGTCTAAGAGGTTTGTTAAACAGGAACGTTTTTTACGAAAGCCGTGTTGAGTATCTTTAAGTATGTTATTTTCCTCTAAGTGATTTACGAGTCTGTCTCGTATGACCGTTTCTAGCATTTTACATACAACTGAGGTTAAGCTAATTGGACGATAGTTACTGGGTAGGGATTTGCTGCCTTATTTGAATATCGGTGTTACGTTGGCTAGCTTCCACTGATCAGGCATAGTTCCAGACTGCAAGGATTTATTGAATAGTAATGTCAGTGGTTTGGAGAGCTCATTCTTAGCTTCCTTTAGAACTCTAGGCGAGATTGTATCAGGTCCTGGCGTTTTATTTACCTTGAGTTTATCTAAACAATTCAATACTTCTCTCTCTGTAACGGTGATATTGCTTAGAACATCTGAATTATCAATCTGAATCGGCGATGGTGTAGGGATATCACTGAGGTCTTCTGTTGTAAAAACTGATGCAAAGAAGGTATTGAGGGCATTACTCATTTGTACTTCGTCTTTGGTGTATTCTCCTTTTTCATCGACTAACGGTCCAACAGTTGAAGTAACTACTTTTTCTTTCTGATATAACTATAGAATTCTTTCGGGTTTGTTTTACTTTGATTCGCAATATGTAACTCTAAGGTCTTTTTACTTTGCTTAATTAACTTTTTGGCTTTGCGTCGTAGCTCTACAAATTTCACCCATTCTTCGTCATTTTGTGAGGATTTTAATCTATCATTAGCAAATTTTTTAGCAAGCAGGCAGTTTGAAATATCTTTATTCCACCATTTGGGCTTATTATTATGGCCTGGACGCCGTATTTTCGATGGTATGCAGTCTTGCACTGCTTTTAGGTAAGTGGTTTCGAATAACTTCCAAGATGTATTTATGTCGTTATTGTTAATTAAAAAGCTCCAGTCAGTTTCTTTAAACATAGCTCTAAGTTTATGGAAGTTTGCTTTCTTGAAATTAGGGACTTTTCGATGCTACTATTTGGTTCGTTACTAGTAAACTTTAAAGTGAAAGTTATCGTACGATGGTCGCTGTTACTGAATTCATCACCAACATTCAAATTCTCTATCCATTCTTCTTTTGTTGCAAGTACAATGTCAAGAACGTTATTACCACGGGTCGGCATTCGAACAAATTGATAAAGCGAACTCTCTTGCAAGTTCGTATACAAGTCATGTCCGGAGTGTGAAGTAAGAGTATCGCCCCACTTGGTCACAGGTAAATTAAAGTCACCAAAAATTACGGTATCTTGCGAGTTACTTACATCTGCAATTTGTTCGTAAATTTCTCGGTCAGTTTGCACTGATTGAGCTGGAGGTCTGTATATTAACGCAAGTATTATTTTTGTACCTTTATTATTCTTTATTAGCACAAAAGATGTGTCGACGTTCACAATTTGAGGTTTTGACACGAGGGTCGGGTTAAGACTTTCTTTGATATAAAATAAAACGCCACCTCCATTTTTATTTATTCGGCTGTTCTCAAACATTACATAACCGGGAAGTGAATACTCTGCTAAAAAGTCTCTATCTTGTGTATTGAGCCAAGATTCTGTTATGCCAATCACATCATAATTTTCTGTAAACACTAGTTCCTCTAAATCTGAAAATTTATTGCGTATGCTACGAGCGTTTGCATAGAAAACCTTTAAAGTTGCGGTTTTAGAACTCGCAGATCGTTCTTTCATCGAATTTTTGATTCTGGTCGGATCTACATTTACATTCATAGCTGTCCTCGGTCCTCGGTCGTTATCCCTGACGGTTTTGAATTTGGGTCGTGTTGGTGGAGCTTTATCCAAATTCGCGGTTCTTAACGGATTAGTATTTAATTCCTTTGTAGATTGCCGTCCTCGCTGTCTTCGGTCCTCCTTCCTGGTTGTCCTGTGCTGAGTCGATTTCTTCTCCGAAAATCCTTCACCGCATCGTTGAGAAGACGCCCAAAACGCGCTGCTCCCACCTGGTTCAGATGAACTCCATCGTCCAAAAACAAATTGTCCCTCGTAGTAAAAATTGTCCCAGGTGTCGACGAATCCCACGTTCTCCTTCCTGCAGAGGTTTGCTAGACAACGATTTGTGCTGGTGGCTATGTTGTAAAATCGGCTCTCTACACCGAGCCGGGGGACGATTCCTGAGACGATGATCCTTGATGACTTCTCCTTAAACGACTTGATCAGCTGCTGGTACTTTAACACCTTACGAGCGGCCTATGCGGTTTTATTTATGTGTACCGCACAGCGGGGTGTTTTTAGCCAAAATAGGGCTGTTTACGTGATCATTTTCATGCCTAAATAAGACCCAGAACGTAAAACTAGTACCTATCCCTGAAAGGGCATAAACAGAGCTTTCGAATGACACCATAACGATCCTTGTATGATGGATAGTTTTCTTGCAATAACCGTGCAACGCGAGTGCAAAAAGCAGGTAATTCGGTACTTTCAGTACATAATTGAGTATGTAGCGAGTGAGAGAGGGAGGAGGGAGCTGAGATTTGTGTCAGTAGGTTCGCCGCGGTGGTCTGGAGCAGTCATACGCTCGCTAGTATCCTGCCACCACTTGTCTCTCTCTCTCAGCCACATTACGTGCTGAAATTGCCACTCGACCTATGTCGAGCGCCGCCACATAGTCCAGCTTTTTTTAACTCGACTTATGTTGCTCGCCGCTAATTAAGGGTTAAAAGCAAATCTTCCGACCGGGTTCGCTGTACATCGTTGGATCCAACGTGGATGACGTACATTGTATTAGCAGGGGCCAACTTTGATACTTCGTCAACTGCTGCAACTACGTCATCCACACCACCACCAGGGATACAAAAACGCTTCCTGGTCTTAGGTGCCCTGGCGCAAAACTCTGTGAGCTGACCACGTATCATCGAGTCTCCCACGAGCCGGACTTCTTCTATTTCCTCTTCGTCATCTGAGTCTGCGAGTATCTGGAAACGGTTTTGACACTCGGTAATCGGTATGTGTTTCCTGGTCTTGGGGCAAACGTTGTTCCTCACGACACGGAAGTTGTCTTGAGGGGGAAGAGAGTCGCTATTTGTATCTTGAGTATCGGAAACATCAGCTGAAATGGCTACTGTAGGCGTTGAATTGTTGGCAGTTGACGTTGGGGCGTTGGTGGCTGCTGGAGTTGCGGTGACAATTGAAGTTTGTGGCACTCCAACGTTGAGTGTTACAAACTCTTGGAGTGATTCCAGCTTCATGGTGAGGACGTTGATCTTGTTGTAGGCTTCATCTAATTTCACTGTAAAATTCTCTCGTTGCTGGCAGAGCCGGCAGACTTGAAGATCGATAGTAGCAAACATGGACTCACCAAACCTACCGGCGCAGTTCGCACAAGCGCGAGGCATGGTGACAGTCACTTTCTTCAGATCACTTCACTCACTTAAAAAACAATTCACTCACTTTACAACACTTCACTCACTTTAAAAAACACTTCAATCACTTCAACCGAAAACAAATATGCTGAAATACGCAGAAATAGGTTATCAGGGGTGATAGCCTAACCGAAAACAAAAATGTTGAGATACGCAGTGTGTGTGTGTGTGTGTGTGTGTGTGTGTGTGTGTCGGTGTGTGTGTGTGTCGGTGTGTTTGTAAAGGCAGTGATGAAGGTTTGTTTATTAACCAGTACAGTACCAGGGACGTTTTTGTTTTTATCACATTCTAGCCACTATTAGACGATTGTATTCAGCTTAGGAAGGACCTCTAGCAAAACTAAGGTCTTCAAACTCTCCCAACCAACCAACCCTTTTAACTACCACAGATCCTTCCTAAGCTGCATAACATCGTCTGAATATAGCTAAAGTAAAATGTGTCAAACGGCGCTGGTACTCAAAGGGTTAAGGCTTGCCCTGTATATGTTTGACTGTGTATGTTTGACTGTGTACGTTTGACTGTGTACGTTCGTGTGTAGAAAGTCCCTCGTCAATGTATAACAGTTTCTTTAGTTTCACAATTGCAGCTTTTTTATATTTTGCATGTAATATTATGGTGGGATGGGTTTGTGGATTTTGCTCATTTTATGTTTAGTATTTTTATAATTGACACAGATGTTTCTAAGCTGTATAAATTCGTCAAGTGTGAGCCAAAATCAACTGCCAAAACGTGTCATAATCCTCAAGGGGTTAAAATACACACACTTAAGGGAGCCCACCTCGCTTTTGTTTTTATCTTTCTCTCCCTCTCTCTTTGGCTTGTATTCATTCGGCCCCATTCAGCCTACTGTTTTAAGACGTTTACCCCCATCCAGGTGTAAATATTTTCCTGGCGAGCGGTAGCGAGCCAGCATATAATATTTTTGTTTTGAAAGCAAGCTAAATTTGTAAATTTTTCGATAGAAAAATTTCTCCGGCCAAGCCGGATTTCTCCATATAATGCTGGCTCGCTATCGCTCGCCAGGAAGATATCGACACCTGGATGGGGATAAACGTCTTAAAATAGTTAGCTGAATGGGGCCGAATGGATACAAGCCAGGGAAAGAGAGAACAAACAAAAAAGCCGGTGACCCACTTTAAAATAAAGTTAGACACCATTATACCACGCTCAGTATCTGTTGCCCGCTCCATTACTCCCACTATCCCTCACATCCTGTTCCATGTCATCTCAACCAGTAGACCATTTCAACCAGTAGCTCTCAACCAGTGCCAAATTTACCAAGACCAACCAAACCAGTGCCAAAATATAGTCCTAACCTAACCTAACCGTGTTGGTTGATTTGGTACTGGTTGAGGGCTACTGGTTGAAATGGTCGACTGGTTGAGTTTTGCGGTCACCCTCACATCCACAGATATTTCAACGGAGCAATATCATACGTGATGCACTAAAAATACAACGTTGTCCAGCTGGTATACGCTATCATGGTGGGTTACAGAGTCTTTTATCTTTAACCCCAGAAATTGAACCTTGTAGAATGTAGATGAAAACATAAAATAAAATAAAATAAATAAATAAATACAATAAAAATATTATATATATATATATATATTGTTACGTATCTTGATCCTCAAGTGGTTAACTTGATGAATCTAGATATCACAGAGATATATATTAAGGTATCAGTCAGCTGAAGGCAAAACAAAAGTAAAATCTAATAAAATTATTTCCTGTTGTTGCTTCCTTTCCTTTTGGATCTTAGGACTTAGTATCCTTTATTGACTGATACTCTTTAATTATGAAAAATACTGAAACTAATTAAAGTCATGTAGTATTTATAAAGAATTATTATTTAACCCTTAATTAGCGGCTCACCACATAAGTCGTATTTAATAAAGCTGGACTATGTGGCGGCGCTCGACATAGGTCGAGTGGCAATTTCAGCACGTAATGTTGCTGAGAGAGAGAGACAAGGGGTGGCAGGAGACTAGCGAGCGTATGACTGCTCCAGACCACCGCGGCGAACCTACTGACACGAATCTCAGCTCCCTCCTCCCTCTCTCACTCGCTACATACTGAATTATATGGGGAAAGTACCGAATTACATGCTTTTTGCACTCGCGTTGCACGGTTATTGCAAGAAAACTAGCCATCATAAAAGGATCGTTATGGTGTCATTCGAAAGCTCTGTTTATGCCCTTTCAGGGATAGGTACTTGTTTTACGTTCTGGGTCTTATTTAGGCATGAAAATGATCACGTAAACAGCCCTATTTTGGCTAAAAACACCCCGCTGGGCGGTACATATAAATAAACCGCATAGGCCGCTCTTAAGGTGTTAACAGAAGCTTAGTAGGCTATGGTTATGAACCGAAGAAGTATATCTAAAGAAGGACTATTAATTCTATAAAAAGTCTTGAAAGATAAACATTAAAGTAAGAATATTTCTGTCTCTTACCCTTTTTGAAATGAATAAATAGTTTTCTTATATGTCCTTTTATTTATATTTAATGTAATTATTCTTGGTTCTTGTCTTACGTTAACAGTATTATATTATTATTATCATCAGGATTTATATCAAAGTCACATACAAAGTTAGATATATATTTAATAATTAGTTAAATGTATTTCTTAACCACGTAACATTGAGGTTTGATTATGAGTAAAATAAGTTACAGGATCGCTTCATAGATTCGATTCAGGTCTCACTCAAATATGAAAAGCAAAAATAATATTTTGAAGCTAAAAGAATTTTCTTCAGCTTAGGAAATCACTAGAAGTAATATTAACACAGCCATGTTAGTCTAAGGCGATATTACTAATATGAGACAATAGCATCACCGTACTAAGCACCGTTAAGCAATGTAAGCTTAATTAAAAGAAAATTAAAGAACTCGTAAGTATTAATATAAAACAATAGTATTACTTTCATCATAACCCAATTACTTAAAGAGTTGCTTTAGTCCACAAGTTAGTCAACTAAAATAGTTAAGTACATAATAATAGTGTTAACGTTAATTCCCAATCACATATCTCACTAACCAACATAACGTAAGTGTTTACACCGAACACACTTAACACACACTTATATAATCTGACTGACAGTCACAATCCCAATATAATACTTCACCCCGTCTTCCTCCAGCTGCAAGTTCACCTTCCCCAACTCTAAATGAGACTGATTTGAATGCCCACTACTCGGGTCTTATATACTAAACAATGATGATGTAGGAACGAATCAGGAGGCGAGTGATGGTGCGCGCCCCTATCATAGCTCCTCGAGTTGCATAGCAGGTGCGTCGTTCAATGGGGGCTCCTGGCGTCGATCATACATCATAGCGTCGGGTCATCGAAGTAGTTTGCAGGGTCCCCTATGACGCACGCAGGTGTGAAGGCTTGTTTGCTGGTATGCGGACGAGCTGGTTTCCCACTCGCTGGCTCGCTCGCTAGTCTGCTTCGCCGCTTGGGTAGTTTGACACTCCTTCAACTCTAATTCTAACTCTTAAATTAACATACAGGGCTCCGTATGTCAGAATATATATATATATATATATATATATATATATATATATATATATATATAGGTCGTTGTTGGGATGGATTAGGTCATGGCTAATTGGTAGGAAACAGAGAGTCAGCATAAATGGTACCAAGTCAGAGTGGGGAGCAGTCAAAAGTGGTGTCCCCCAGGGATCGGTATTAGGTCCCCTGTTGTTTCTTATATACATAAATGACCTAGATTTAGGTATAACTAGTAGGAGAAGTAAATTCGCAGACGATACTAAAATGGGGAGATCAATTGATTCAGATAGCGATATAGAGTGCCTCCAAAGGGATCTAGATACCTTACATGAATAATCAGTAAATTGGCAGATGAAGTTTAACATTGACAAATGCAAGGTATTAAAGATAGGGAAGATGCAAACAAATGTTAAATATAAACTAGCTAATTTAGAATTAGAAAATTCAGACTGCGAGAAAGATCTAGAAAACAGTGTATAAGCGTTCGTAATAAGGCAAACAGGATTCTCGGGTTCATCTCTAGGAGTGTGAGTAACAGAACTGCTGATGTTATCTTGAAACTTTACTTGTCATTAGTGAGACCCCATATGGATTATGCTGTCCAATTTTGGTGTCCTTATTACAGAATGGACATAGATTCATTGGAGAGAGTTCAGCGTAGAATGACAAAAATGATCCATAATATTAGAAATCTTCCGTATGAAGAAAGGTTGAAGAAATTAGGTTTACATTCGTTAGAGAGATGCAGAGTTAGAGGGGATATGATAGAGGTGTTCAAGTGGGTTAGTGGGATTAACAAAGGGGACATGACAAATATACTAAAGCTCAGTGATAGCGAAAGAACTCGTACCAATGGTTTCAAATTCGATAAATTTCGGTTCAGAAAAGATATAGGCAAATATTGGTTTGGTAACAGAGTTGTAGATGGGTGGAATGGACTAGTAAGTGCTATAGTGGGATTAAAAACGGTAAGGAGCTTTAAGATAAAATTGGATAAGCATAATGGCCGAGAAGGGTTGGGTGTGAAGGGGGATCAGCAGGGTTGGGCCAATCAGCTCTCTGCAGACCCCCGTAATCCTGCGTTAATCTCTAACCGTTTTGGTAGATGATCCTCAGGGTATTAGAGTGTTGAGCCTATAATTGGGCTTTGTAATTTGGGGTTGTGTGGGACAGGGATCTGCCTTGTTAGGCCAATCGGCTTTCTGCAGACTCCCATTTTCTTATGTTCTTATGTTCTTATATATATATATAAAATGATAATAATATATAAGTACAATAGAACAAACAATACAACATATCCTGAATACATATATTTTCTTTGTTATCGTATGGGAATCCTATTTAGTAATGTCGGTTTGGCTACTATTTACGTTGCGATTACTGCTTGTTTTCCTTACTGAGTTTGACAGACATTTGAGTTAATTTGTCGAGTTTCTGAAATTAATTGAAGATACTGAAGCTAGCGACCTCAATGGTGGGTAGTCATTGTTTACATATTTATTTACCGGTATACTATCTATTGGTGATTATACTTATTTAGTTTATTTATTTATTTATGCATCTATTTATTTATTTATATATATATCTTAAGTAGAAAACTTATGAGGAGTATCTCACAAGTGCGTGGTTATTCTTACCAATATGATTTACTGCTAAATTGTCTCGTATGTCATTGGTTTAAACCAATCTCTCTCTCTCTCTTTCTCTCTCTCTCTCTCTCTCTCTCTCTCTCTCTCTCTCTCTCTCTCTCTCTCTCTCTCTCTCAGTGGGTGGGGAGAGAGCCTTCCACTGTACTATTCTCGTCTTAAACCCTAGCATGCACTTTTGTCATGGTTTAGATTTAAGGCCGGACTGCCAAATAGGAACCGCAAAATCTGTGTAGCCTGTATATCTAGGTAACTCTCCAACCTAATTACAACCTCACAAAAATCCGCGACAAACGAGACCGAAACTCCCGATAATTCCCCGATCTTTTACCCCCGGACTAATTACCGATATGCGGGTGTCGTGTGGGCGAGAATAAAAGCCAATAATGCAGGAACGAAAGAGGCCTCGTGTCGTAAAAGGGCTTAAGGGGGTAGTGCTGGGTTTTGGTCTATATATTTATTTATTTATTTATTTTTTTAGTTTCCTCGCTAGACCTCCATCAAGCTTAGAAAAACACCTCCTAGACCCCCTTTCAAGATAGGTTTGTACATTTTTCGGTAGAAACATTTCCGGCCGAAGGCCTGTTCCTTCTAAAATTAGCGGCTCGCTTTCGCTCCCCAAGAAAAAATCGACAGCTAAAGGGCACGAAAGGTCTTAATATTGACAGCAAAATGAGGTGAAAGGTCGCAAAATCGCCAAACTAACGGAACGAAAGTCTTAAAACCTCAAAACTAATATGGTAAACATGAGGGAGAAGGGGGTCCAGAAAAAGCGAGTACTACCCCCTTAATGAAGTGAAAATAGCCTTGCTTGGTAGCGCTATGAAAAAGTGAAAAGTTTTCACTTTGAAAAGTGAAAATAGCCTTGTAACCAGAAAGTTATTTAGGGAGTTCACCTCGCTTTTTTTTTTCTTTCTCTCCCTCTCTCTTTGGTTTGTATCCATTCGGCCACATTCAGCCTACTGTTTTAAGACTTTTACCCCCATCCACATGTCAATATTTTCCTGGCGAGCGATAGCGAACCAGCATATATACTTTTTGTTTTGACAGCAAGCTAAATTTCAAATTTTTTCGCTAGAAAACATTCTCCGGTGTAGCCGGATTTCTCCTTACAATGCTGGCTCGCTATCGCTTGCCAGGAAGAAATCGACACCTGGATGGGGATAAACGTCTTAAAACAGTTGGTTGAATGGGGCCGAAGGGATACAAGCCAGAGCAAGAGAGAAAAGGAGATAAAGATAAAAAAAAAAAAACGGTGACCCCCCTTAATGAGCGAACTATACCCTATTCCAAAAAGCAGGCCACAACTCTTGAGCACTTTCCTCTATAACTCACAAACGACTATAGTAATCCAACTAATATTTTTACCATTTGGGAAGGGTCAGCCAGGGAATAGGTGTGAAATTTACAGTCCATTTGCTCCAGCCCTTTTTACGTTACAGAGGTTAGGGTTCACGATAAATGACCTACCAAATTGGAACAGGGTATAGCAATGTTGAGAGAGTTAAAGGAGGCCACCTCATATTTGTTCTCTTTCTCTCCCTCTCTCTTTGGCTTGTATCCATTCGGTCCCATTCAGCCTACTGTTTTAAGACGTTTAGCCCCCATCCAGGTGTCAATATTTTCCTGGCGAGCGGTAGCGAGCCAGCATATATATAATTTTGTTTTGACAGCAAGCTACATTTGTATATTTCTAACACAGGATGGTTTAACTCGGCTGAAGGAGAAATTTTAATTAATTATTTATTATTTTCTTAGTTTCCTCCCTAGACCTGCATCAAGCCTTACAAATACCCCTAAGATCCCCCTTCGAGAAAAATTTGTTAATTTTTCGGTAGAAAATGGACAACAGGTCTTTATATAGCTAAAGTTATGAGGCGAACACCTTAAAATCTCAAAATGAATGGGGCTAAGTATGGGGAGGAGGAGGTTTAGAAAATCTTGAACCTGGAAGAGTGGGCTACATGTATTTAGATCGTATCTTTAACCCTTCTTCAACACTCTTAAGTCTCTCAAAATGCAAATGATCATCAAAAAGTTTACACATTTACAAAACATAAACACTAAACTCACATTCCCCACCCTACACCGTTCTGATTCAGAATGGACTTTACTTTATCCTCTCACTATTTTTCTTCATTCTGTTTTCACCCTTCAGTTACAGTGTAACTGAAGGGTGAAACAAGAATGAAGACAAAATAGTTTGAGGATAAAGTAAAATCCATTCACTATAATTAGGACAAATATCTTGACCATTGACCTCCATAACTACTAGAGTAATCGAGCGAATATTTCTACCATTTAGGAAGAGGCAGCTAGGGAATAAGAGTAGCAATTTAAAGCCTATTTGGTAAAACCCCTTTTAGGTTAATGGAGGTGACAGGCTTTTTTGGTTATCTCTTTATCTCCCTTTGTCTGGCTTGTATCCATTCGGCCCATTCAGCCTACTGTTGTCAGACGTTTATCCTCATCCAGGTGTCAATTTCTTTCTGGTGAGCGATAGCGAACGAGCATTGTAGGGAGAAATCCGGCTTCGCCGGAGAAATTTTTCTATCGAAAAATGTACAAACTTAGCCTGTTGTCAAACACTTTCAGCAAAATATGTTGGCTCGCTACCACTCGCCAGGAAAAAAAATCGACACCTGGATGGGTGTAAACGTCTTAAAACAGTAGGCTGAATGGGGACGAATAGATACAAGCCAAAGAAAGAGAGAAAAGAGCCAGTGACTCCCCCTTAAAGAGGTTATGGACTTATGGTTTTTGGCCTACTTATAATGAATGGATGGACCATTGACATTTTGGCCATAACAAAAGGAGGGCACTTCTACTGTAGAGCGAAAGGAATATCGGTGACAGATGATTATTTACACTACATTATCCTATTGTAATAATTAAGCGAACGAAACATAATCTCAATCGTGAAATATACGTGTTTGTATTAACATATGTAGAACAACTAACTAAAGACACTCAAATGTTCCTAGCCTTATACAACTTTTTGAACAAACCTCTTGGTTCCTAGTACTACACAAAATAAATTCCTTCATTTCATCCTGTCTGTATCTTGTATTATTCGTTCAGTTCAATTCCTGACAGTCTGGGCAATGAATGATGTAGATGACCCTGAGTGTGTTAAGTGTTTATGAGTGTAAATATGAGTGTAAGTGTAAGTTTTTGTGTGAGCCCATAATTATGCATGTTGGGTGTTGTCAGTAATGGGTGTCTTGTTAATGTACGGTATTAATTTTGTGTTCTTATTTACTTTTAAGAACAAGTACAATCGATAGGGGGTGCAGCACTTGACACAGTGATGCAGAGTGCGATTGAGAGCCTGTAGCAAGATGTCAGTATAGGGCCTCCGAGTGCGAGAGTCTGGATTTGTTATGGTTTGGTCTGTCCTAAAACCACCATTTTCTATAAGGCCCCCAAAAGCAGGTTCACAGAAAATGTAACCGATTGCGTCTCCGTAGGGCTAACTAAAGAGTATTTTCTTCACTCTCTACCTGTGTCCCTACAAGCAACACGTTAAAACATGCACATGGACAATTATAAGCTAACTTGCACACACAGTTTCACTCGCAAATACTGTATGCACACTTTCTCGCCTGAGTGTTGGTACATTTTATTTTAATTTAGGCCCTAGCCTATGTATTTTGTATTTATTTATATATTTACTTTTTGAAGCTCCTCACCCGGGTTAACTCCATTTCAGGTGCATTTGAAAGGACTTGTGGGGTTCAAAGAGTCATTACAATAGTGCTTATCCCTCCGATTCCTAGATTCCTTTTCAAATTAGAAGACAATACTCGTCTAATGATAGCTGGAATTAAGGGGGGGTTATCGTTTTTTTTTTTTTTTTTTTTTTTTTTTTTTTTTTTGCTCTCTCTTTCTCTGGCTTGTATCCATTCGACCCCATTCAGCCACCTGCCTTAAGACGTTTATCCCCATGCAGGTGTCGATTTCTTCCTGACGAGCGATAGCAAGCCAGCATTGTATGGAGAAATCCGGCTTCGCCGGAGAAATTTTTCTATCGAAAAATTTACAAATTTAGCTTGCTGTCAAAACAAAAATATATTTAAGCTGGCTCGCTACCGCTCGTCAGGAAAATCTTGACACCTGAATGGGGGTAATTAACGTCTTAAAATATAGGCTGAATGGAGCCGAATAGATACAAGTCAAAGAGAGCGGGAGAGAAAGATAAAAAAAGGCGAGGTGAGCTCCCTTAAGAGAAAGAAGGCGTTATCGCATACTGAAGGGATTAACGGGAGGTTTTAGTTTGTTCCCTAGACCTCCATTATATTTAATAAAATACTCCTAAGACCCCTTTTCGAGATAAAGATGTACATGTTCGGTGGTGATAATGCCGAAGGCTGTTTCCTCCTAAATTACAAGAGCGTTGTCTCTCTCCAAAAACCATCGACATTTAAATGATAGGAAAGATCTTAGAATGGACAGAAATGGGCTGAAGGTTCTTATAATCTCTAAACTAATGGAGCTAACGTCTTAACATTTCTAAACTAATGGGGCTAAGCACGAGGGAAGAAGGTTGTCCTAATAAATCCCCTTAAATGAAAGTGTCTCCTTAATATACAGTCATAACTATATCACATGTTGGGCTGAATTATTGTGGTTGTGCGGTCACTATTAAACACAGCGTTCACCCTTCACAATTTCAACTTAAGGAGGCCTACCTTGTTTTTGTTTTCTCTTTCTCTCCCTCTCTCTCTAGGTTGTATACATTCGGCCCCATTAAGCCTACTCTTTTAAGACGTTTACCCCCATCCAGGTGTCAATATTTTCCCGGGGAGCGGTAGCAAGCCAGCATATATATATTTTTGTTTAGATAGCAAGCTAAATGTGTACATTTTTCGATAGAAAAATTTCTCCGGCGAAGCCGCATTTCTCCATACAATGCTGGCTCCCTGTCGCTCGCCAGGAAGAAATCGTCACCTGTTTGGGGATAAACGTCTTAAGCCAGTTGGCTGAATGGGGCCGAATGGATACAAGCCAGGGAAAGAGAGAAAAGGAGAAAAAAATAAAAAAACAATCGGTGAATCCCCTTAAGCTTTGGTGAAAATTGACTGCCTCTGCAAAGCGCTTAGCCCAATACGTGTTTTGTTTACGGCTTGGCTTATCTCACCAGGCAGAATATGTGCCCAAGACATTTAGTGCAAACAATATCATGGAAAACGGCTGAAAAGCAATGTGTGTGTGTGTGTGTGTGTGTGTGTGTGTGTGTGTGTGTGTGTGTGTGTGGTGAGAGAGAGAGAGAGAGTGAGTGACAATTGCCAGGCATTCAACATGATCACAACTCTCCTTGAACCCTTAAAGTAAAGTTTTGAATCATGTTTGACGATAATATTCATATCTGCATTGTTGGTGTTCTATATACAGTAGATTCAAATAGCTGATTAGTATTATGTCTGTGTACTTTCATCTGATGGTAAATTGCAATGTTTTCACCTTAATTACTCAGCTATTATGGTTGTTTGGTAGCGAATTATGTTGTTAATTATATAAAACTTTGTATTTATATGAGGACGAGACTTGGTAGGTTTTTATATTTTGCATTGAGTGCCGAGCAATCAGTTAAGGGGAGCTTTCCACCTGGAGGATTTTTTTCTGGACCTCTTTCTCCCTCATGTTTAGCCCCATTGCTTTTGAGATTTCAAGACGTTCGCCCCATTAGTTTGGCGATTTTAATAGCCCTCGCCCCATTTCTGTCAATTTTAAGAGCATTCGTACCATTTAGGTGTCGATTTTTTCCTGGCGAGCGATAGCGAGCCTGTAATTTAAGGGAACCGGCCTTCGGCCGGGACATTTTTCTACCGAAAAATGTACAAATTCATCTTGAAAGGGGGTCTAGGGGGAGTAATTTTAAGCTTGATGGAAGTCTAGGGAATCAACCAAAATCCTCCCCTTAATATAAAACCAACCATAGTAGTGCGCACAACTGTAATAGGTAGTTTAATTAAAGGTTAACAAACTTAGATTATTTGGAGTTTAGTTGTCTGGATGTATCAATATAATCATGACAGCTTTATGTATGCTAAGTTATTCTGCAATATATCTTATGTTTATTGCGTTTTTAAAGTTCCTCTATAATTGTTACACGTATAATTGTTACTGTATATAGGAAAGTTAACACTACTCCTTATATATATCTTTTATATATCTTTTATATATCTTTTTACAGTAAAGTATTAAGAGGTAACAAAGGGGCAATGAAAGTAAAGTTATTGTCATTGGCATAACAAACGAAAGTGGAAGTTGTGTCCTGTGGAAGGAATATATTGGCAATGCTAATATATTGTCATTTTGCACATGAGAAAATGACACATGGATAACATATGTGTAATGGAATTCTCAATTTATGAACAATGAGAAAGAATAATATCTGCACTGTAGCGAATTGAAGGCACTTCTTTTAGCAGATGTAAGGTAGTTTTAATTTGTAATCATTATACTATTATTACGCTCATCGGTCTCCATTAACATTTTCAGTACCGTTGAAGTCTATTTTATTCGATGTTAGCTTAGGAAGGATACATGGTAACTAAAAGGATTAAATGAGATAGTCTGTAGCCTTTTAATTAGTAGACGTCCTTCCTAAACTGAATAAAACCGTGTAATAGTTACCAGAATATAATGAACAAAGATATCACCGGTACTGAAGGGGTTAACAGTTCTTTATCTGTCTCGGTACCCTATTTCCACATGCACTCCGCCATGATGAGAATAATTCCAAGTATGAATTACCTGTGTGCTTGCTTTTTGTGGGCGAACTGCTATATGTAATGCAGGGGAAAAATACTACCGGTTGTATGGAAGAAGGAGTCTGCCTCGTATGGGTCAATAGGCCTTCTGCAGATTTCCATTGTTCTTATGTTGTGTTCTTCTCCTGTCATCTCTTTTTCCTGTCTTGTGTCCCTTGTTGATCGCTTGTGGGAGTTAGGGTTGGCTACTGACTGACTGAGTTACCTGGAGTGCGTGGGCTTCAATCCTGGTCAACTTACCTCTCTCCCATTTAATATGCACTTCATATACACACACACACACATACACAAGCTGGCCATCTTGCCTAGGAGGGATTTGGCTGTAGTATTAATTAACCCCTTCAGCATGATGACGCATTTATTTTACCTTAGATTCTGGCTATTATTAGACGATTGTATTCAGTTTAAGAAGGACCTATGTGATCCAGAGGGTTGCATGAGGTCGTATTTCTATTTCTATCTATCTATTGCCTGACGCTGTGATTCCCAAAGGGGTGGTCGTATTTACCCTTATTTAATCCTAGAGGGAGATTATAAGCCAAAGAAAGACGTCTAATGGTCACCAGAACAAGGCGAAAACTACGTCATCGTGCGGAAGGGGTTAAAATGTTCTAGACGCCAATATCGTTTTGCTAAGGGAGCCCACCTCGCTTTTTTTTTCTCTTTCTCTCCCTCTCTGTTTAGCTTGTATCCATTCGGCCCCATTCAGCCTACTTTTTGAAGAGTTTACCCGCATCCAGGAGTCAATATTTTCCTGGCGAGCGGTACCGAGCCAGCATATATATTTTTGTTTTGACAGCAAGATAAATTTGTACATTTTTCGATAGAAAAATGTCTCCGGCGAAGCCGTATTTGTCCATACAATGCTGGCTCGCTATCACTCACCAGGAAGAAATCGACACCTGGATGGGGATAAATGTCTTAAAACAGTTGGCTGAATGGGGCCGAATGGATACAAGCCAGAGAAAGAGAAACAAAGAGAGAAAGAGAAACAAAGCAGGTGACCCCCCTTAAGATGATATAAAATTCTTGATGAACATACAAAGGCCATTCATATGCCTTAATCAAATCAAATCACAATATAATATAAGATAATAATCTACAGAATAATACCTTAAATGGCAAGGGAATCATATCAAATTCTACCCAACAACCCACACCCTCCACCTTTCTCACTTACCCCCCTCCCCCTCATTCACGAACTCCACCCACACCTTCCTTCAACTCTCTTACGTACTCCTCCCCCCCTTCCCCCAACCCATTAACGTACTCCTCTCCCACCTCACTCAAGTACTTCTCCCCCACCTTCCCCCAACTCTCTAACGTACTTCTCCCCCACCTTACCCCAAGTCACTCAAGTACCTCCCCCACCTTCCCCCAACTCTCTCAAGTACTCCTCCAACCCCTCCACCTTCCCCAAGTACTCCTCCAACCCCTCCACCACCCTTGCCCTTCTCTAATAGTCCCTTTGAGAACCTCCTTTGTCCTTTGATGGTGTCCCTGTGTGATATCCAGGGAGGATGTATGTGTAATATTCCAGACGACTGCTGTGTGCTGTGTGGAGTGTATGTGTACTGTGTGGAGTGTGTGTACTGTGTGGAGTGTGTACTGTGTGGAGTGTATACTGTGTGGAGTGTGTACTGTGTGGAGTGTCTGTGTACTGTGTGGAGTGTGTACTGTGTGGTGTGTGTACTGTGTGGAGTGTGTACTGTGTGGAGTGTGTGTGGAGTGTGTACTGTGTAGAGTGTGTACTGTGTGGAGTGTGTACTGCTGGTTCATGTGTGGTGGAGTATCATATGTCCAGGTGTATGATATCAGGGTGTCAAACCAGAGCAATTTAGTTTGAAGACTTGAATGAATATGAGAAGGAATACAGGCAAATTATCATGAAACAGCATTGGTTTGGCCATTGTATCACTTCCAAAGACATAATTTGAACTATATACCAACATTTTACCCCTGCATATATATTAATAAAGACTAAAAATCAAGGACTCCACTTTCGTTTGACACCCTTTATCATAATTTAAGAGGTGTAAATGTGAATCATATGTCCTGGTGTATGATATGTATGAGGTATACAGGTGAATCATATGTCCAGGTGTATGATATGTATGAGGTATACAGGTGAATCATATGTCCAGGTGTATTTTTTTTTTTTTTTTTTTTTTTTTTTTTCTATATTCCAACTACTCCCTCTCGGGCATAGGCTGAGAGCCTGTACATTCCACCGCTCAACACGGTGAAGCCCGTGAGGTCTTGTTCCAGTCTGGGGAGTGAGACATGTGAAGCAACCATCATGGCTCGAAGCAGCTCCATCTCTGAAGCGGCCGGTTGCTTCGCTCAAGTGCTTCACCGTCTCACCCTCCAGACTCAGACCCTCACTCTCAGAACGCCACCTATTGAGCAGTGAACTCACTAGGCATTGTCCCCCTGTAACATATTTTGAATATGGGAATATTCATACAGTGTTATTTAATCAGGGAACAATGAGGGTACTTTTTTGACGTTTCGGTGGGCTTTGTGGTAATGCACTGATACTGATAATGTGGTATGATATGTATGAGGTATACAGGTGAATCATATGTCCAGGTGTATGATATGTATGATATGTATGAGGTATATAGGTGAATAACATGTCCAGGTGTATGATATGTATGAGGTATATAGGTGAATAACATGTCCAGGTGTATGATATGTATGAGGTATATAGGTGAATCATATGTCCAGGTGTATGATATGTATGAGGTATATAGGTGAATCATATGTCCAGGTGTATGATATGTATGATATGTATGAGGTATATAGGTGAATCATATGTCCAGGTGTATGATATGTATGAGGTATATAGGTGAATCACATGTCCAGGTGTATGATATGTATGAGGTATAATTATAGGTGAATCATATATCCAGGTGTATGATATGTATGAGGTATATAGGTGAATCATGTGTCCAGGTGTATGATATGTATGAGGTATATAGGTGAATCACATGTCCAGGTGTATGATATGTATGAGGTATACAGGTGAATCATATGTCCAGGTGTATGATATGTATGAGGTATATAGATGGTTCACATATCCAGGTGTATGATATGTATGAGGTGTATAGGTGGATCCAGGTGTATGATATGTATGAGGTACGCAGGTGGTTCATATATACTGGTGCATGATGTTCTCTTGTGTATCAATTGATGTCAACAACCAATAATGACTTACACTGAAAAAACACATATCTGTTCTCACCTTTTTTAATCTACAGTACTTCCATGGATCTCTCTGGGCTAAATTTGACAGTAATTTTGATTTTTGATTTATTATTTTTTGTTTTGTTTTTGTATTATGCCGTTCCTCTTTTGCCTTTGCTCGTTTTGCAAGTTTTGCATTTTGATTATCCAGACCACAGTCGTCTAATTTCAGCCAGTATCAAAGGTAAAACGGATTTATGGTGCTGAAAAGGTTAACCCCCCTGAGGATTGTGTCGCGTTCTGACAGTTTGTTCTGGCTATCTTTAGACGATTTTTCGAATCAATTTAAGACATAATTGTGGAAGTCAGACAGATAACTGAGATAGTTTTTACCCCATTGATTGCTAGAGTGCCTTCCGAAACTGAACAATATCGCCTAATGATATCCAGAATACATTATAATAATGAGTCATAATCCGCAATGGGTAAATTGTTTTATTTGTAGTTCAGTCATATCTAGGGAAGGAATAATATTTTGACTGTGGAGTTACATGGAGGGATAGACAGACGAATGAGGAAGTAAGAGAGCGGTGTGATGCGGATGTGCTGGAAAGTGTGAACAGGAACACCTTAAGATGCTTCCGTCATGTGGAACGTATGACAAGCGAGAGAATGACTAAGTATACGAGAGTGAGGTGGAATGTCAGAGAGGGAAACAGACCGAAAGTGAGGTGGAAGGATGTAGCTGAGAGGTATATGAGCAAAAGGGGTGTTGGTTGAGAGGAAGGGGGTCGGCTGACAGAGGTGCTTTGGGGCGACTCATTTGTGGCCACACCTTCGAGGATCATGGCATTTGGCAATAGATAGATAGATATACTTTCCATTGACGCTTTTCGCCTTTTCTCCCTTACTCCTCGGGCGTAGCCTGTTCTCCTTGATCTCCCAAATATTCCACTTCTCCTGAACATCGAACCTGCCGACCTTTAAGGGGGCAGTACTCGCTTTTTTCTGAACCCCCTTTTCCCTCATGTTTAGCATATTAGTTTTGAGGTTTTAAGACGTTCGTTCCGTTAGTTTGGCGATTTTGAGACCTATCGCCTCATTTTGTTGTCAATATTAAAGCATTTCGTGCCCTTTAGATGTCGATTTTTTTCTGGCGAGCGATAGCGAGCCTCTGTTTTTAGAAGGAATCGGCCTTTGGCCGGGAAATGTTTCTACCAAAAAATGTACAAATCTATCTTGAAAGGGGGTCTAGGGTTTTTTGTTCTAAACTTGATAGAGGTCTAGCGAGGAAACTCAAAAATATAATAATAAATATATACTGTATATAGACCAAAAACCAAGCACTACCCCCTTGAGAATAATCTTGCCTTTCCCAGCCAAGCACGCCACACTACCCTGTTCAACACCATCCCGCAAATAGTGTTATCCCGAGAATAGCCCTCTGCGTGTTGCCCTAAGGGATAATATGAATGAACCCCTTGAGGATTCTGACGCGTTGTGGCAGTTAAGTCTGGCTCTCGGTGGACGGTTTGATACAGCTTAGGAAAGATCTGTTATTATCTTATTTACCCCTCGAGGATTATGACGGGTTTTGGCAGTTGATTTTGGCTCTCAATGGACGAATTTAAGGGGGGTGACCTGATTTTGTTCTGTCCTTTTCTATCTTTCTCTGGCTTGTATTCATTTGGCCCCATTCAGCCTACTGTTTTAAGACGTTTATCCCCATCCAGGTGTCAATTTTTTACTGGTGAGCGGTAGCGAGCCAGCATATTGTTTATTTTTGTTTGACAGCAGGCTAAATTTTTACATTTTTCGAGAGAAAAATTTCTCCGGCGAAGCCGGATTTCTTCATATAATGCTGGTTCGCTTTCAATCGCCAGGAATAAATCGACACCTAGATGGGTATAAACGTCTTAAAATAGTTGGCTGAATGGGGCCGAATGGATACAAGCCAGAGAAAGAGAGAAATGGACAGAAATAACAAAAAGCAGGTCACCCCCCTTAAACAGCTTAGGAAGGATCTGTTATCATCTTATTTACCCCTCGAGGATTATGACGCGTTGTGGCCGGTGAATCTGGCTCTCAGTGGACGAATTAAAACAGTTTAGGAAGGATCTGTTATAATTTTAATTACTCCGATTAGGCCGCGTTTTATTGCTTATTCCGACCTTCAGTTGACGATTTTATACAGCTTGGGGAGGATCTGTGTGAAATTTAAAGGGTGAAGACTATCTCAAGTGACCCTCTGACCTCCATATACCCTTACCACTCCCCCCAAAATCGTCAATATTAGCCAGAATAAACTGTCAAAACGCGTCATGATCCTCAAGGGGTTAGGCACTTTGGTTTAGTCCTACATAATATAATTATTATCCGGCAGCCTTTCATTATTCATGCACTACTACCTTCCTGTTGTATGTGTGTAATATCATCCTCTTCCCTCGTGTTTAACCTCATAAGTTTTCAGATTTTAAGACATTCGGCCATTAGTTTGTCGACTATAAGGCCTATCACCCCATTTATTTGTCAATATTTAGACCTTTCGTGCCAATTATGTGTCGATTTCTTCCTGGCAAGCGATAGCAAGGAGGAAACGAGATGGGGAATCTTGGGTTTTTGTTTATAGTTTGATGGAGGTTTAGGAAGGAAACTAAAATACAAATGAAGATATTTCAATCAATATACTGTATACTCTTCCCCCTTAATAGCAATAATTAATTTCGTCTTATATATCTCCCTCCACATGTATATCACTTGTAGTTACGTTTTTCCAATTCCATCAATATCGAGTGCATGTACAGGTATATATATGTTATCGTTTCTTTAACCCGCGTTCTTTTCAACCAGTCTAAGCTTCTTTCTTTTTCTTTTTTTGGTCCTATCCTCTCAAGATATATGATATTATATTTCTTTCCTCATCCTCACGTCTTTACTCTGATGCTTTTCGTGCTTCTTCAACATTTTGCCATTTATGGGTTCGCCTTTGCCTCCTCTGATGCCGACTTTCTGTACACCCTCTAACTCCGGAAGTTATGGCTTTTACTTCAAACCGAGAAATCCATCACAGAGTTTACGTGCGCTTGAGTGTGTGTGTGTGTGTATTTATGTGTGTGGGTGTGTTTATGATATCGTGTGTGTGTGTGTGTGTGTTGGGTTAGATATTCGATGACGATTGTACAGTCGTGGACATATGTACGTAACAACCCAATGATTTTCATTTAACACTTAGCACTTTTATTATCAATTCACGAATAAACTTTCCTTTGCATACATTTCCAAATTGATAAGTGCACTAGTATTTAACCATTATAATTATACTAGTCGCTTCAATATGGAAAACTTGCATAATGATAAGCACAGGCTATTTAAGAACATATGCCCACGACTGTAGATTATACACTTAAGAATTTTAGATTAGCTATAAATTTACGATGAACAAGTTTTGTTCTCGTATTATTTTAAAGATACATTACAATCGTAAATTCGATCGAAGGTAGAACATGTTAGGTAGTTTAATTCTTATTATACTTACAATTTGATGCTGCCAAACTACAAGTGCCCGTAGAAATGGACGGACAAGTTGCATGTGTGACACCGCCTTTATATTACAATACAAAACATTAAAATATCAATGTATTAAAGAACGTACTCCTTGACTGTGAGACGTCGATTTTAAGCTCGATATATTTATGCTTAGTATTACCCATATTCATTCATTATGGTGGGCGGGCTTGTGGTTTCGCTCTGCTGCATGTCTGCCTGCCGAGATCGGAATCTCTCCAGGTTGTCGGGGGTCGGGGAATTGCTGGAGGGACCTTGGTGACCCTGGTCTCTGGGTCTTCTCCTGGATGACCTAGATGTGTGTGTATTTGTATTTGTTTTTGTGTGTTCATTGTTTTCTGTTGTGATGTCCCTATTCGAGCTCTGTCTTGAGTCCCCCCCCCCCCCAAAAAAAAAAGGAAAAGTGGGGATTGGGCCGGAGTATATATTGTACAATGTACTATCATACACAAAAGTATCCTTACTCTCGTGAACGTTGAGTTTCATAAAGTGGGGTACGATTCGAGCTCAAACAATAGTTTCCATATTTTGAGTCTAAATGGTGCGTGTCATTTTAGTAAGGATACTTTTTTGTATGATAGTACATACATTCATTATGCTTAGGCCAGAAATCGTAAACCTAAACCTCTGTAACTAAAAAAGGGCTAGAGCAAATGGGCTGTCCACACCAACTCCCTGACTGACTCTTCCCAAATAGTAGAAATATTTGCTCGATTGCCATAGTCGGTTTTTAGTATTGGAGGTTAGTAGTACATGTTCTGTGCCTACTTACAATGATTAGACTAGTGCTGGTTAGATTACTTTTTTTTTTTTTTTTTAGTCATGAGAGGTTTGTTGAATCTTCATACTTGGCCACTTGCGTATTCAGGCTATAAGGGAGTCGGAGCCATTGCATTAATAATTGTATTTTTATCATAGACGTTATGTAAGCTTGTTACAGGTAGCTTTGCCTTTTGTCTCCTTCATGCGCATAGAGAAAAATAAATATGATCCTTTAAGATTAAGAGGGTTACTTGAGACTGTTCACTCATTGAATTGTAACCCCTTTGGATTATTAAAGTCTTTCTTACTGAGAAAAGTCGGTCAATTTATTAGCTATACGTGAACATTAAACTTAACAATGTTGTTTTGTTTGGAGTGCTACGTTTTGGGAATGCTGTATTAAGGGGAGGAAGACCGTTTTTCTGGACCCCCTTCTCCCTAATGTTTAGCCCCACTAGTTTTGAGATTATATGATGTTCGGCCCATTAGTTTGGCGATTTTAACACCTTTTTCCCCATTTCGTTTTCAATTGTAAGACCTTTCGTGCCATTTAGGTGTCGATTATTTCCTGGCGAGCGAAAGCGAGCCTGCAATTTTAAGAGGAACCGGCCTTCAGCCGGAACATTTTTCTACCGAAAAATTTACAAATTTATCTTGAAGGGGGGTCTAGGGGGTGTTTTACTAAGCTTGATGGAGGTCTAGGGAGGAAACTAAAAACATATATGAATAAATGAATTAATAGACCAAACAAACGGCCAGTCTCCCCTTAAGCCGTGAACAAAATCGTGAGTGTTCCCCAATTGTAAATTCACTTCACTTTAATCGTGTTTTCCGTCCTCCCGAACTTTCTCATATGCCGTGTCGTTTTTTTTTGTGTTTTTTTTTTGTGTTTTTTTTTTTTTTTGCGGGTGCCAGTCTCGAGAATGTCACCGCTTCGGATTTTCTCTTTTCCTCTTACGTCTCTTCTCTCTTTTGACGTTGAGTATTTTCCTGGTTTACAGTTTTTATACTCTTATTTATTTTTGTTGTTATATTATATGTCCCACTACACTTGAAGTTTTGGGGGCCTTAGCCTTGCTCTGAGAAAGAATGCAAAATTTTAAGAGGAACCGAAAAATGTAAAAATTTATCTTGGAGGGGTGGTTTAGGGTGTGTATGTCTAAGCTTGATGGAGGTCTAGCGAGGAAACTAAAAAATACATGAATCAATTAATTAATAGCCCCAAAAAACAACCACTGCCCCATTAAGTCGGTGTGTGCGTGTGTGTGTGGGGGTGGGTGGGGGGGATGGAAGCTGTGTTTGTATGTATGTGTGTGTTTGTGTAGGCTTATCTATATATATACTGTATGTTTGTGTGTTTTTCTTTTTTATGTACACTAGGATGCTATAGTCCGTAGCCCACTCATGAAAATTCGTGGAGCCCCTATGTATTTCTTTGAGCAGTTATAACTATCTGGATTGATGTTGGGGTAGAAGTTGGTTTTCAATATATACCACATATAGTTTTGTAGTTGATGTTTGGAAAATTGTGTTCATATATTCGTTTCCAGAGATATACTTACATAATTAGAAATAGGTGGAGTCCAGGAATATTTATGAGTGGGTTAGAGACTATGGCATCCGAGTGCACCATTGTTTACCTACGCTATTTCTTATGTGTTATACCATGTTGCTAATATGTGTGCCGAAACTCTTGAATAGAACAGAAATGCGTAATCTGATCTTGCAGGGTTAATATGCTCTACCCATTAGCAATTAATTAGTAAACAAATGCCGAAGAAAAGAAGCTTAATTTCATAATCTAATTGCAATAGCCCAGGCTGACCTCATTTAAAGCTCATTTACTGAAACACTTTCCCGAACTCTGCTTTAATTTGCTTTTAATTAGAGCTAAAACTCTACGTTAATGCACTTCAACTGCAGGAATGTTTTAATCTGTTTGTGCACTATATTTCTCCTGCTGGATTGTTTTTGTAATTCGTGGAATATATCATTACGGTGGGTAAATACAGTAATTCATCCACTGTATCAATATTTGTCATATATTGTATACAATTCCAAGTGTACAGTATATATATTATAATATGATATGAACATTTCACTTAACAAAAATGAAATTACAAGACGGAATTATATTAATTATTAGTTTATTTTTTTGTATTGTAAGTTTAGTTATACTTTTCGTTAACTTATACTTATGATACACTTAATTTGTCGTGTACTTTAAGTTAATTTACGGTGGCGCTAATAAGTAATTTCTCATCTATCATTACGTTTGGCTCGCTCTGTGCTGTATTAATGTCTGTCAGATGTTGAATAGTGGGGGTTGGTAAGTGTAGGAACATGGTTGTATATATCACTGAAAAAGAAGAAAACGTGTAAATATTGCTGATACCAATTATTGATCAAAACATAATTGGTGCCGAGACATCACTTATTAGGCCAACTGTACCAATGACAAGAAATATAATTCGAGGGAAAGGCTTTAGTTTGAATACAATTAACTTTCATTGAGTTTTAACCCGTTCTCAACCGGTGACGTCTTTTTCACTTTATTCTGGCTACTATTAAACAATTTAATTATGTTTAAAACGGCCTCCAGCAAGTAACAGGCTTCGAACTATCTCACTTAACCCTTCTTATTAGCACAGATCCTTCTTAAACTCCACACAATCGTCTAAATATAGCTACAATAATACGAAAAAGACGTCGCCGGTACAGAAGGGGTTAATGTATTGTGATGGCTTTACGAGTACTAACATCTTCCGTACGCGATGACGATACTGAAACTAAGCGATTTTGTTCAGTTTTGGAATTGCTGTTACCTGACGATGGTGTTAACCCTCTGAGGATCGATAACGCACTTCTTATATGATTTCTGGCTATTATTAGACGATTTTATTCAGATTAGGAAGGGTATATGTGGAAGTCAGAGGGTTGATTGAGATAGCCTTTACCATTTTATGTCCAACAGATCCTTCTTAAGCTGTATATAATCGTCTAGTGATGGACACAATAAACTGCTAAAACGCGTCAAATATATCCTCAAGGGGTTAAGGCGGGAGGTTACTTATTTGGTCTCCTTATTCACTTATTTATATATATTTTAAGTTTCCTCCCTAGACCCCCATCAAGCTACAAAAAAAATAAAAAATACAAATAAAACAAAAATATAGTAGTAAATGTTTCGTCAGAAAAATGTCATCGTCAATAAACCCGAATTCTCTAAACCATAGCAACACTTGTAAAACTGCTAATTAGAACAGCCAAATATGTTTCAGCCAGGCACTTCTAGATTTTTGTCCAATATTGAGTGTTTGGAAAGAGATTTGTTTGGCCGTTTTTCCATAACCTTGAGTTGCTTCAAATTAGTTGGTAGGTGCCTAGAGTGTCCTATCGTTTAACCTCGTTTTTACCGGCGACGTCTTTTCGATTTTATTATAGCTATGTTTATACGATTTTGTGCAATTATTAAGATGGATCTGTGGTAGGAAAAAGTGTTAAGAGAGATATTTCGAACCTGTTAATTGCTGCAGGCCCTTTTTAAGATGCACAACAATCGTCTAATAGTAGCCAGAATAAAGTTGAAAAGACGTAGCCGGTACAGAAGGGGTTAACCAAAACTGCTTACAGCCATTCTCAGTAAAAAAAAAAAAAAAAAAAAAAAAAAAATTGCTGACCCACTCCATGTTTATCATTGTCTGAAAACTTGCTAATCATACTAGAATAGATAGATAGATAGATAGATATATAGAGAGAAAGAGAGAGACAGAGATATATATAGATAGCTAGCTAGATAGACAGATTTAAATAGATACACTGGCCACACAGACATTACGATCCAAACGAGGTGGTCATGGCAGGACTTAATTTTTGTAGAGAGAGAGAGAGAGAGAGAGAGAGAGAATGGCAGAGGTAGAAACGCAAATACCAAGACACTGAACAAATCGAGTCCACTAAAGAAAGGAACAGGACATTAAACACGGCATACGAGAAAGGGAAGGCGAGTCATTTAGAGGGAGACTGGATAGCAAGCAGAGCCAAAACGGAAGACACGATAAAGAAAATTCAGGATACACACCAAAAAGGAAGAGACGAGATCAAGAAAATTCAAGATACGAGCCAAAAGGGAAATAACAAGATAAAGAAAACCCGGGATACGAGCCAAAACAGAAAGAGACAAAATAAAGACAATTCACGATACGACCCAAAAAGGAAGAAACAAGATAAAGAAAATTCAAGATACGAGCCAAAAAGTAAGAGATAAGATAAAGAAAATTCAAGATACGAGCCAAAAAGGAAGAAACAAGATAAAGAAAACCCAAGATACGAGCCATAAAGGAAGAAACAAGATAAAGAAAACCCAAGATACGAGCCATAAAGGAAGAAACAAGATAAAGAAAGCCCAAGATACGAGCCAAAAGACGGGAATGGATGAGAGAAAAATATATATGGGAAAGATGACCTGGGTTGGCACCAAACGACCTATGTTATTATCCTTCCTTACCTCTCTGTCTCTCTCTCTCTCTCTCTTTCTTTCTCTCTTTCTCTCTCCCTCTCTTCATCTTTGCTATCCTTTCCTTCCACTTTCTCTTAGGGTTGCTCTTTCTACTAGGATTAAGTCCTGGCCACCTCGATGGGATCGTAGATC
>CM064497.1:5217370-5339520 GCA_032716605.1 Paralithodes platypus
CGGCAACTATTAGACGGTTTGGTTATATTCAACGACACTACTGCAGCGTTATGAGAAACAATTTATTAGGGAAAATAGGCACCAATAGATTCGCCATATTTTTCTCCATATAGTAAGCATGGAGGATTTTCGTTATCAATAAATTGAAAAATACCCACTTCACAGACAAATACACCAAATATCTAAGTCAAAGCGGGGGTGTGGGGGCGGCAGCCCCCACCTATAATACTAGGATAGGTTAGGTAAGGTTGTTAGGTTAGGCTAATGTCCTTTCAAAGGGGTATAGGCTAGTAAACACTAGGATAGCCTATACCAGGTCAGAGGTAAGAAGAAGAGTCCTGCAGTAGTCTCCTTGAATGCTACCGACGGTTTTATCCAGCTTAGGAAGGATGTCTACCCGTTAAAAAGATTACAGACCATATCAATTAATCCCTTTAGCTTCCATATATCCCTCCTAAGCTTCATAGAATCGCGTAAATGCCGCTGAAATGAAAACAAAAAGACGTCGCCAGTACTGTAAGGGTTAATCACTGTGAATAATAGTAATTGTTCTCTTTTGTTAGTTCTCCGATTAGCGTTACAACTTTTCATTTCTCTATTTCTCGTTCCTCAGTGTAAAATATTGTATTCCTTTTTTAATATTAGTAGGCACCTGATTAAATGTTTCATAATTTTGCATATCGTGCCCTAGTGTAAAATATTTTGGTTCCGTTTACAACAGTAGGCGCCTGACTAATATAACCGTTTTGAATTTCTCCACTTGTCTTGCCTCAGTGTAAAAGATTTCGTTCCGTACCATATATAATTTTCAGAGTTCAGCGACACGTTTTCAGTTTTCCAGTCATTTTTCAGAGTCCCAAGTAATAATCCTTAGAATATCCGTAAAATTGTCGGTGTTCTAGGGTTTCTATCTACGTAAGCATCGTAAATTACAAATCGTACTCCTTCCAAATTAGTAGTCCAGAAATCGTGAACCTTAAACCCCAATATCTAAAAAAAGGGTTAGCAAAAATGGGTTGTAAATATCCACACCTACTCGACCCTTGATAATCCTTCCCAAATGGTATAAATATTAAGGGGAGATTTCCACTAGAGGGATTTTTTTCAGGATCCCTTTCTCCCTCGTGCTTAGCCCCGTTGCTTTTGAGATTTTAAGATGTTAGCCCCATTAGTTTCTCAATTTTAAGGACTTTTGCCCCATTTCCGTAAATTTTAAGATCTTTCGTGCCATTTAGGTATCGATTTTTTCTTGGCGAGCGTTAGCGAGCCTGTAATTTAAGAGGAACCGGTCTTCGGCCAGGACATTTTTCTACCGAAAAATGTACAAATTTATCTTGAAAGGGGGTCTAGGGAGTGTAATTTTAAGCTTGATGGAAGTTTAGGGAGGAAACTGAACACCTCCCCTTAACTTGATTACTCTAGTCGTTTGGGAGTTATAGAGGTAAATATTCAAGAGTTTTAGGCTAGTATCCTGGGTACACAATGGACACGTAAAGAGCGGTGTTTATTTTATTGTTATTATTTCTTTCCAATTTGATAATCAACTGTTTCATATAAATATTTCTCTTATTGTGCGTTATTTTGAAGTGTTGTTCTTTCTTTCCAGTATTAAGGCATAAACAACCCTCCTGCTCGGCTATTCCAATTCCCTAGAGGTTTAACAACCGTACTATTATTATACCGGTACTGTATGTTATGACTATTGATATCTGGCGTAGACTGAAATCCGACCATGTCAAAGGGGTAGGTGGTTATTGTTTGGTCTTTATAGTTTGTGTACGAATTATATTTATTTATTTATTTTAATTTCTTTGCTAGACGTACATCAATCTTAAACAAAAATGCCCCCTAGACCCCGTTTCAAGATAAATTTGAAATTTTTCGGTACAAAAGTATCCCGCCCGAAGGCAGGTTCCTTTTAAAATTACAGAGCGGCTATCGCTCACCAGTAAAAAATTGACACCTAAGTGGCATGAAAGATCTTACTATTGACAAAGAAATGGTGCGAAAGGACTCAAAATCGCCAAATTAAGGTAACGGACGTCTTAAAATCTCAAAACTATTGGGGGCTAAACATGAGGGAGGAGGAGGTCCAGAAAATGCAACTACTTCCCTCTCGCCATATATCCTCTCCCCCCCCCCCCTCTGTTTGACTCTACCCATTTTTTTGTACCCACACCCTTCACCTTTTAATTACTAATATACCACCTGTTCATACTCCCACCAAGACGTGTTCTTTTAGTTGTGTGTTCTATATACATCTCACACCTTTGCTAACCCTTTCTGTAGCAGCGACGTCTTTTTCATTTCATTCAAATTTTATTTAGTCGATTTTGTGCAGTTTAAGAAGGATCTGTGGCAAGACAAAGGGTGTGAAGTGAGTTAGTTCGAAGGCTGTCAAAATTGCTGGAGGCCCTCTTTAAACTGAATAAAAATCGTCCAAAATTTGACATAACATGAAGAAATACGATGTCACCGGTACCGCACTGAATAGTTAATAGTTAATTCACTCCCAGGCTCTCGTTTCATTCACACTCTTGTTCTCTCACTCACTCACTCACTCACTCACTCACTCTCTCTCTTATACTATTGAAACTCGTACCCATAATAAACCCTTCCAAACTCAGAGTAATGTTAACCCTTTGAAGGTTGTCACGCATTTTGATAGTTTACTGTGGCTATCATTAGACGATTTTGTACAGTTTAAGAAAGATCTGTGGAAATTATAAAGGTAAAGAATATCTCAATTAACGGGAGATTTCCACTTGAGGGCATTTTTTCTTTACCCCCTTCTCCCTCATGTTTAGCCCCATTTCTTTTGAGGTTTTATGACGTTCTCCCCATTAGTTTGGTTACTTAAGAACTTTCACCCCATTTATGTCACTTTTAAGACCTTTCGTGCCATTTAGGTGTCGATTTTTTCCTGGCGAGCGATAGCGAGCCTGTAATTTAAGAGCAACCGGCCTCCGGCCGGGAAATTTTTCTACCGAAAAATTTACAAATTTATCTTGAAACGGGGTCTAGGGGGTGTAATTTTAAGCTTGATGAAAACGTAGGGAACAAAATAAATACCTCCCCTTAACCCTCGGACTTTACATTTTTGTTTTCTTCTATATTCCAACTACTCCTCTCGGGCATAGGCTGAGAGCCTGTACATTGAACCGTACATTGAACGGCGAAGCCCGTGAGGTCTCGTTCCAGTCTATGGAGTGAGACACGTGAAGCACTTTGGGATACAACCAGCCCCCAATATCTTGCCTTCACAAGATGCACGGTTGCCCACCCCTGGCTCGAAGCAGCCACATCTCTGAAGCTGCTTCACTCCAGTGCTTCACTGTCTCGGCCCCTCACTCTCAGAACGCCACCTATTGAGCAATGAACTCACTAGGCATTGCCCCCCTCTAGCATATTTTGAATATGGGAATATTCATACAATGCTATTTAATCAGGGAACAATGAGGGTATTTGTTTGGGCGTTTCGGTTGGCTTTGTGGTAATGCACTGATACTAGGTACAGCACAAACCCCATCCCAATAATATCTTCCCATTGATAAATCGGGATTCGAACCCGGGACCATTGGATTACCAGTCCAGTGGCATGACCACTCTACCACACCTCCTAATCTGAATAAAATCTCCAAATAATAGCCGAAAAAACGAAAACAAAATACGTATTGTATCTTAAAAGGGTTGAGGTTACGCAAATTATCGATGTTCTGGCAAAATAAACCAAAATTTAATATAAATAATAACAAAGGCTAAAGAGGTCCTATGGTAAGGCGTTTTCTGTTTCCACCTATCATTGTGCAACAGCTGTTGACGCCACTCGGTCAAGGTCAAGAGTTACGTAGAATCGCAGAGATACAGAATTATCACGCAAGGTGTCAAACGAGAGCCCAGTCTAATATGCTTAGAGGAGGGATGGTGGGGGAAGAGGGGTGAGGGGAGGAGGGGTGGTGGGACGGGTGGTGGGAGAGGAGGATGGGAGGGGTGGTGGGAGACGAGGGGTGGTGGGAGAGGAGGAGAAGGGTGGTGGGAGAGGAGGGTGGCGGAAGAGGATGGGTGGTGGTGGAAGAGGAGGGGGGGTGGGAGAGGAGGGGTTGGTGGGGGGGGAGGGGTGGTGGGGGATGAAGAGCGGTGGGAGAGGAGCGGTGGGAGAGGAAAGAGTGGTACAAAGGAGTACAAAGGAAATCAAGCAACAACAGATCTACTGACCCTTCTAGGCTGCTTGTCCTCCAAAACACTGAGGATCAAGTGTCCAAACAGTGGGGAGAGAAGGAGGGTGTAGTGAACGTAGGGGGATGGTGTGGACATGGAGGTGAGAGGGGAGGAAGGTGGGAGGGAATGGAGAACACGTGGGAGGTATTGGGAGGGCAGGAGGAGAGGGATCACACATGGGAGAGTGAAACAATAGGTTTTCATCTAGGAGGGTATGGACGAACATGACACGTTACAACAATAACAATTATGTATAGGATGACAAATAAACCAAACGGAACGGTGTGTTACCTAGCCAGACGCAGAAGTGAAGTTTGAGGTATCGTCAGCCAATCCTCACTCCCGCTACCTCCCCCTTGTTGACAAGTGTAGACGCCTAGGACTCCTCAATGCTCATCTAGCGACTGCTATGACTCCCAGGCCTTACAATCACGCTCCCACGCTCACAAAATCCTTTTCTAGCGACTAAAGCCATCTTCTATCACTCCCAGACTTCATAATCACGCCCCCACGCCCACAAAACCCGCGGATAACACACAACAGTACCACACGAAGACGTCGGCGAGACTAGGTGAAGGTGGTTGAGTGAGCTGTGAGAGGAGGGGGGGGGGGGGGATGAGGGAGTGAGGGGTGCCAACCTAACTGTATTACACCATCCCTACCTTCACTTCATTATAATTAAGCAACAATATTTACGAAGAGTAAACACATAGGATATATATATATATATATATATATTTAGGAACTTTAACGTGAATGTGCTATCGTTTATATGAGATTTAAGCTTTAGGTTTTAGAGGAGTAAAGTAAGAGTATGTTGGTACTCCTGTTCAGCTAAACACGCTGAGAGAAACAACCCACCTTATGTTGCCGTCTCACCATTTAAAAGTTGAATTAAAAGCCATGGCGGGTCAGTTCTTTAATCAATAAAGAACCTATTACACATAAGTAAGAACCTTTCATCAAACTTAAATAATCCTTTTTTGCACAACTTTTAATTTAAGGGGAGACAGACCGTTTTTTCTGGACCCCCTTCTCCCTAATGTTTAGCCCCACTAGATTTGAGATTAGGAAGGGTATTATGAAAGTCAGAGAGTTAATCGATCGAGATAGTCTTAACCCTTATCATTCCCACAGATCCTTCCTAGGCTATATAACATCGGCTGATGCTAGCCAGAATGAACTGTCAAAACGCGGCATAGTTCCGGAGGTGGGTGGGGAAGGGGGGGGGGGGGGGTAACTCTCTTCAACTTGGCTCATTCCGGCATTTTTCGATCTTTTTAGTGGGTGGTGGAGGAAGGGGGGGGGGGGGGGGACTTCCTTCAACTTGGCACATTCCTGCATCTTTCGCTCGTTTGTCCCCACCCATTCTCCTCCCCGTCTTGGTTCCTCCTTCCATCTTATTATTAATTTACGGTGTTCTCTATCACTGCCATTCCCAGCTCCAATGTTCTCCTCCTCCGCCTCAAACTCCCTCGAACATTACTCTCTTGCCTGGAAATCCTTGAGGCACCGACGACACTCTCTTCGCCATCCATCGAAAACTTACCGATCCACTGCTCTCAAACGCCGATTGCATTATGATGGGGGATTTGTTTTAACCCATTCAGTACCGGTGACGTTTTTTGTTTAACTTTGTTAGGTCCATGCGAAGCGAGGACCTCTAGTCGCCACTCATGTCGTTGTTGTTGATGTTGTTGCTGTTGTTCTTCTTTTTGTTGCTAGTGTGATCGATATAAAAAAAGGGTTATTTCTCGGTTATTACTGAACAACATTAAATTATTTGTCACATATATATACGCTAATCTATCCTCTAGGCCGTAACGGAGCCCTTTTTCAAATTTCGGCCTGGGCGCCCCTCAAATCGCCATCTTCTGCAGTAGGGCGACATTATAAATAATTGCTATATCTCGGTTATTACTGAACCAAATGTAATGACCTTACACATGCATATAAATTATCTATCCTCTAGGCTGTAACTGAGCCCTTTGTTTCAATTCCTGCCAGGGCGCCCCCCAAATAGCCTCCTTCTGCAGTAGTGTGACGCTTATCAAAATTTGCTATTTCTTGGTTATTACTGAACCACATAATTATGAGCTTACACACACATATACTCGAATATGTTCTATAGGACATAACGGAGCCCTTTTCTTAAATTTCGTACTGGCCGCCCCGCTAATTGGCGCCTTCTGCAGTAGTGGTAACAAATGAAATGGCCATCTGTTTGGAAATTGCTAAGGCATATTTCATAGAACTCTTTATGCATAGATTCTTGCTTATTGATCAGGCTTTAAGATGGCACTTTTAAAATACTTCGACCTTGGCGGTTAGCTATAGGGTCCCTTCTACAGGAGTAAATGGAACATTTAATCGGCTATCTTTTGGGGTATTTGCTTTGCTAATTTCATTCACATGCATACTGGATACTGTAGTGTGAGCTATTCCCTGACCAAATCGGAGTCCAATCTCCAATTTTAGCCCAAGGCGCCTCGCTACTGTCTCCCTTCTACAGGAGGACGAAAAATTAGATTGGATATTTCTGTGATTAATGAACCACACATAATGTACGGTACATACAGATACTTTCAATAAATAATTGGATCCAACACGTCGGCCATGGCGCCCTACCACAGGCCCCCTTCTACAGGAGTGACGGAAATTGAAAACGGTTATATATTTTTTTTTTTTTTATGTTCCTTCCAACAACCAACTATACTCCTAAAATCGATTAATGAAATTTACAAACACATGTGGCCGTCCGTGGATTCGAATCCAGGATGCTCACACCGAAAATCAACACCTTATGCATCGCACCACGAAGACAGTTAAGATAGTACTAATTTTTACTTGAACATGAACATTGTACATAATTTCGTCTATTTCGTAGACATAATGGTCAGAGTCCTATTTTCAAATGTTGTCCAGGTCCCCCCGGTATTGCTTCCCTTCTACAGGAGTGACAGCAAATGTGATCCGGTGGTAATGAAATTCATTACGTACAATGGCACTATATATTAATTACCTCCGCTAACGAAGTTCGACGAGGTTATGTTTTTGCCTCCATTTGTTTGTCTGTTTATTTGTTTGAAAACAAAATAAGCCTATCAAAAGGCTATGCATAGATTATCACGAAAGTTGGAGGCCAGAGAGGATATGCACCAAGGAGGAAGTTGTTTACTTGTGAAGGTGATCGGTAGAGAGCATACCTCCCCCACCGTAGACGGCTCACAATGTTATGAACCAATGTTCACGAAACTTGGAGGGCAGATAGGATATGCACCAAGGGAAAAGCAATTATATTGAGGAGGCAATCGGTAGAGCGCATACCTCCACCAACTTAGAAGGAGGTACGGTACGCGCGTTCCAGTGTGCCCCTCATTGTTACCTCCGCCAACGAAGTTGGACGGAGGTTATGGTTTTGCATCCGTTTATCTCATTGTCTGTAAAAAAGATATCTCAAAACTTATGAACCGATGACCACAAATTTTGGTGAACAGATATAATACTATGCTCCAAGTAAGAAGTGATTAGATATTGGAGACGATCAATAGAGCGCATACCTCCGCCAGCGTAGGCGGCTCTCAAAGTTATCAATGATTTTCACTAAATTCGGTGTATATTATTGAACCCAAGTTAATGAAATTCCACATACATATACTCTAATGTATCCTCTAGGCCGCAACGGAGCCTATTTGTTTACATTTTGGAGTCGCGCCACGCACCTCGGAGTTAACACGGCCGCATTGACCTATATTCCAGCTTGGACTTGTTCTGGCTACAATTAAACGATTATATTCAGTTTAAAAAGGGACTCCAGCAATTAATAGGCTTCGAACTAATTCACTTAACCTTTTTCACCACCACAGATCCTTCTTAAGCTGCACACAATCGTCTGCTGGAATAAGATAAAACAGACGTCGTCGGTACAGAAGGCGTTAACGGGAGGTATTTAGTTTGTTCCCTCGACCTCCAGCAAGCTTAAAATTACACCCCCTTGAGTCCCTTTCAAGATTAATTTGTACATTTTTCGGTAGAAAAATGTCCCGGCCGAAGGCCGTTTCCTCTTAAGTTATAGGCTCGCTATCGCTCGCCAGGATAAAATCGACACCTGAATGGCACGAAAGGTCTTAAAATGGGGTGAAAGCTCTTAAAATCGCCAAACTAACGGGGCGAACGTTTTATAATATCAAAAGCAATGGGGCTAAACATGAGGGAGAAAGGGGTCAAGAAAAAAAATCCCTCAAGTGGAGACCTCCCCTTAACAGGAAATGATCAGTGTGCAATTAGTTAAACTAAGACTTTAGAGGCTATCAACCCCTATTGGATTCTTAAGGAGACATTTCCACTGGAGGGATTTTTTTTTCTGGACTCCTTTCTCCCTCATGTTTAGCCCCATTATTTTCCTAATGTTAAGACGTTCGCCCCATTATTTTGACGATTTTAAGAACTTTCAACCCATTTCTGTCAATTTTAAGACCTTTCGTGCCATTTAGGTGTCGATTTGATGCTGGCGAGCGATAGCGAGCCTGTAATTTAAGAGGAACCGGCTTTCAGCCGGGACATTTTTGTACCGAAAAACGTACAAATTTATCTTGAAAGGGGCTCAAGGGGGTGTAATCTTAAGCTTGAAGGATATCTACGGACCAAACTAAAAACCTCCCCTTAAGGCAGCATAAACTGTAAGTCAAGAGTATTCGCGGGATTGGAGTCCCTTTTCGAGAACTCCAGTCCCTTGAAATTGTCAGTGTGCAACGGCTTCCTGCAGTATATGTACTGTGCAGTTGGCCAAATAAGTCGTTTCGCCCCTGTCATTACGTTTTTCTCGCTGTATGCTGTATTGATGTCTGTCAGATGTTGAATAGGGTGTGTAAAGATAGTAACATGTCTGTATATCTCAATCGAAACGATGAATTAATATTTAGATAGTTATGATACCTATTATTGATCGAAATCAACTTGGTGGCGCTACGGGTCACCGTTTTTTTTTTTTTTTTTTTATCTTTCTCTCCTTTACTTTCTTTTCCTAGCTTGTATCCATTCGGCCCCATTCAGCCAACTGTTTTAAGACGTTTATCCCCATCCAGGTGTCGATTTCTTCCTGGCGAGCGATAGCGAGCCAGCATTGTATGAAGAAAACCGGCTTCGCCGGAGACATTTTTCTATCGAAAAATGTACACATTTAGCTTGATGTCAAAAATATATATATATGCTGGCACACTACCGCTCGCCAGGAAAATATTGACACCTGGATGGGGGTAAACATCTTAAACCAGTAGGCTAAATGGGGCCGAATGAATACAAGCCAAAGAGAGAGGGAGAGAAAGAGCCAAAAACCGAGTAGTACCCCCTTAATTAAAGCCACGTTCTGAAGCATCTGGGCTATAATCCAGTATGGTCTTGTCTCGTTGGGTTCGATACTGATTCAAATGGTGCGTTGCTATTTGTGCTCCTGACTGTACTTGTGATATTCTATGTTGTGTATTAAGGGGGCCCACCACACTTTTTTTTATCCTTCTCTCTCTCTCTCTCTCTCTCTCTCTCTGGCTTGTATCCATTCGGCCCCATACACCCTACTGTTTTAAGATGTTTACCCCCATCCAGGAGTCAATATTTTCCTGGCGAGCGGTAGCGAGCCAGAATATATATATTTTTGTGTTGACAGCAAGCTAAATTTATAAATTTTTCGATAGAAAAATGTCTCCGGCGAAGCCGGATTTCTCCATGCAATGCTGGCTCGCTATCGCTCGCCAGGAAGAAATCGATATCTGGATGTGGATAAACGTCTTAAAACAGTTGGCTGAATGGGACCTAATGGATACAAGGCAGGGAAAGAGAGAAAAGGAGAGAAAAATACAAAAAGCCGGTGACCCCCCTTCATTTCACCCCAACACCATACACCTCCAATGAAAATAATGACAGCATAATTATAGGTGATCCACCGGGATTCGAACCTGATCTGTGCCCAATAAATATTCTTTCCTCTCACTGAAACAGTAGACTACCATAGCGCGGTTGGGAATATGAACATAAAGGCGTGTGCATAAACCTTTAACCTTCTTGGTGGTGTAATGGTTAGAGTGTTTAAAAATCTGTATGTGATAACCCAAGTTCGAATCCCGGTGAATCATATTGTTATGACCGGCACTACGAAATTAACAAGGGCACTTAATAATGGACTAGTCACTAGATGATAGGCTATATCTGCAACAACGGTACGCGAATTCCAAACCTTCGACCTATTACGCCGGTGAACAAAACACTTAAACCCTCCAGAGTTAATCTACTGGATAACGGGGTATCAATTAACTGGGTTTTAGTGCACTTCTACAAAGGCTTCCGGTGACGGCAAAACCTACTCACAACAGGAGTACTTTACGTTAATAAAATGCTCTTAAGTAATAACAATGCTTGAATAAACTATAACAAGATTTAATAAAGGAGTATATGCTTACGTTAACTTTAGTGCGAGTCTGTACTCAACACTAAACTCTTCAATGCTCTATGAAAACACTGGAAGTCTAGTCCTACAGCAAACAGATATGGAATCTTCTGAAAACGTCTGATGCTCTAAGATGCTCGTTAATATAGAACAGAAATAATGCAGGGGCAGGACACCAAAGCGTGTATCTTAAATACACCAATAAGTAGGATACATATATATAACAAGGGAGTGCAACAACTCTGTGACAGCACTAATAATAGCCACTCAAAACAGTACTTCCTTAGCCAAAGTAACAGCCATACTGGGTTGTGCACCAAGCATCAACCTAGGCTAAAATAATACGTGAATAATTCCTAAAGCATACACAGTTAAAGTTAATAAACACAATGCTGTCTTTATTACTAATAAAGTCTAGCAGCGGCATAAAAGGTACCAGGAGGCTAGGCAGAGCGCAAGCATGCTCGTAGCCTACTGTCTCCCCTTGAACAGATTTGCCTTATGTTACGTTAAGTGACTAGGAGGCTCTCTTGGTAAGTCCAGATCTCAAGTATCTGGTCTTGCCCTGGCGCTCCACAAAGGTCAACAAAATGAGGTAGCGAGCATACAAGTAAGTGTAGGCAAAACCCCTTCGCTTGTATACTGCTACACTCGCACAGGAAAAATATGCACAAAGGTTACAGGCACCTAGCTCCGTCGAAGTCGTACAGGCTCTGACTTGCCATATACATAACTCAGACAACGACTAAAGATACCTTCCACTGTCTAGCATTAAATAGTAACAAAGAACAACTCAATAATTAGAAGCACCCAATGATAATATGACTCATGTGACTATGACTAATAATCCCTAAAGCTAGTGCAAAACATATATGTGAGAACTGGTGCTGGTAATACGACTGGCCGACTATGGAAGTCTTATGCAGAACCAGAAGGGATAAGTAATTGAATAAAGAGGAGAAGTAATGGAAAAGAAGAAGTTCAGAGAGAGAAACAGTAGTACAGGGGTTTTGATTGGGGACAGATTGCAAGGGATGTCTAGGATCAAGCACGCCATGCCAAGCTCTAAGGAGACACGCAGGCAGGAGCCCCCCAGCACCAACACTAGGACAGCGGCACCCAATCACAGACCACTACGTCATGAAAAGCAAGCGTCCTAGGACGCGCCAGGCCCGCCCGACCAATCAGGAGCGTGGGAACACCCGCCCGAGTGAGGAAGGCACACGTACATACACACGCACACAATACCACCTCGCTGCCTCCCCCGCTCTCTCTCTCCTTAACTTCACACTACATATCTTATACTCTATCACTGATATAAAATACTTCCAAGTCTCACAGACAAGAATAAAGACCACCACTGATCTGGCTGTGACAACATGAATACTAAGAAAGAAAGAACATCGTTCTACGATTATTATAGCCCATTTCACTGCCCTGGCGAGCGCTAGCGAGTACGAGCACATTCTGGCAAGCTGGCCAACGTAACAATATATATACTTTCATTAATTTAATTGGGGGTGTTTGGTGTTGTGGTGAAATTAACTCCTTCAGATATATTATGTTCCAGTAAGTCCACGGAGGCGGGCGCCCGGTATCATTGCCACTGCACCACACAACTGTTAAAACCACACTGCTGGCCGTTAGAATTGTCGGAGGCACCTGGGGTTGCCACCAACCGACAGATCATCTAACTTACCGGACTTACTGAGCTCCATATGACGCTAGAGCATCATTTGGACTTATTGGAGAGGCAGGTAGATAAGTCCATATGACGCGATCGCGGCATATGAGTTTTTGGTCACAAGTTCCATATGACGCGATTGCGTCATATATGTCACAAGGAGTTAATAAAATATAGATTATCACAGGGAATATAGTTTTCGTAAAATATGCTGATATTGTAAAATTCAAGGACAGTAAGCCAACCTAGCTGGAAACAAAATATTGGACATTATATTTCCATGTAGAAGCCGGAGCAAAATAAAAGTTTTTTTTTTCACTGAAAAAATATTAAAAGTTTCATTCCATCACCTTTTAGAATATGTATTCGTTGAGTGTATAAACCAGGTAATTAATACAGTTTTTTTTTCTGGAGGTTTTTGTATCCCTAATGAATTCAACTGGAAGGGGCTGGATTATGTATTAATTAGTTTGCAGGTTGAACGTGTTAAATTTGGATGCAACCATTTTAAGTCCGACAGAGTATATATATATGGTATGTGTGTCTGTGCATAATAGTCTGCTTGTGTGAGAGAGAGAGAGAGAGAGAGAGAGAGAGAGAGAGAGAGAGAGAGAGAGAGAGAGAGAGAGAGAGAGAGAGAGAGAGAGAGAGAGAGAGAGAGCGAGCTCGGGATTAACATGCAGCCAGAGAATGTTTTGATGGGCTGGTTACCAGGCAGGATAAATATTGGCGATAGGATTGCTGGAGGGAGAGAGAGAGAGAATAAATATAACACTGTATCTGACACCACTCACTCTGGCTTTATCCTTCTTGGAACTATATTCGTTGAGGGGGGTCACCGGCTTTTTTGTTCTTTCTCTCCTTTTCTCTCTTTCCCTGGCTTGTATCCATTCAGTCCCATTCAGCCAACTGTTTTAAGACGTTTATCCCCATCCAGGTGTCGATTTTTTACTCAGCATTGTATGGAGAAATCCGGCTTCGCCGGAGACATTTTCTATCGAAAAATGTACAAATTTAGCTTGCTGTCAAAACAAAAATATATATTTGCTGGCTCGCTACCGCTCGCCAGGAAAGTATTGACACCTGGATGGGGGTAAACGTGTTAAACAGTAGGCTGAATGAGGCCGAATGGATACAAACCAAAGAGAGAGGGAGAGAAAGAGAAAAAAAAAAGACCGAATAAATATTGACGATAGGATTGATGGAGGGAGAGGGGGAGAATTATAACACTGTATCTGACACAACTCACTCAGGTTTGATCATTCTTGGAACTACAGTCGTTGAGCCAAGCTTCACAATTAACTATTTAACATTTATGTCCTACAAAAGTAATTCTGATATTAACATAGTCTTACTTGATTAACATTGCTCTAACCTTTTCTAAATCGATGTCAATTTATCACATGTAACCTGCATGTGTGTTTCTGAGTGCTTCAAATATTCTGTGTTCTAAAATTGTACGTTGCCAAAATGTATGGTATCGTAAATATATGTTTTTCCTATTACGTTCGATCCCTGTATCCCTCTATTTATTTTAGCTATCAATTTATGTTATTTATTTAGCTATCTCTTGGTACTTTTATTATTAACTTATATTAACTTTATTATTAACTTTTATTAACTTTATTATTAACTTTTATTAACTTTATTATTAACTTTTATTAACTTTATTATTAACTTTTATTAACTTTATTATTAACTTTTATTAACTTTATTATTAACTTTTATTAACTTGAATATTTTATTAACTTGGTACTTTTTTACAATTGTTATTTATATGATAGATATGCTAGCAGAACATGTTATCGCTACATGACTGAGTAGGCCAATAACATCTGTGCCATATAGCAATATGCGATGCAATACGCAATTCAATGGAATATGACTCCAATCCTACATTCGAGGTATATATAGATCGCGTAGGTGGGAGGCTGAACATCGCCAAATGGACCTCTATACATATCTGACTGTGTGTGAGGAAAAGGTCTACACATGAGCTGGTTACTACCTCTATAGCTTACTATACATACCCTGTTAACCCCTTCAGTACCGGCGGTGTCCTTTTCATTGTATTCTGGCAACTATTAGACGATTTTATTAAGCTTAAAGCAAGGTCCACACATTGGCGAGTCGGAGCGCAACTCCAACGCGAGTGATGAAATTTTTGCACTCGCCAATGATTATCCCAAATTCGCCGACACTCGCTGACACTCGCACAGACTCGCGTGGACTCGCGGTCCACCGCGTAGACTCGCGAACTTGGCCAAAATTTTTGTACAGACACAAAAATTGGAGAGTCAAGTGGGAGTAGGACGCCAACTCGCATAGAGTCGCGTAGACTCGCGTAGACTCGCGTAAACTCCTGTAGACTCGCGTAAACTCCTGTAGACTCGTGTGACACTCATGTAGACTCGCGTGACAGTCACGTTGTACTATTTAGAAATTTGATGATCGCGAGTCTACATGAGTGTCACGCGAGTCTACATGAGTGTCACACGAGTCTACATGAGTGTCACACGAGTCTGTTTATATAATCAACAAAAATCGTAGCAGCGAAACGACTGCACCTATGGCTTTCATATTTTTACCACATGTACCTTACCCTTTTGGCTACCCACAAAAAAAATCCCAAATTCCTCCTCTCACCCACTCGCTGACTGTCGGTCCCGTCAGAAGGAAAAAATAGGAAAATCTGTGGCGGCGAAACGACTGCACCAATCGGTTCCATATGTGTGTGACAAGTCCCTTACCCTTCTGCCTTCCCCCCACCACACCCCCAACCGCCTCCCACCACCCACTTCCAGCGTATCCGTACGAAGATAAGGAAAAAAAGGAAAATCTGTGGCGGCGAAACGACTGCACCAATCGGTTCCATATTTGTGTGACAAGTCCCTTACCCTTCTGCCTTCCCCCCACCACACCCCCAACCGCCTCCCACCACCCACTTCCAGCGTATCCGTACGAAGATAAGGAAAAAAGGAAAATCCGTGGTTGCGAAACTACCTTACCAATCGGCTTCATATTTGTAACATGAGTCAATTACGCTTCTACCTTCCCCACACCATCCCCCAAACCACCCTCCCACCACCCTCCTACCCATACATAATAATAATGATGTGGAATATATGCAAAGGATAATTATATGATGACAAATAATAATATACAGATTGATATCCAACATGAAATATAAATAAATACAAGATATAAATTAAATAGAATATACACTCCTGTTAACTTCCTGTAGACTCGCGTTCATCTAGTGTAAACACGTGTAAATTCATGTAAACTCCTGTGACACTCATGTAGACTCCTGTAGACTCGCACTATTCGTACCCTGGAATTTGACCGTTATTTTTCAAATTTTGGCGGTGCGTGTTGGGGTCGTGTTAAACTCGCCAACACTCGCGTAAACTCGCGTAAACTCTTGTAAACTCATGTAAACTCGTGTAAACTCGTGTTAAATTCGTGTTCTATGCGTGTTTACTCGCATCAGCTGCTACTCGCGTTGGGTTCGGGCTCCATCAACGGCGATTTGCGGCGAGTGTGACTCGCGTTGGCCTCGCGCTCCTACTCCCCTATGTGTGAACCTACCTTAAGCCGGTATCACACGAGCGCTTTTTCGCTTAACATTTTTGCTCAACACTGGTCTGGCAGCTTATGAGGTCAACATTTATAATATTTGTGTCACCTAAATTAATCTATCATCAGTCTAGTTTCCGATACCAGTGCAAATTATTCCAGAAATGTTGCCAGAAAAATGTTGATCATCGAATGTTGACTATAAAAGCTCTCGTGTGATACCGGCTTTAAAAGGGCAACTAGCCATTAACAGCCTTCGAACTATCTCACTTAACCATTTTTTACTATACCACAGATCCTCCTTTAACTGCACACAATCGTCTAATTAATTATAACTAGAATGAAACTAAAAAGACATCTCGGTACAGAAGGGGTTAATGGTGTAGGTTCAAATCCGGGGAGAATCACATGCTTTCATTAAGGGGAGATATCCACTTGAGGGATTTTTTTTTCTTGACTCCTTTCTCCCTCATGTTTAGCCCCATTGTTTTCCTAATGTTAAGACGTTCGCCCCATTATTTTGACGATTTTAAGAACTTTCAACCCATTTCTGTCAATTTTAAGAGCTTTCGTGCCATTTAGGTGTCGATTTTATCCAGGCGAGCGATAGCGAGCCTGTAATTTAAGAGGAACCGGCTTTCAGCCGGGACATTTTTCTACCGAAAAATTTACAAATTTATCTTGAAAGGGGCTCAAGGGGGTCTAATCTTAAGGTTGAAGGATATCTACGGACCAAACTAAAAACCTCCCCTTAATTTAATTTGGGGTGTTATTGATGTTCAGAACGATACAAAAATCAATAGGTAGGCCAGACATCGTGAACCCTAACCTCTGTAACTCGAGTTGGGCTAGAGCAAATGGGCTGGAATTGTGCACACCTATTCCTGGGCTGACCCTTCCCAAACGGTAGAAATATTAGCTGGCGTACTCTAATGGTTTGCGAATTATAGAGGTTAACGGGGCCCACCTCGCTTTTTTCTCTTTCTCTCCTTCTCTCTTTGGCTTGTATCCATTCGGCCCCATTCAGCATACTGTGTTAAGACGTTTACCCCCATCCAGGTGTCAATATTTTCCTGGCGAGCGGTAGCGAGCCAGCATATATGTATTTTTGTTTTGACAGCAAGCTAAATTTGTAAAATTTTTGAAAGAAAAATGTCTCCGGCGAAGCCGGATTTCTCCATACAATGCTGGCTTGCTATCGCTCGCCAGGAAGAAATCGACACCTGGATGGGGATAAACGTCTTAAAACAGTTGGCTGATTGGGGCAGAATGGATAAAGCCAGAGAAAGAGAGAAAAGGAGAGAAAGAGAGAAAAGGAGAGAAAGAGAGAAAAGGAGAGAAAGAGAAAAAAAGCAGGTGACCCCCCTTAACCCCTTCAGCACCATAACGTCCTTTTACCTTAATGCTGGCTTAAATTAGAGGATTTTATGCAGTTTATGAAGGACCTGTGTTACTAAGAGGGTTTGTGGAGATCGTATTTACCCATTTGAGTCGTATAGGTAGATTATCAACTAAAGAAAATCGTCTAATGATAACCAGAGTATGATGACATTTACGTAATGGTGGTGAAGGGGTTAACGCTGAAGAGCTTTGGCACACTTCCTTGGAATAGGGTACAGCATAGCCTGGGGGGCACAGTACAGTCGGCCACATTAAGGGGTGATGGGCTGTTTTTCTGGACCACTTTCTCCCTCATGTTTATCCCCATTAGTTTTCAGAAGTTAAGATGTTTGCCCCCATTAGTTAGTCGATTTTAAGACCTTTCGCCCCATTTCTTCGTCAATATTTAGACATTTCGTGCTACTTAGGTGTCGATTTCTTCCCTGGCGAACGATAGTGAGCCTGTAATGTTGGGAGAACCGGCCTTAGGCCGGGAAATTTTGTTCTACCAAAAAATGAACAAATTAATCTAGAAGGGAGATCTAATGGATTTTTTTTGTTTTTTAATTTGATGGAGGTCTAGGGAGGAAGCTAGACAAATAATGAATACATGCAACAATCGCCCAAAAAGTAAACATCTCCCCTTAAATGTGTATACACAAAGTGATTGTATATATTGAAGGAAAACTAATTTGATTGACTACGAAGGTTAAATGGTAATGTAGTAGTTGATTCGTATGATCAATTAACCTTTTCTGTACCAGTGACGTCTTTTTAATTTTACTTTAGGTATATTTGGAGGATTTTGTGCAATTTATGAAGGTTCTGTGCTAGTTAAAAGGGTTAGGCGAGATATTTCGAAGCCTGTTTATTGATGGGGGCCCTTTTTAAACTGAATACAATCGTCTAATATTAGCCAGAATAAAGTTAGAAGGACGTCGCCGGTACGGAAGGGGTTAACGATTTTATAGGGAATGATTCGTGTAAATAAATCACCCTAATTATTCATAAAATTATTAAGTATATACCTGTACATATTCACGTGGCCATCTACGCATTCACAATCAAGAAAACAATATCATGTTTGGGTGAGGTCATTCTAAACAACAAATTAAATAAATAATGCGAGATCTTGTTAATGCATAGCTAGATAGATGGTCTGCTAAGTATCTAGACGAACTTACGATAACTTCTCAAGGACCTTTGGCATTAATAATTACCAGATAAATTGAATATAACTAACTGCTTGTACCGAGAGTTCTGCATCGGATTAATTACCTGTTTTGATTAAGCAATACGAATACCCAGACGAGGATTTGATGAACCGAGTCAATAAGGCTAATATTACAAGAATAAGAAGAACAAGAAGAAGAAAAGAAGAGGAAGAAGAAGAAGAAGAGGAGAGAGTAGAAGAAGAAGAACTATAAAGAAGCAGCGAAGATAACAAACACCCAATAGAAGAGCTAACTAAGAAACGTACATGGAAGGAGGAGGCGATGGTATAATGGATCTCACCTAACGATCGGGAAAAAAAAAAAAAAAAAAAAAAAAAAAAATAATAATAATAATAATAACAAAATATATATATAAGAATACAAATAAACTTTACGGCCACTTTATACAACTATTCACTTCCGCGGTGTTGATGGCGGCAGGATGACGGTTATAGCCCCAACACCATTTACGGTACTTGTATGGCCAGATCACTGTTGGGTGGGGAAAGAGCCCATAAAGGTATATCCTAACCCATTCCGACTTTTTTAACGTTATACATGGCCATAACATCAATTGTGTATATATATATATATATATATATATATAAGTACGCAATATGTTTTCATTGAGGCAAAATTTATTGAAGACCAAGGCATATTTGTTAGTAAAAAACATTTATATATATATATATATATATATATATATATATATATATATATATATATATATATATATATATATACTGTATATATATCAACAATGACGGGGCTAAACATATGGGAGAAGGGGGTCACGAAAAACAAACCTCCCCTTAACCCTTGGCTGCTATTACACGAATATATTCAGCTTAATAAAAAATAACAAGCTTCGAACTACCACACTTAACCCTTATTACGACCACAGATCCTTCTTAAACTGCGGTGACCCCCCTTAATAGGCACGTAGGCTAGTAGAAGTGGTCAAGGTCACTCGGGGTCATCAGGTGGTTCCCATTGTTAATAATTAGAGGTGTGATGGTCAAAACATATGCATCATCAATTAAGCTGAAAGTTGATTAATAACAAGAAACAAATGTCATACTGTTTACTGGTATACTAATTGAGTTGTGCGAGGGAAGAGGAGTTAATCAACATCTGTATATATACCGGTAGATAGATAGATATATAGATAGATAGATATATAGAGATAGATAGATAGATCTATTATATATTCACCCCTTTCAAAGACCATAACCTTGCTCTTCCCTGCATTTACCTTCAGGTTCCTTTTTTCGCACACTGTTCCAAACATATTTACCAGATCCTGCAACTCCCATTCATTATCGCTCATCAGAACTGTATCATCAGCAAACAGCAATACAGGTAGCTTCCACTCGTTTCCCTCCCTTATCAGTGATACACCAACATCCACTGCTCTTCCTTGTATTTCTTTCATGACTCCATCCATATATGCATTATACAACCACAGGGACATCACACACCCCTTTTTCAACCCAACATTCAGATCAAAGAACTCGCTCTGCTCATTCTCTCCACACGTACTGCCGCCTTTGCACCCTCATACATGCTCTACACTGCTTTCAGCAACTTGCCATCTGCTCCGTATATTCTAAGTACTTTCCACATACCTTCTCTAACCACTTTGTCATAGGCCTTCTGCAAGTCCATAAAGGCAACATCCAGCTTTTGTTGCTTCTCCAGATATTTCTCCACAACACATTTCACGGTAAAAATCTGATCTACACATCGTCTTCCTTTCTTAAACCCGCCCTGCTCGTCACCTATCCATTTCTCTGTTTTCGCTTTCACTCTCTCAATCACTACCCTACTGTACACTTTCCCTACTACGCTTAGAAGACATATTCCTCGGTGGTTACCACACACTCCTCTTTCCCCTTTACCCTTATATAGGGGGATTATTATGCCTGTCTTCCAGTCATCAGGTGCACTCCCCTTCTCCCATGCTAGTTTACACATTTTCCATACCGATTCAATCATTATCTCACCACCATACCTCAGCATTTCCCCACACACTCCATCTATTCCTGATGCTTTCCCCATCTTCCCTCTTTTCATGGCTTCACACACTTCTGACCTCCTGATCCCCACCTCCTCCTCAACTACTTCTCTTCTTCTTCCTCCCACACCCCATCCAACTATGTTTGCTGGCGCTTCATTCCTTACATTCGGTGAAGTACTCCCTCCATCTTTCGACTCTCTCTTGCTTCTTGGCGGCTAGCACTCGCCTATTTTTATCTTTCACACCCTTACTGTTTTCCTTGCTACCTTCCCTAACTTTCTTGACTTCTTTCCAGAACAGTTTCTTACACTCCCTCCATTTTACACTCAGATTCCTTCCAAATTCCTCATCTGCTCTTCTCTTACTTTCCTTCACCACTCTCCTTTTCTCCAAGTACCTCGCTCTTTTCTGTCTTTCCAAATCTTCATTACCTCTACTACCCAACCACTCTCTATTCATATATATATATATATATATATATATATATATATATATATATATATATATATATATATATATAGCGAGAGAGAGAGAGAGAGAGAGAGAGAGAGAGAGAGAACGCGTGTTTGCCATTATCATAAAATCTGTTTCATTTATCCTCTGTCTGTCTGTCTGTATGTTCGTCGTTAAGGTTGTCCAAATTTACATATTACCGGCCGTCCCATTACTCTTCACTCACACACTCGATCTGCCGGTCCTCAATTCACTTTACGTAAACAACCCAGGCCACCAATTAAGGGGGTAGTACTTGCTTTTTGTGGACCCCCCTCTCACTCATGTTTAGCATATTAGTTTTGAGGTTTTAAAACGTTTGTTCCGTTAGCTTGGCGATTTTGAGATCTTTCGCCTCATTTTGTTTTCAATATTAAGACCTTTTGTGCTCTTTCGGTATCGATTTTTTCCTGGCGAGCGATAGGTAGCCTCTCATTTTTTAAGGAGCCGGGACATTTTTCTACCGAAAAATGTACAAATTTATCTTGAAAGGGGGTCTAGGGGGTGTTTTTCTAAGCTTGATAGAGGTCTAGCGAGGAAACTCATAAATAAATAAATAAATGAGTATATATAGACCAAACACCAAGCACTCTACCCCCTTAACGCACGGATTTTAATTTGCATACCATCTCCCTCAGACCGGCTGATGTAACCCGGTCTTATCCTGGAAAATAGTCCACTTCCGATAACATCATTGGTTATAATTTAGATAATAGTCTTTCATATATAGTCAAATCATATATCGATGTATTCATATAACACTTAAGGGGAGATTTCCACCTGGAGGATTTTTTTCTGGACCCCTTTCTCCCTCATGTTTAGCCCCATTGCTTTTGAGATTTTAAGACGTTCGCCCCATTAGTTTGGCGATTTTAAGAACCCTCGCCCCATTTATGTCAATTTTAAGACCATTCGTGCCATTTAGGTGTCGATTTTTTCCTGGCGAGCGATAGCGAGCCTGTAATTTAAGGGGAATCGGCCTTCGGCCGGGCCATTTTTCTACCGAAAAATGTACAAATCTATCTTGAAAGGGGGTCTAGGGGGAGTAATTTTAAGTTTGATGGAAGTCTAGGGAATCAACTAGAAACCTCCCCTTAACCCCTTCAGTACCATGACGTTTTTTCATCATATTCTGGTTACCATTAGACGATTTGCTTTAGGTTATAATCTACCTGTAGGACTCAAATGGGTATAATAACGATCTCAATAAACCGTCTTAATCGCATAGGTCCTTCTTACACTTTATAACATCATGTCATTCTAGCCAGATTCAGAGGCAAAGGGTCGTCATGGTGCTGAGGGGGTTAATTAAATCGAGTTATCCCTAGTCATATTAACTTTTATCCAGGTGTAATTTAATAAAGCTGATAACTTAATCGTTCATTTAACCTTCAAATCAAAGAATGCCACTTGAGAAAAACCTCACACAAACCACCCGGGATTCGAACCCTGGACCTTGTAATCAACAGGCACTCGTGCTAACCACTACACCACACTGGCCACAAAAGACCTCTGTTGTGGCCAGTGTGGTGTAGTGGTTAGCACGAGTGCCTGTTGATCGCAAGGTCCACGGTTCGAATCCCGGGTTAATTGTTCATTATTGCATTACATTTAAGGCGGGTGACCTGCTTTTTATTATCTCTCTGGGTTGTATCCATTCGGCCCCATTCACCCTCCTGTTTTAAGACGTTTATATCGCCAAGCTAATGGACCGAACGTCTTAAAATCTGAAAACAAATGGGGCTAATCATGAGGGAGAAGGGGGTATAGAAAACCGACCTACCTCCCCTTAACGGCCTCAAACCGACACTTATGCCTGTGAGGTTTATAGTCGGAAGGAAATGGAATTCTGTTTTCAATTTCCTCGAGAGACTTAATTCACCCATTGTAACGAAGCGGCATAATATTATTGCCTTACGTGTGGAACGGCTGGATGTTTGTTATTCCAACTTTAATTAAGAGGGTAGTATACTCACTTTTTCTGGACCCCCTTCTCCCTCATGTTTAGCATATTAGTTTTGATGTTTTAAAACGTTTGTTCTGTTAGTTTGGCGATTTTGAGACCTTTCGCCTCATTTTGTTGTCAATATTAAGATCTTTCGTGCCCTTTAGGTGTCGATTTTTACTGGCAAGCGATAGTAAGCCTCTAATTTTAGAAGGAACCGGCCTTTGGCCGGGATATTTTTCTATCGAAAAACGTAATCTATCTTGAAAGGGCGTTTAGTTTTGTTTTGTTTAAGCTTGATGGGAGGTCTAGCGAGAACACTCAAAAATATATTAAAAAATAAATATATAGACCAAAAACCAAGCACTACCCCCTTAAAAGCAATAGATTGTCAAACTGTAACACTTCATCGAAAAAAAAAAAAATACACATAAGCAGTGGCATCTGTTTAAATTATACCACATTTTGTTCTTCTATATGTATGAAGGAGACAAAAGGCAAGCCGTATGTAACGAGTGTCTCCCTCATAGCCAAAAGAGTGACAGAGAGCCAAATTCTAGGGACGTTGGGGTCAAAATGCCTGGACTCACGAAGTTTAAAACAGTTTATGCCATAGGATGAAGGACAGATGTATAATGTTTGTTAATAGTTACCGTTCAATTGTTGCAGTATATACTATGCTGGAAGTGGAAACCGGGCAAAATTATTTAAGGTAGAGATACATAATTATCCTGTCAATATTAATCTGAATAATTATATCTCTCGGGAGGATTTCGTGGAAGGTAGGAATAATTTCGTTGAGGGTTAGGGGATAATTTTGGTGCGGGGGGGGGGGGGGGGAGGTGATTTCGTTGAGGGTTAGGGGATTATTTCGTTGAGGATGGGGATAATTTCGTGGAGAGTTAGGGATACTTTCGTTGAGGATGGGGATATTTTCGTTGAGGGCTAGGAATAATTTTGTTGAGGATTGGGATAGTCTATAGTCCAAGAGGCAGGGGTCATTTAATTAAAATCGGTGACCAAGTCTGTGTTTGGTATCACTGGAAAGGTCGTTCATAGAAGATTTCAAAATTATGTTTCTTAAGGAGGCACACCTCGTGTTTTTCCCCTCTCTCTCCCTCTCTCAATGGCTTTTACCCATTTGGCCCTATTCAGCTTACTGTTTTATGACATTCATTCCTATCCAGGTGTCGATTTGTTTCCTGGCGAGCTGTAGCGAGCCAGCATTATTTGTATACTGCTTTTGACAGCAGGCTAAATTTGTATCTTCGGCGAAGCCGGATTTCTCCATACAATGCTGGAATTGTTCACGAATATGCAGTATGCTAAATTGTGAGAGCGTCTATTGCATCCCAGTATGTGTGTGTGTGTATGTGTTACTCAGTTACTTGTTCGTCAAGGGGAATCCACGCAATGCGAGCTAAGCTCATTATTATCGCGCCTCCTTAACTGGGAATGTATTGCGTGAAATGCATGTTAAGTGTTTATGTATCGTTGGAATGGCTGTGGATGTGTGTGTAGTCTGTATTTTAGCCAATTGGCGACATCTGGATACGAAGGCTTAGGGTTAATCTGTACGGTACCATTCTCACTACGGTACCAGTCTCATCCGAAGGCTTAGGTTGACCAGTAGCTTAGGTTGACCAGTACGATACCCATCTCATCTTGTAAACGATCACCAACTCCAGATGGGACGTCACAACTTCGTCCACTTATACCAGGTTCCTATTTATACTGCTAGGTGAACAGAGGCTACACCTTTAGGAGACGTGCCCAACTGTCTCTTCCCCGCCCCGTGTGTGTGTGTGTGTGTGTGTGTGTGTGTGTGTGTGTGTGTGTGTTACTCAGTTACTTGTTCGTCAAGGGGACTCCACGCAATGCGAGCTAAGCTCATTATTATCGCGCCTCCTTAACTGGGAATGTATTGCGTGAAATGCATGTCAAGTGTTTTATGTACTGTTGGAATGGCTGTGGATGTGTGTGTAGTCTGTATTTAGCCAATTGGCGACATCGGAAACGAAGGCTTAGGGTGGATCTGTATGGTACCATTCTCACTATAGACGGTACCGTCTCGCCCGAAGGCTTAGGTAGCCATCAGCTTAGGTGAACCATATGATACCCATCTCGCCTTGTACCATTTTTGCCAACCCCAGATGGGACGTCACAACGTCGTCCACTTATTCCAGGTACCTATTTACAGCTAGGTAAACTGAGGCTAACACATGAAAGGAGACAAGCCCAATTTGTCTCCGCCCAGTCGGGGATTGAACCCCCAACCCCTCGTGTGTGAGACGAGAGCTCTACCTACTAGGCTACGGGCTGTGTGTGTGTGTGTGTGTGTGTGAATGTGTATGTGTGTGTGTGTGTTCCAGAATATACCATATTTTCACTCATAAAATAAAAACTTATACCAGTTTCAGCTAACGACCATAATGTTTTGTATTGGAAAATAAACGAGTGAACGAAAAGTAAATATATTTGAACTACACTATGCTATCGGCAATAATTTAAGGGAGCCCACCTCGCTTTTTTTCTCTTTCTCTCCCTCTCTTTGGCTTGTATCTATTCGGCCTCATTTAGCCTACTGTTTTAAGACGTTTATCCCCATACAGGTATCAATAGTATCCTGGCGAGCGGTAGCGAGCCAGCATATATATATTTTTGATTTGACAGCAAGCTAAATGTGTACATTTTTCGATAGAAACATTTCTCCGGCGAAGCCGGATTTCTCCATACAATGCTGGCTCGCTATCGCTCGCCAGGAAGAAATCGACACCTGGATGAGGATAAATATCTGAAAACAGTTGGATGAATGGGGCCGAATGGATACAAGCCAGGGAAAGAGAGAAAAGGAGAGAAAGAAAACAAAAAGCCGGTGACACCCCTTAAAAATATAGAGGATAAATAACCTCTGAACTGCAAATGGGAAAAATACTTTTCATTGTATAAAAAATCAATATCACTGTTTGTATTTCAAATTTGCAATAAGTTATTAAAATTATGTCCCTCGTATTTACACCACATTATGGGGACATGGTTGTTTTTTATGACCTCCCTTCTCCCTCATGTTTAACCTCATTAGTTTTCATATTCTAAGACCATTAGTTTGGCAATTTTGCGACCTTCCACCCCAATTCTTTTTCAATAATAAGACCTTTCGTGACATTTAGGTGTCGAGTTTTCCTGGCGAGCGAAAGCGAGCCTGTCATTTAGGAGGAACCAAGGAACCGGTCTTCGGCCGGAAATTTGTCTATAGAAAAATTACAAATTTATCTATAAGGGGGATCTTGAGGGATGTTTTTGCCAGCTTGATGGAGGTCTAGGTAGGAAACTAAAAAAAAAAAAAAAAAATATCGACCAATGAATAAACCCTAGCCCCTTAAACCTTGTAGCTATGTGATTTAAAATAATACATGTATATTCAGTATACTGTATATATATACATGTCAAACATAACGCTAGTCATAATTTGTGAAATTGGGGTAAAGTTGTACGATTATATAATAATGAATTATAATATAGGATAGTATTGATTGTAGTCCTATTTATTATAATATAGGATAGTATTGATTGTAGTCCTATCCATTATATAATTAGGTAACACATGGTATGAGGACATCAATGAGTATTATACATTAACTATGTGAAAATAGTCATACTCTTAAAGATGTTCAATAAGTCTAAATCTATATAACAAACCTATCTTGACTATTCCCTTCCGTAACTGAGCATGTAGTATTACTAAACAACAAACTATGCTAAAATACATGTTGCTAAAGACAGAACAACAATACTATTATCCTATTATTGGTCATTCACCTTCCTCGCCAAACAAAAGAAAATATGAAATTGAGAGAAACCATGTTCAACCATTAATATATTATTATCGACGATGAACATTCTTACTGTGTTTATGTGCTTATATATATATATATATATATATATATATATATATATATATATATATACAGTATATATCCACACCCATTAATATGAAGTCATTGGTGTGGTATTGGGTGGAGTGTGGGCCATTTGAGAAATACGAGGACAAGGGAATGTCAATTAGGAAGTTTCTTAGACTATCTCCGTCCGCCAGTCCGGTGCCGTGTTTGTGTCATTAGGTTAAGGGGGTAGTGCTTGTTTTTCGGTCTATGTATTCATTTATATATTTAATGTTTAGTTTCCTTGCTAGACCAACACCAGGCTTAAAAAATCACCCCCAAGACCCTCTTTCAAGATAAATTTGTACTTTTTTCGGTGGGAAAATGTCACGGCCGAAGCCCGGTTTCTTCTAAAATTACAGGCTCGCTTTCGCTCGCCTGGAAATAATGGACATCTAATTGGCCCGAAAGGTTTCAATATAAATAAATAAATGAGGCGAAAGGTCTCAAAATCGCCAAACTAATGGAACGAACGTCTTAAAATCTCAAACCTAATATGCTAAACATGAGGGAGAAGGGGGTCCAGAAAAAGCGAGTATTACCCCCTTAAACCCGGTGCAAATATCGTGGTTGGCATTCCTACGTGTGGTATATACGGTAGAGGTTCGAGTTTTAAGACTTTCGCTCCGTTAGTTTGACGATTCTAAAACCTTTTGCCCCATTTCTTTGTCAATATTAAGACCTTTCGTGCCATTTAGGTGCCGATTTTTTCCTGGCGAGCAATAGCGAGCCTCTAATTTTAGAAGAAACCGGCCTTCGGCCGGCACATTTTCTTCCAAAAAATGTCCAAATTTATCTTGAAAGTGGATCTAGGAGGTCTTCTTTTAAGCTTGATGGAGGTCTAGCGAGGAAACTCAAAAAATAATTAATAAATATATAGACCAAAAACCAAGCACGTATACCCCCTTCACATTGCCTAGCAACCAATTAGAGGACTAATTTGCCAGTTATCTTTCACCTGGTCCTTTATTTTGTATGATACTGCCTCCTGAGATCAATTACCTTCCCAAATTAAAAACATGGGCACATATTTGTTTTATATGTGAATGAGGGAGACAAAAGGCCTGCAGTGAGTGCCTCCCCCAGTTTTGAAAGTGACAGGGCCTTAATCAAGAGACGTTCGAGCTAAAATGTCTGGTGTTACGCTGGCCAGCTTTCCAGAATGTACTCGTACTCGCTAGCGCTCGCCAGGGCAGTGAAATGGGCTATAATAATCGTAGAACGATGGTCTTTTTTTCTTAGTATTCATGTTGTCACAGACAGATCAGTGGTGGTCTTTATTCTTGTCTGTGACACTTGGAAGTATTTTATATCATTGATAGAGTATAAGATATGTAGTGTGAATTGCAAGGAGAGAGAGCGAGAAGGAGCAGCGAGGTGGTAGTATGTGCGTGTGTATGTACGTGTGCCTTCCTCGCTCGGGCGGAGGTTCCCTCGCTCGTGCTTGGTCGGCTGGCCTGGCGCGTCATATGACGCCTGCTCTTCATGACGTAGTCGTCTGTGATTGGGGGCCTCTGTCTCAGCTTGGTGCTGGGGGGCTCCTACCTGCGTGTCTCTTCAGAGCTTGGCATGGCGTGCTTGGTCCTAGACATCCCTTGCAATCTGTCCCCAATCTAACCCTCTTTACTACTGTTTCTCTCTCTGAACTTCTTCCTTTTCATACTTCTTGTCTTTATTCAATTACTTATCCCTTCTGGTTCTGCATACGACTTCCATAGTCGGCTAGTTGTATTACCAGCACCAGTTCTCACATATATGTTTTGCACTAGCTTTAGGGATTATTAGAGTCATAGTCACATGGAGTCATAATATTATTGGGTGCTTCTAATTATTGAGTTGTTCTTTGTTACTATTGAATGCTAGACAGTGGAGGGTATCTTTGGTCGTTGTCTGAGTTATGTATATGGCAAGTCAGAGCCTGTACGACTTCGACGGAGCTAGGTAGCCTGTAACCCTTGTGTATATTTTTCCTTTGCGAGCGTAGCAGTATACAAGCGAAGGGCTTTTGCCTACTCTTACTTGTATGCTTGCTACCTCATTTTGTTGACCTTTGTGGAGCGCCAGGGTAACACTAGCTACTTGAGATCTGGACTTACCAAGAGAACCTCCTAGTCACTTAACGTAACATAAGGCAAATCTGTTCAAGGGGAGACAGTAGGCTACGAGCATGCTTGCGCTCTGCCTAGGCTCCTTGTACCTTTTTTGCCGCTGCTAGCCTTTTATTAGTAATAAAGACTGCATTGTGTTTATTAACTTTAACTGCGTATGCTTTAGGAATTATTCACGTATTATTTTAGCCTAGGTTGATGCATGGTGCACAACCCAGTTTGGCTGTTACTTTGGCTAAGGAAGAACTGTTTTGAGTGGCTATTATTAGTGCTGTCACAGAGTTGTTGCACTCCCTTGTTATATATATGTATCCTACTTATTGGTGTACTTAAGATACACGCTTTGGTGTCCTGCCCCTGCATTATTTCTGTTCTATATTCGACGAGCATCTTAGAGCATCAGACGTTTTCAGAAGATTCCATATCTGTTTGCTGTAGGACTAGACTTTCAGTGTTTTCATAGAGCATTGAAGAGTTTAGTGTTGAGTTCAGACTCACACTAAAGTTAACGTAAGCATATACTCCTTTATTAAACCTTTTTATAGTTTATTTAAGCATTGTTATTACTTGAGAGCATTTTATTAACGTAAAGTACTCCTGTTGTGAGTAGGCTTTGCTGTCACCGGAAAGCCTTTGTAGAAGTGCACTAAAACCCAGTTAATTGATACCCCGTTATCCAGTAGATTAACTCTGGAGGGTTTAAGTGTTTTGTTCACCGGCGTAATAGGTCGAGGGTTTGGAATTAGCGTACCGTTGTTGCAGATATAGCCTATCTTCTAGTCCAATATTAAGTGCCCTTGTTTATTTCGTAGTGCCGGTCGTAACAACTGGACACACGGTCTTTGAAGCAATTTAAGTCATAGGAAAAAGGAAAGACTGATTCTGGGAGAGAGTTCCAGAGCTCAGCAGTTGAATAGAAGAAAGTCTAAGAATAGCGTTTCACTCTTGGGTTGGAGAGTTGCACATAGTAGGGGTGGGATTGTGTTGCAAGGCGGGTACTACGTACCCTACGTAGAGGAGGTGGTATACACTGGGAAAGCTCCGAGGAACACTGATTATTGTAGTAGCAATAGAATAGCGAGAGAGATGCAATATTGCGGCACAAAGAGAGAGATTGCAGAAGGTTGGTGAGTGGACGGGAGTTAATGATACGAAAGGCTTTCCTTTATACTTTGTCTAGGAGTGCGGTGTGAGAGGATCTTCCCCACACATGTGAACAATACTCAATACAAGGACGCACTGTGCCCCTGTACAGAGCAAGAAGCTGCGCAGGGGTAAAGAACCCCTTAAGGCGGTTGAGCACACCCAGCTTCTGGGAGGCTGCCTTAGCAGGACTGGTAATATTGTCCTTCCAAGTGAGAGCAGAAGAAAAAGAGACACCGAGAATATTGAGAGAAGATGAAGGATTAATTTTGTATTGTTGAAGAATAAGGGATAGTCCTCTGGAGGTTCCTGACGGGTAGTAAGATGGATAAATTGGGTCTTAGAAGCATTAAATGCAACAAGGTTTTCTCTGCCCCAATTGGAAATAGTAGCTAGATCAGAAGATAAGTGTTTTATGGTTTCATTACGTTTGATTTTGAGGGACTGCTGGCTGGGGCGTTCTGGAAAACTAATTGAATAGTGTTAATAAGGTAGAGTCGCCTGCATATGAATGGATGGGACTGGATGTACAGTTGAGAAGATCCTTTATGAAATTATTATGTTCCTTCCAACAACCAACTATACTCCTAAAATCGATTAATGAAATTTACAAACACATGTGGCAGTCCGTGGATTCGAACCCAGGACGCTCACACCGAAAATTAACATTAGAAAGAGAATAGGAGATAGGACAGAACCCTGAGGAACACCAGAGTTGATAGGATGAGGAAGTGAGCGATGGCCGTCCACAACCGCAGCTATGGAACGGCCGGAAAGGAAATTAGAGACAAAGGCACAGATGGAGGGATAGAAACTGAAGGAGGGTAGTTTGGAAATTAAAGATTTGTGCCATACTCTATCGAAGACCTTCGATATCTCTAGTGCAACAGAAAAAGTCTCACCAAAGTCCCGAAAGTTGGTTGACCAGGAATTAGTAAGATGTAAAAGATCACCAGTAGAGCGACCCTTAAGGAAGCCATACTGGCGATCTGAGAGCAGATTATGAGAAGAGAAATGCTTAAGAAATTTGGAAGCAAGATTAATTTAAAAAACTTTAGTGATACACGAGATGAGAGCAAGTGGACGATAGTTGGAGGGTTGAGAGCGGTCACCCGTCTGTGGGACAGGTTGAATGAGAGCAAACTTTCAGCAAGAAGGGAAGACGTTAGAGGAGAGACAGAGACGAAAGAGTTTGCCTAGGCAGGTGGTCAGCACAGAAGCACAGTTTTTGAGTACAACAGGAGGAACAGCACATCCGAACCGAACGCCTTCTTAGTATTAAGCTATACATATACTATATATATATATATATATATATATATATATATTATATAAATATATCCAGCCAGCCAGCCAGCCAGCCAGACAGACAGACACATACAGAAAGACAGATAGATAGATAGATAGATAGATAGATAGATAGATAGATAGATAGACAGATAGATAGATAGATATTGTTGTGGTTGAGTGTACAGCGTATAGGAGTGGTTGTGTGGAGCTAATGCCAGTGAGACACGAACGCTTTTTTCCAGTAATTTGCGTTGAGCAAGGTTTTGCTCGAAATATTATAAGGCGCTTTCGGCTTGCAATCGGAAACTAGAGTAAAGATAGGTAGCTCATTTTCTGACTTAACTTAAATTCTAAAGATGCCAGACTACAATTGCTGGAAAATAATTAACTGAATAATACTATGCTCGTGTGACACCGCGTTAATCTAGGTGAGAGGGAGGAGGAGTTTGATTGCGCTATATATCAAATCAAACTTTGACAGGAGATTAAATGGCAAGAAGGCTAATATTGCCCACCTTGGAATGGAAATACAGTAACTATTATAATATGCAGGATTCGAAACTTCATAATAAATCGTAGGCTTGTGCATAATTATTTAACTGTCTTGATACCGTAATGCATAAATGCGCGGAATTTAGGTGTGAGTATCTTAGGTTCGAGTCCTTGGATTGCAACATGTATTTGTTGATTTCATAATTGAGTTTAGAAGTAGAGTTGGTTGGTAAAAAAATATAATATACTTACGATGCTGTCTGTACGGTCGCGTTAATAAATCTTGCCCCATCTGTCATTACGTTTGGTTTGCTCTGGGCTGTATTAATGTCTGTCATATGTTGAATAGGGTTGGTAAGTGTAGGAACATGGTTGTATATTTCACTCGATATGAAGAAATGAAGCTTAGGTATTGCTGATACCAATTATTGATCAAAACATACTTGATGCCGAGCCATGACTTATTAGGGTGCTTGTACAGTCGGCCTAATAAGTGATGTCTCGGCACCAACTATATTTCGATCAATAATTGGTATCAGCCATATCTAAAACTTGAATTATTCGTTTCGAGTGAGATATACAAGCATGCTCCTACACTTACCCACCCTATTCAACATCTGACAGACATTAATACAGCACACTGCAAGCCAAACGTAATAGCTAGTTTGCACTGCGTATATACCCAATTCATATTAGGCAGTTTAAGGGGGAATTTTCTAGTCCCCCTTCGCCCTCATGTTTAGCCACAGTAGGTTTTGAGTTTTTAAGAAACTCGGTCCATTAGTTTGCCTATTTTAAGACCTTCGGTGCCATTTATTTGTCGACTTTTTCCTGTCTAGCGAAAGCGAGCCTGCACAATAATAGGAGCCGGCCTTTGGATGGAGCATTATCCTTTTGAAAAATACACAGATTTATCTCGAAGATACGTCTTGGGGGTATCTTTTAAATCTTGATGGAGGTCTAGGGAGGAAACGAAAGGAAGTAATAATAAATGCATAAATAAGTAAATACAAAAACAAATATCTCCCCTTAATGCCTAATCTATTTGTATATAAGGAATCTTAATGTAACTCTGTGCATTCTTGGCCTATGCCTGAAATATATTATGAAACACAGATAGCTTCATTTGAATATCTACAAATGCACACGTTGTATAGCTGTTATACAAATAGGTTAATGGTATCTAAATAATCATTATTCTGAACGAACGTCTTAAAATCGCAAAACTAATGGGTCTAAACATGAGGGAGAAGGGGTCCGTAAAAAGCGAGTACCTCCCCCTTAAAATGTTGCCACCATTCAACTTCACAGTAGCCCCCATTTGGCCGGATTGCCAGGCTCACTTATTGTAGCAGTGCGGCAGTTGGCAATAGTGGCCGGGAACATTAGGTGAACGTGACAGATTTATAGACGTTCTCCTCTCTTCCTCTTGCAATAGTATATATATATATATATATATATATATATATATTTTTTTTTTTTTTTTTTTGTTTTGTTATGTGTATGAGGGAGACACGTGTCTACCCCAACGGTTGAAATAGTGACAGTCAAAATTTAGATGTTTTGGAAAGATGGCTGATGTGCTTGTTCAGTGTAGTTAATTGAACAAGAGGAAGAAGTGTTTGTAAGGGTTAGCCGGGTTACTCTCTGTGTAGATTTCTTCCTGGCGAGCGATAGCGAGTCAGCATTGTATGAAGTCCGGCTTCGCCGGAGAAATTTTTCTATCGAAAAATTTACAAATTTAGCTTGCTGTCACAACAAACATATATACTGTATATGCTGGCTTGCTATCGCTCGCCAGGAAAATAGTGACACCTAGATGGGGGTAAACGTCTTAAAACATTTGGCTGAATGGGGTCGAATGGATACAAGCCAAAGAGAGAGGGAGAGAAAGAGAAAACAAGCGAGGTGGTCCCTCTTAAGTGAACGTGAGAGACCTCCAGACGTCCTTCTCTCTTTGTCTTGCAGTATCCTCTAGGAGTCTAGGAAATGCCTTCTTTGAAAACGGACAACAAAGGCACTGACGCAATTTAGGAGGACCGGCACTTTGACTGGGGCATATTTCTACGGAGAAAAGTACAAATATATCTCTAAGTGGGGTCTTGGGTGTATTCTTAAACCTTGATGGAGGTCTAGGGAGGAAACTAGAAAAATAATAAATACATGAAAAAATCGACCAAATAATTAGCCATCTTGGTGTGAACAATCATATGCCATAATAGGTTCATTTCCTTTGAACTGTTGGATCATTCAACCTAAACTCTGAAGTATTTGCTATAACACTATATTTGCTAAACACTATATACACACACATATATATATATATATATATATATATATATATATATATATATATATATATATATATATATATATATATATATATATTAGGTGTGTATTCAAAACGATGCTGTTTAGGTTAGGTTAATATAGGTAAGTTAGAAAGGGTTAGCTAAATATGGGCGCTTGTACAGTCGCACTAATAAGTGATGTCTCGGCACCAAGTATACTCTGATGAATAATTGGTATCAGCAATATCTAAGCTTCATTTCTTCATATCGAGTGAAATATACAAACATGTTACTACACCTACCCACCCTATTCAACATCTGACAGACATAAATACAACACAGAGCAAGCCAAACGTAATGACAGCTTGGACATGACTTATTAGCGCGACCGTACTTATACCTGAAAATATACGAACAATAATTTAAGGTTCTCATTTAGTTTCGTGAACCGATAAATGTATACATTATTTGCATATTTCCAGAATTGTGTTTTGTTCTCTCTCCATTTTCACCATCCTATCCAACATTTATAATACCATAAATGTTTCCACTGGCACATCTTACTCTGCTGATGTGTACTCTTCATTCTTTTGCACCAACATAATTTCACCAACATAATTTCACCAACATAATTTTCACCAATATAATTTCATCCTTTATGATATTCCCTGGCAAAATTGTCTCTCCTGCATAACATACACGCAAATAATGATTATGAATAAACAAAATAATACAACACACATAATTGTATTACCGACATGTGCACCAACATTATTATTATTATTATTAGTATTTTTTAAATGTGTTGCCTTATACTGTATATACTTTGCCTATCCTTTTACATTAAGAAAAACAAATACAACTCACATAAAATAGTAAATAATAATACTAATAAGAAGAATTGGAAGAAGAAGAAGAAGAAGCAGAAGAAAGAAAAAGAAAAAGAAAAAGAACAGAAAAAGAAGAAGAAAAGGAGAAGAAGAAGAAAAATACAACAACAAATACTAATAATGTCAGGTATTAAAACATTTATGCTCTACAAAAAGCCAAGGATATGAAATTACTGGGTAAACAACACATAATTTCAAGCGGCCAATCTGGAAACACGGGCAGCTGCTGTTATAATTATGTTACAGCAGAATAACACACCAGGAATTATGAGCTGTTATAATTATGTTCTATAATTATGTTACAGCACCATAGCACCCCACAAATTATTAACTGTTGTTATATTGTTACAGTAGCTTAAGGGTGGACACCGTTTTTTGTTATCTTTCTCTCCCTCTCTCTTTGGCTTGTATCCATTCGGCCCCATTCAGCCTACTGTTTTAAGACGTTTACCCCCATCCAGGTGTCAATATTTTCCTGGCGAGCGGTAGCGAGCCAGCATATATCTATTTTTGTTTTACAGCAAGCTAAATTTGTACATTTTTCGATAGAAAAATTTCTCCGGCTTCATTTTTCTATCGAAAAATGTACAAATTTAGCTTGCTGTAAAACAAAAATAGATATATGCTGGCTCGCTACCGCTCGCCAGGAAAATATTGACACCTGGATGGGGGTAAACGTCTTAAAACAGTAGGCTGAATGGGGCCGATTTCTCCATACAGTGCTGGCTCGCTCTCGCTCGCCAGGAAAAAATGGACACCTGGATGGGGATAAACATCTTAAAACAGTTGGCTGAATGGGGCCAAATGGATACAAGCCAGGGAAAGAGAGAAAAGGAGAGAAATATAAAAAAAAAGTAACCCCCCTTAATACACCGGGAATTATTAGCTGCTATAATTATGTTACAGCAGAATAACACACCAGGAATTATTGGCTCCTATAATTATATTATATAATTATGTTACAGCAGAATAACACACCAGGAATTATGAGCTGTTATAAGTATATTCTATAGTATGTTGCAGCAAAATAATACACCAGGAATTATTGGTTCCTATAATTCACCATAATACACCATGGATTACTAACTGCTATGATTACGTCATAGCAGCATAATACACCAGGAATTATTAGCCGTTATAATTATGTAACAGCAGCATAACACACCATGGATAATTAACTGCTATAATTACGTCACAGCAGCATAATACACCAGGAATTATTAGCTGTTATAATTATTATGTAACAGCAGCATAATACACCAGGAATTATTAGCTGTTATAATTATTATGTAACAGCAGCATAACACACCATGGATTATTAACTGCTATAATTACGTCACAGCAGCATAATATACCATGCATTATTAGCTGCTATAATTATGTTAAAGCACCATAGCATACCAGGAATGCTATTATATGCTATAATTATGTTAGAGCAGCATATTACACCAGGAATTATGATCTACCCCTTGATAGTAGTTTATCAGTAAACTAAAAAAAAAAACGCGGCAGCCCTTCCATGTCACAGAAAGAGGGATCGGGGAAAATAAAAAAATAATTAGATCGGTTTGCCACACAGCTTCCAGATTAAGTAGCATTTCTAGAGTAAATCAATCATAATGTAATCAAAGGTGAAAGAGCATCAGTATTTGGCACATTACGGAATTTACATGTTGCGTAGATTATTTGTATTGGACAGCATTTGTTTCAAAATACGTACGCATATACAGGTCAGTAACAATACATAAATAAACTTGGCCCTGGAATTGAAGTTTAGAATATAGTTACACACAACCTCTATCTCTCACCATAAACACTTAGCCCTGGGATTGAAACGTAAAAAATAGGTTCACACAGTCAGCCTCTCTCTCTCTCTCTCTCTCTCTCTCTCTCTCTCTCTCCATAAATACATAGTCTAATTTTACGCTTCAATCCCGGGGCTAACACACGCACACACGCACAGACACACACACAAATCCTCATCTATATGCTGAGTCTTGTTCCGGCCTGTGTTGAGGTGAGTGTGTGGGACTTGTGGGATACAGTCAACGAGAGAGAGAGAGAGAGAGAGAGAGAGAGAGAGAGAGAGAGAGAGAGAGAGAGAGAGCGAGAGAGAGAGAGAGAGAGAGAGAGAGAGAGAGAGAGAGAGAGAGAGAGAGAGAGAGAGAGAGAGAGAGAGAGAGAGAGCGAGAGAGAGAGAGCGAGAGACAGAGAGAGAGAGAGAGAGAGAGAGAGAGAGAGAGAGAGAGAGAGAGAGAGACCCTGTATTCGTATTGCTCTGTCTTGTCACAACTTTAATTTGTTAACTATACAAACAAAAACAGAAATCGGCTCTTAAGAAACATTACTAAGTGCACCAAGATCAGAAGAATCAATTATACGCATTTCTTAACAAACATCCTATCCACAAACTATCACACTCCAAACCCATCACGTCGATACCAATATGTCACATCCCAATCGCCACTCAATACTCAAAAACCCATTCCTCAACCATACTTTTTATTTTGGATAAACCATTTGAGAAGTGGTAATGTCAATATTACTTTTGCATTCACATTTGTATTCAGGATATGAATTATTACAATAATTTCTATTAAGGGTTGAAATATCGATTAGTTAAAGTAATTTCAACAAACACATGTCCAAGAAACCTGCCTTCGCCACATGTATCAGTTCAATAACCACATTCGTTCATACATAAAAGTTGAATTAATAATTTAAACGTTTTCAACATCTCTTGTCATGGTGTATTCTGCTTTCCCTGTGAATAAACGTCCACTGATTGGTAAGAAGATTAATCAAGACATTTCCATTCAAAAATAAAATCCAACAAATACATGTTCTTTCAAATCTAGTATCCATTCATGCACGTAATTCCCTATCCAATCCGGTATCTTTTCATTCTGCAATCAGGTTATTAGCCTATTGTTCTTACTAAGGGGGGTGACCTGTTTCTTTTTCTCTCTTTTCTCTCTTTCTCTGGCTTGTATCCATTCGGCCCTATTCAGCCTAGGCTACTGTTTTAAGACTGTTATCCCCATCCAGGTGTCGATTTCTTCCTGGCGAGCGATAGCGAGCCAGCATTGTATGGAGAAATCCGGCTTCGCCGGAGACATTTTTCTATCGAAAAATGTACAAATTTAGCTTGCTGTCAAAACAAAAAATATATATGCTGGATCGCTACCGCTCGGCAGGAAAATATTGACACCTGGATGGGGGTAAACGTCTTAAAACAGTAGGCTGAATGGGGCCGTATGGATACAAGCCAAAGAGGGAGGGAGAGAGAGAGACAAAAAGTGAGGTGGGCCCCCTTAAAGGTTTTACACGATATGCTACGATACGATACGATAGCTATAGTAAAGTAGGAGAATAGAAAGTTTTGGATAGAGGAAGAATAAGTTGAGAAATAAGAAGTATTACCGTAATTTCATATATACAAACATGTACTACCATAGTGAAGGTGCCTCGACACTAATTTTCGACTCTCAATGTGAGCTTTCCAGTGGCAGTGGTTTCATGGTTTGTGCAGGACTGAGAACAGCTTACAGCCTCAAAATTCCCACACACGTTCACTTTTTTGTTCACAGTGTTGACACTGAAAGACCAAACATCTGACAGCGAGTGACGGACTTTACGTATTCCAATTCTGTGTTCACCAATGCGACTTTCTGTATATTTTGGCATATAGTGTCAGCGGCAACTGTTCGCATTTTAATCTGTTGACTTCCGTATATGTTTCTTCTGTTTCACAAGTATGAGGAAATATTCATACTACACATTTAGTCTCATTAATTTTCATGGACTACGACATATACAGTATTTTTCAATGACCAATAGGCCTTTTATTCATGCTAAATGCACCTTGCCAGTAACCTCTCATACAATTTACAGCACCACACCCACATCTTTCTATCACAAACATGAACTCTCCCTCAAACTTTCCTTCAACTCAAGAATGCGATTCCTCCTTGGCTGATATCATGAACTCTTTCACCCATTGGCTGCGGGTGACGTTCCAGAACGCATAGGCAATTTAGAGCAATTTCCAGGCTTTAAAAGCCTGTAAAAGCCGTAGAAATCAAGTGTCAGTGGGCGGAAGCATGAGGGACCTCTGTCCGACCCTCAGAGCAGCCAGCCGCTCACTGAGGTAGACTGTGGTCTCACGCGGCTGTCTCGATAGTGTTGCCGAGCGAGCGAGAGCTAATAATTAGCGAGTTTTCCCGAATGTCTATGGCAACGCTGCAAGTGAACCCTGCTCGTTCTGGTGTCATTTTGAAGTTATTTTCGCCTAGTTTTCAGCAGAATACAGTTCATTTCATGCAGATACTTGATTAATCATTCAGGAGTGCCTGAATATGCTCTAAATAGCGCAAATAAGCCCGCAGCGTAAGAGTTAAAAAACACGCACATTAAATATTCGGTAATACAGTATGTAGTAGATATATTCATAATACTAAGTTTTAGGTGGATTTATGAAAGCTAATCATAAACAAAACCCTCTATTCACAATCCGTTCCCGTACAAATTAGCACTTCCTTCATATATTCAAAACATTTGTATCTCTAGCCTCACCTGATCTTGTAATTGGACAACCTTTCATTTTAAATGAAAAAAGTCTCAGTATGAATAAGTTCCTGTAGTTAGCGCAGTACTCTACTTCGGATGAATAAAGGGTATTTATATATATACGGTATATCTCCTTTCTTAATCGCTTATGGACGCGTAGGATTCTAAAAATAAAATATACTGTAGCAGGTTGAAGTCATAACCTCTGCGTTCAGCTGCTCGTCTCTAGTCTGGCTGTGGCTCGGGGAGTCGGGGTTTGGTCCGGCACTCTTGTTCCTCCTTACATGGATGCAGGCAGCTAATGGTTCGGGAAATGTTGTATTATTCAGTTCCCTCTCTGTGTGTTCTGTAGTGTTTCCAAACCTCTCCTTGTGTAACGTTACAGAGAAAGCACGCGCCGCTGACAGGTATTCGTATGCCACAGGATACTTGGCTGGAAGCTCTGGGTTTGGTTGTCGCCAAAATGTGTACTGTACCCCCAGGCTCGACTTCTCTGCTTGTTTTGCCATATGGTCCAGTATACTGTCTCGGAGTACTGGAGTTGGGTAGAACCAACCAGTCCTTTCCTAGAGCTGGTATCTGCTTTGGCTCTGGTAACCAAGTGTGTTCCAGTAAGGACAAGGTCAGACAACCAATGAATAATTATTATCGCCCAATGCCTCGAATACTAGGGTTGGGACAGAGGAAGTAGTAGGGGGTGAGGAAATGGGTTGTAATAGGAGATGAGGGCGTCGGGGCTTGACTCAACATGCGTAAGTTGTAATCTTTTCCAGGAATTTGTTCAGAGAGGGACGGACAGGACGGACCAACACATAGGAAAAGGAATACAGGAAGTTTTTTGTCTTTGTGGTCTTTCAAATCCGGCTCCCTCCGTGTCACTGCACCTTGATTGGCTGGTGGCTCCCAATTGTCTTTAGGATGCCAGTTTTCCATCTCTCCTGCTTCCTTCACATCGATGTCCGCATTTACACTACGCTCTCTATAATCACATCCGGGCAGGGCAGCTCTGGGTAAATTTTCGTAACGGGGAAGTTGCCTGTGTTGGTGGTGTAATGGTTTAGATGCTTATGTTCTGGGTGTGGTGTCCCGAGTTCGAATCCCAGGAAGATCATATGCTTTCATTAGTTTATTCTAGTGCATTGGGGTGTTCCTTAAAATATAGCTCATATTGAAAAAGCTCGAGCAATGATTTGTCTGCAGGTAAGCGCACCTCCGGGCTGGTGGAGAGGGTTTGCAGGGAACAGTCGACCAATAAGCGTAAGGCAGACGTCCGCTCACAGCTACCTGGGTGAGGCTGGTACAATTACGTCCGCACCGGAGATCACGATTTGCAACATCTCCAGCTTGCTGTTTGGTCAATCTCGGTGGAACTCGTGATGCTCGAAGTTCTTCCCTTTATATTCCCACACTATATATTCTAACATTCTTCGTGCAATGCTGTGTGAGGCGCTGCAGAAAAGACTTAAACATTCGTGTATGCAGGTTTACTTCTATTTCTATATACACTCACAAACATTGACAAGAAAGATAACTGTATTATCAATCCAAAGGGATATTGGAAATGTTAAAAAAGAAAAAAAGTACCGTCCGTACTCTAAAAATTACAACAAAGGAAAAAAATAGAAAAATCGCTGCATGGGCAAAAGGGAATTATTGTTTTTATTCTGTGTGTGTGTGTGTGTCTCTTACCATCTCGGCTTCCCTTCTGTATACAGCCTAGTACTGTATATATATCTTATTATATTATATATACACAATATTGTTACAATCTCCTCCTATTACTGTATGTTGAATCACGAAATAATGCCTTTAACCCATTCAGAACCGGTACCCTCCTTTCAACTTTATTCTGGCTACTATTAGACGATTATAGTCAGTGTAAATCATAAATTAATTAACTCCATCAATTAACAGGCGTCGAACTATCTCACTTAACCATTTTTACGACCACAGATCCTTCTTAAGCGGCACAAAAGCGTCTAAATATAGCTAGAATTAAATTAAAAAGACGTCGCCAGTACAGAAGGGGTTAAACTTAATGCTTTGCTGGTATACTTATACGACGTAAGTATACTATTCTTTATGAAATACGAAGACATATTTTTCAGTCGTGCAAAACAAACATGTATATGAAGCAAATGTTACTAAGGTTGCCTTAGCTAAGCTTTGAAATTATTGTTCGTTGATATCGATACCAATTGTGGCAGAGCATAAAAACGTGTTGTAGGAAAATAATTGGCTTTGAATTAGGAATCTGTATTATGAACAAATATGGATTGCATTGGATGAAAGACAAACTACAATTAAATTGACGCTTCAGCCCCATTGGAAAATTGCCTTCTGAACAACTGACTAGTTACGTATATAATAAACAATCCAAAGAATATGTACATTATAAGGCAAATATTGCAAATACATATGCGTAAGTGAATATATGGAAATGTACAGCTGCTGCAAATGTTCGTGAACACATGTGATTTTCTTTATGTAAATATATCCATATATATTGATGTTCCGGTGCAATCAGCTATATAATTATATATACGTATTATGTGCATATTGATATATATCTGATTTGATCTGAACGTCAATATAAATGGATATATTTACATAATGAGGTTTGGAGGAAATAGGCCTACCTCGCTATAAGTCGTTTTTTTTTTTTTTTGGGGGGGGGGGTTTCTTAAAGCTGGCGAGAAACTGGCTTATCCCGATCTGAAATACTCGATTTATTCAAGTCAAATCTGGTATATATTTTGAAAACATGTATATAATATGATGCAGATATACAGTATATAGCAGTTTGATATTTTGCTATTAAGTATCGCTAAATCAACTGCTGCGGGATTAAACTTTCCACCAGGTTATATAAAAAAGCAAAACAAAAAGATCGAGTAGAGTGCTAAAGTTTCAAGATGATCTAGAGCTGATGCATAACCTTTGATTATGCCTGAACAATGACTGAATTCCCGATATACCATTAGTCCTGCCCGGTATCACGTTCATCTGTATCAAAGGAAACCATTCTCGCTGTTCCCGATATTGAGGAGTCAGCGGCTGTAAATGGAGGAAGTAATAGAGTAACTTCGACAATAGAATATCGATATGAATTAGTTTACCAAAGCAAGTTTTAGGCTTATCCAATTGACCACTTGCGAGTTTCAGGCTATAAGGAAGTTGGTGCCGTAAACATCGATATTAAACGGAAATGCAATAATAGGCTAATGTAGGTTTCTGATGGATAAACAGTATATTGAATTAGGTTTTATGTTATCAATGGGATTACAACCGTATCATAGCTGGTAATTCTGCTAAATATCAATATCTACAGCTCCGACTTCCTTAAGGAGAGGTTTTTAGTTGGGTCCCTAGATATCCTTCAAGCTTAAGATTACACCGCGTTGAGCCCCTTTCAAGGTAAATTTGTACATTTTTCGGTAGAAAAATTTCCCTGCTGAAAGCCGGTTCCTCTTAAATTACAGGCTCGCTATCGCTCGCAAGGATAAAATCGACACCTAAATGGCACGAAAGGTCTTAACATTGATAGAAATGGGTTAAAAGTTCTTAAAATCGTCAAAATAATGGGGAAAACGTCTTAAAATATCAAAATCAATGGGGCTAACCATGAGGGAGAAAGGGGTCAAGAAAAAAGTCCCTCAAGTGGAAATCTCCCCTTAAAGAACGAAACTCGCAAGTCGTCAATTGCTAATAACATGCGAGACTAGAGCCGGTTATATTTCAACTGACAGATAATTGAATCCCTTAGCTACTGATTTATCCACCCTTAACCCCTTCTGTACCGGCGACGTCTGTTATATATTATTCTAGCAATATTTAGACGATTTTATGCAGCTTAGAAAGGATCTGTGGTAGTTAAAAGGGTTGTTGTTGTTCCCCAAGCTGCCTGGCCGAACAGCCCCAAGGCCCCGAGTAAGGCCAAGGCCATAAACGAGCGCCCCCACAGAACCCTCCCTGCCGACCACAATAAAGCCTGGGTGACCGAAGCCACTCCATGGCGGGGAGCTGAGAGGGTGCGTAAACGCCCGGGAAACCAAAGCCCCACCCAGGGCCCTGTGCCCCTCAGCAATTATGAAGAGAAAGTTGAGGGGCAAAGGAATAATGTGACGCTTTAACTTTCAATCTTGGTAGATTGGGAGGGCAATCCACGGAAGGGTTGATTGAGATTGTTCGAAGCCTTATCATTATTGCTAAAGATCCTTCCTAAAGTGAATAACATCGATTAGTAGGCGCCAGAATACAATCAAAAGACGTCGCCGGTCTAGAAGGGGTTAATGGAACAATATGAAACTACTATATGTCTCTGCATCACACTAAGACCAAGTTTATATAATTACCACCATATTTCACTACAAAATCTTCAAAATATCTGAACAAATCTTGATGGGAACTACATGCAATTTACCGTCAGTTGAAAATAAACATCCTATATGTTTCAATATATAGAAACATAAGTCTAATTAACTATATGTTTCAATATATAGAAACACAAGTCTAATTAACACAAGTCTAATTAACACAAGTCTAATTAACACAAGTCTAATTAACAAGTCTCAATATATAGAAACACAAGTCTAATTAACTAATGTGTTTAACCCTCTCATTACCGGTGACGTCCTGTGCACTGTATTCTGGAACTAGTATACGTTTTTATTCAGTTTAGGAAAGCCCTCTAGCAATGATTATAAAACCCCCAATTCTCTCATTTATCACTTTCAACTCTCCCAGATCGTTCCTGAGCTACATACAGTAGTACCAATATAGTAACATAAGACAAAACAAACGGCACCGGTACTGAAAGGATTAATTAGAGATATAACCAGGCTGCAAGTAAGTGCCTGAGAGAGAATAGTCCTTGCTTGTATCGGTGAATCAGTAGCATTCTCGATCATCAAATATAATATAATAATAATAATAATAATAATAATAATAATAATAATAATAATAATAATAATATACATAATATAAATAAATATAATAATAATAAATACTGATGTACTTTACAGCGCAGAGTAGATATTGATACAATTTTAAATAATTTTGTCACAGGATTATATTTATGGAAACACAATTGACTCCATTATTTATAGAGTAAGTCAATGTATCCAGAGAAGGTGATTAGTACTTTAAATGAAGAGAGAGAGAGAAAGAGAGAGAGAGAGAGAGATTGGAGAGAGTGGAGAGAGAGAGACTAAACAAATAACCACTGTCCCCTTAGCATGATGGTACATAACAGCACGAAACATTCCAACAGCACACTACAACTTGCTGAAGGAGGAAATACTGTAACGTGAATACACAACTCGCATCTAACGACCGGTGAAGTCACGTAAATTGGTAGTTATGAACTCCTAAGCAATCCAACCTCATTTGCTGTACTGTCCATGTATTTTAGTGTGGAGACTGATACTGTGCACTTTCATTTAACCACTTCTGTACTGGCGACGACTGTTTAATCTTTTGCTAGCTATATCTAAACTTTTTTTGCGCAATTTAAATAGGATCCGTGGTAGTAGGAAGGGTTAAGTGAGATAGTTTAACCCCTTCTGTACCGGTGATGTCTTTTGTATTTTATTTCAGCTACATTTAGACGATTTTATGTAGCTTAGGAAGGATATATGGTAGCAAAAAGGATTATTTTTTATTTTTTATGTTTTTTTTCTATATTCCAACTTACTTCCTCTCGGGCATAGGCTGAGAGCCTTAACATTCACCGCTTTACAATGAACAGTGAAGCCCGTGAGGTCTTGTTCCAGTCTAGGGAGTGAGACATGTGAAGCATGTAGAGTACAACGAGCACCTGCCATCTTGCCTTCACATGAGGCATGGTGCTCACTCATAGCCCGAAACGACCCCATCTCTGAAGCCACCTCGTTCCCGTGCTTCACTGTCTCACCCCCTACACTCGGACTCTCACACTTACACACACACAACGCCACCTGTTGAGCAGATAACTCACCAATTGAGATAGTCTGTAGCTTTTCAACTGGTAGACGTCCTTCATAAACTGAATAAAATCATCTAATTGTAGCCAGAATATAGCTAAAAAGAGGTTGGTATTGAAAAGGAGTTAATATTTTGACACAAATGTAATCGAATGCAATTATATAAAAAAGATCACTGTTAAAATAGCCTGAAAACCATACACCTAAATAAATACAGTTATTAAGGGGAGATTTCCACTTGAGGGATTTTTTTCTTGACTCCTTTCTCCCTCATGATTAGCCCCATTGATTTTAAGATTTTAAGACGTTCACCCCATTAGTTTGGCGATTTTAAGAACTTTCACCCCATTTATGTCACTTTTAAGACCTTTCGTCCCATTTAGGTGTCGATTTTTTCCTGGCGAGCGATAGCGAGCCTGTAATTTATGAGGAGTCGGCCTTCGGCCGGGACATTGTTCTACCGAAAAATGTACAAATTTATCTTGAAAGGGGGTCAAGGGGGTGTCATTTCAAGCTTGATGGAAGTCTAGGAAACACACTAAAAACCTCCCCTTAAAGAACATTAGGACATTTTCAATATTAACATTTTTATAAGCTGTATTTCTAACTCTGAATACAATGCATAGTGTACTGTAGTTATGTTAATGCTATATTTATAGTATTGTAATAATGCTAGGTTCAGTTACTAGTCCCGTTCAATAACAGTGTGCATGGTTTTGTTTCAATAATTGTAGATGATCAACCAGCTACATAGAAACCCCCAGTATGTATATATATATATATAATATATCCTATATTAAAAAAATCTAGGCACCTATTCTTAATCTATCTTACTCTAAGCTACACATATAGCATATTCACCTATATACAGTATACAGCATTTTATAAGATCAAATGATACGAACTTCACATTATAATTACGTGGGAGATAAAATGTGAAGGGTGATTTTGATAACATAACAAGTATATTCTACAGTGCAAGTAAATACTATGCATGCCATTAAAATTATGTTTTTCTATAAAAACAAATTATATACCTATATATATATATAAACTGCAACAGCCCAGTACTCAACCTGAATAACTCGCCACACCACCATATCCCGCCTATAAGGGGAAATGGCTCGTTTTTTTGGTCCTCCTTCTTCCTCATGTTTAGCCCCATTAGTTTTCAGATTTGATGACGTTCGGCCCATTAGTTTGGCGATTTTAAGACCATTCGTCCCATTTCTTTGTCAATATTAAGACTTTTCGTGTAATTTAGGTGTCGATTTTTTCCTAGCGATAGCTAGCCTGTAATTTAAGAGGAACCGGCCTTCGGCTGGGACATTTTTCTATCGAAAAATGTACAAATTTATCTTGAAGGATGGTCGTGGGTTTTTTTTTTTTTTTTTTTTTGTATAAGCTTGATGGAGGTCTACGGACGAAACTAAAATAAAATCGTAAAAAGATACATACATGAACAAATAAATATGGCGATGTCACACGAGCGCTTTTTCCGACAATTTTCGATTGGCAAGTGTTTTTTTCGCACAACGTTTGGGTATTTTGGACATTGTAATCGACAACCAGACTGAATGTATATGATTTTAAGAGACACTAATACTATATAAATCTAATTCATAATATTTCAGATCACAATTGCCTGAAAAAAATTGCTTCAACAACAATTCGTGTCACACCGACTTAAAGGGGTAGTGCTTGGTCTATATATTTATATTTTGATTTATTTTTGAGTTTCCTCGCTAGACCTCCATCAAGCTTAGAAGAACACCCCTTAGACCCCCTTTCAAGGTAAATTTGTAAATTTTTCGGTAAAAAATATCCTGGCCGAAGGTCGATTCCTTCTAAAATTAGAGGCTCGCTCCCGCTCGCCTGGAAAAAAATCGACACCTAAAGGGCACGAAAGGTCTTCATATTGATAACAAATATGAGGCAAAAGGTCTGAAAATATGAAAAGGTCTGAAATATGAGGCAAAAGGTCTGAAACTCGCCAAACTAACGGAACACACGTCTTAATACCTCAAAACTAATATGCTAAACATGAGGGAGAAGGGGGTCCATAAAAACCTAGTGCTACCCCCTTAAAAGTACCACCGTCCGTAAGTTCCTGAATTCCAAGCTAACGTACCTTCCTTGACTGTATTATTGTTGAGGGAAGTTTATGGTAGCACGAACATTCATTCCACCACAACCCACTTGGTCACACACAACCCTTATGAACTGACACACATTTGTATAAAAGTGCATATGTATATGATGAAGCTTCCTCCTAATCTGCATATAATCATGTGAAGTATGTATGTATGTATGTATGTATATATTTATGTATGTATATATGTATGTATGTACTCAGGCACATACCCCATTGCTGGGGGGTGGCCGACACGAAACATCCCGGACAGAAACAACATTTAAAGTTCCTATTCTCAGGGTCCGGGATCACTTATGCGTTCCCTCGCCCCTTTCTCTGTCTCGTCGAGTAGGATATTTATACAAGGGGAGGAGGATTCCTAGTCCACTAGCCCCCTGTGAAGTAGTTGAAATAATTAAATAACATGAGGATTGATTATTTAACTTACTCTAATATACTAGACATATCGAAAGTCTTCGATAGAGTCTGGCACAAATCACTTGTTGCCAAACTACCATCCTTCGGCTACCATCCCGCTATCTGTGCCTTATCACTAATTTCCTTTATATATATATATATTATATATATATATATGGGTTGGGCTGTGGGTGTGTGAGTGGGTGTATGATCATGTTATACAACAAGAGTGCATCTTAAATACAACATTGAATAACAAACAAATTTGCAAATAGAACCAACGCATCATTTATTAAGCCAAACACCGAAGAAATAAACTCAGTAAAACGTATCACGAACACTATAGGCCACCTTTTACTATATATATATATACATTTTTCCAATATTTCAACAATTTTCTCAGCGATGTTTTTAAAGCAAATGCCGGTAGCGAAAAATATCGGAGATGGATGGTGATGGGAAATGCGTTTTTTAGGTTTAAAGGGGGTACTACTCGCTTTTTCTGAACACCCTTCTTCATGTTTATCATATTAGTATTGAGGTTTTAAGACGTCCGTTCCGTTAGTTTGGCGATTTCTTCGTCAATGTTAAGACCTATCGTGCTCTTTAGGTATTGATTTTATCCTGGCGAGCGATAGCGAGCCTCTAATTTTAAAATGAACCGGCCTTCGCCCGGGACATTTCTCTATCGAAAATGTACACATTTATCTTGAAAGGGGGTCTAGGGGGTGTTTTTCTAAGCTTGATGGAGGTCTAGCGAGGACACTGCAAAGTAAATTAATAGATAAACATATGTACCAAAAACCAAGCAGTATCAGCTACGTGAAAGCTGATATGACGTTATAGAGAGTGGCGGTAAACAAAAAGAGTGCTTAGTGTGCGGAATATCGGTGTGAGTATCTTAGGTTCGAGTCCTTGGAGTACCACATGTATTCATTACTTTCATCTATATCGTTATTTAGCTTTATTTGTAAATTTAAGTGGCGAGTTGGTGAAAACAAATATGAATAGTTTGGAACTGTAAAAAACACTCATTGGAAAATAAAGCACGGCCATTGGAAAATAATTATGAATCCGTAATCAGGTATATTACATATATTTATTCTTTCACCTTTTTTGTTTCTATGTGGGAGACAAAAGGCAAAACTGCTTGTGACGAGTGTCTCCCCATAGTTGAAAGAGTGACAGGGCCAAAATCAAGGAGCAGTCGAGCCAAAATGCCTGGACACACGGAGTTTGAAACAATTTAAGTCATAGGAGGAGGGAAAGACTGATTCTGGGAGAGGGTTCCGGAGCCCAGCTGTTGAATAGAAGAAATACTGAGAGTAACGTTTGACTCTTGGGTTGGAGAATGGCACAGAGTAGGGGGTAGGATCGTGTTGCAAGACGGGTACCACGTACCCTACGTAGAAGAGGTGGTATACACAGGGAGAGCTCTAAGGAGCACTGATCTTTGTAGTGGGGATAGAATAGCGAGAGAGATGCAACATTGTGGCGAAGAGAGAGATATTGCAGAGAATTGGTGAGTGGACGGGAATTAATGATACGAAAGGCCTTCCTTTCAACTTTGTCTAGGTGTGCGGTGTCAGAGGATCCTCCCCACACATGTGAACAATACTCAATACAAGGACGCACTGTGCCACTGTACAGAGCAAGAAGCTTTGCAGGGGTAAAGAACCCTTTGAAGCGTTGAGCACACCCAGCTTCTGGGAGGCTGCCTTAGCAAGACTGGTAATATGGTCCTTCCAAGTGAGAGCAGAAGGAAAAGAGACACCAAGAATATTGAGAAGATGAAGGATTGCTTTCTGTATTGTTGAAGAATAAGGGATAGTCTCACACAACCCCCCCGGGATTCGAACCCTGGACCTTGCGATCAACAGGCACTCGTGCTAACCACTACACCACACTGGCCACAAAAAAGGTCTTGCTACCTGGCAACATCTGTCACCCAGGATCTGTCTAGGTGGACATCCATCCCCCCATAGACGATTTTACACAAGATACCCCCTACCAGTGAAGTATTGAGGCAGCTCCCAGTCCGCGGGAAATCATATAATCTTTGAGTTAGGTATCAGCACCATTTGAATGCTTCCTTCCCGTTGCGGACAGCAGCAGAACAAGCGTGAGTAAACCAAAACAAATTGCATTAGACTGAGAGAAAGAAAATGGAATTTACGCCTCCATGCCCAAGAGGACCGCCTCGGCAATGCGCTCAGCACCCTCCGAGGGTCCTCGGCCACGGAAGCAGAGGTCATTCTATGTGCTTTTGTCTCCAATTTCCTTTCAGACCGCTCCATAGCTGCAGTTGTGGACGGCCATCATTCACTTCCTCAACCTATAAACTCTGGTGTTCCTCAGGGTTCTGTCCTGACTCCAATTTTCTTTCTAATATTTATCAATGATATAAACAGTACCTCTAGTCCTATCCACTCATATGCTAATGACTCTACCTTACACTAGTCAACTAGTTTTTCACATCAACACAGAATGCAAGCACTCCTAAGCAAACGTGTCGAGGCCATAGAACGCCTATCTTTTGATCTTTTCATTATTTCTGATTGGGGCAGAGAAAATCTTGTTACTTTGAACGCCTCCAAGACCCAGTTTCTTCCTCTATCTCTCCATCACAATCTTCCACAAGATTATCAACTATTCTTCAACAATACACAACTCAACCCGTAATCTTCTCTCTACATTCTAGGTGTATCTTTTTCATCTGGCCTTTCTTGGAAAGATCATATTACCACTCTTGCTAAAACAGCTTCCCAAAAGTTAGGTGTGTTCAACCGTCTCCGTTGGTTCTTCACCCCCGCACAGCTTCGCCCCTGTATTGAGTATTGTTCACATGTGTGAGGAGGCTCCACCCATACCGCACTTCTCGAACATAAACAGAAACATACATAAACACATATATATTGTACACACACATAAACACACATATACTATACACACACATAAACACACAATCCCCGGCCGGGCGGAGACAAATTGGGCTTGTCTCCTTTCATGTGTTAGCCTCAGTTCACCTAGCTGTAAATAGGTACCTGGAATAAGTGGACGACGTTGTGACGTCCCATCTGGGGTTGGCAAAAATGGTACAAGGCGAGATGGGTATCATATGGTTCACCTAAGCTGATGGCTACCTAAGCCTTCGGGCGAGACGGTACCGTCTATAGTGAGAATGGTACCATACAGATCCACCCTAAGCCTTCGTTTCCGATGTCGCCAATTGGCTAAAAATACAGACTACACACACATCCACAGCCATTCCAACGATACATATAACACCTACACATATAGGAGGCGGGAAATAACGAGCATGCTCACTCCCGCAATACAACTAGAGTAAGTACAACTAGAGTAAGTACATATACTATACACACACATATACTATACACACACATATATTATACACACACATAAACACACATATACTATACACACACATATACTATACACACACATAAACACACATATACTATACACACACATAAACACACATATACTATACACACACATATATTATACACACACATAAACACATATACTATACACACACATATACTATACACACACATAAACACACATATACTATACACACACATATACTATACACACACATATACTATACACACACATAAACACACATATACTATACACACACATAAACACACATATACTATACACACACATAAACACACATATACTATACACACACATAAACACACATATACTGTACACACATATACTGTACACACACATAAACACACATACACTGTACACACACATAAACACACATACATTGTACACACACATAAACGCACATATACACACGTACACTGTACACACACATTAGCACACGGACAGAGAACTTACCTTTAATTCCTATGATCACAATTTTGTTCTTGTAATTTGGAGGATAGAAATTGTTGGTCTAGCCACAATAAACTTCCACTATCATTGCACTGATCATCCTTGCACAGATGTTCAAGTTTAGTATTTGTAAAGTTCAATTTTATTAATGTGAAATTAATCAGTAGACCCACAGTGATAAGACAAAGATTAACCCCTTGAGGATCATGGCGCATTATGACCTAATGTTCTGGCAATCATTAGACGATTTGATGATCTTCTTTCATATCTTACTAACTCTTGGTCATCCACCTTTCCGAATCGGGACTTCGGTGAAACCTTTGCTATTGCGTTGGACATATCGAATGCCTTCGATAGAGTCTGGCACAAATCTCTAATTTCTAAACTACCCTCTTTCAGTTTCTATCCCTCCATCTGTGCCTTTGTCTCTAATTTCCTTCTGGTCGTTCCATAGCTCCGGTTATGGACGGCCATCATTCACTTCCTCATCCTATCAACTCCGGTGTTCCTAAGGGAACTGTCCTATCTCCTATTATCTTTATAATTTTCATAAATGATCTTCTCAACTGTACCTCCAGTCCTATCCATTCCTATGCAGACGACTCTATTCAATTAGTTTCCCAGAACGCCCCAGCCAGCAATCCCTCAAAAGCAAAAGTAATGAAGCCATAGAACACTTATCTTCTGATCTAACTACTATCTCCAATTGGGGCAGAGAAAAGCTTGTTACCTGTAATGCTTCCAAAACCCAATTTCTCCATCAATCTACCCGCCGTGAACTCCCAGCGGACTATCCCTTATTCTTCAACAATACAAAAATTATCCCTTCATCTTCTCAGTATTCTTGGTGTCTCTTTTTCTTCTGCTCTCTCTTGGAAGGACCATATTACCAGTCTTGCTAAGGTGGCCTCCAAGAAGCTGGGTGTGCTCAACCACCTCAAGGGGTTCTTTACCCCTGCTCAGCTTCTTGCTCTGTACAGGGGCACAGTGCATCCTTGTATTGAGTATTGTTCACTCGTGTGGGGAGGATCCTCTCACACACCACTTCTAGAAAAAGTAGAAAGGAAAGCCTTTTGTATCATTAACTCCTGTCCACTCACCGACTCTCTGAAATCTCTCTCTCTTTGCTGCAATGTTGCATCTCTCTCACTATTCTATCGCTACTACAATAATCAGTGTTCCTCAGAGCTCTCTCAGTGCATACCACCTCCTCTACATAGGGTACGTAGTACCCGTCTTGCAACACAATCCCACCCCTACTCTGTAAAACTGTCCAACTCAACAGTGAAACATTACTTCTAATCATTCTTCTATTCAACAGCTGAGCTCTGGAAGTCTCTCCCTGAATCCATCTTTCCCGCATCCTATGACTTAAATTGCTTCAAACTCCATATGTCCAGGCATTTTGGCTCGAAAATTCCTTGATTTTGGCCCTGTCACTCTTTCAACTATGGGGGAGGCACTTGTCACAAGCAGTTCTGCCTTTTGTCAACATTAAAAATAAAAAACAAGCTTTGTAGAGTCAGAAACCGCAATTTCTGAGACACTTTGATAGGCCCCGTTTATGTGGAGCACATCGTTTCTGGACGACAGCCCACTTTAACTACCACAAGGCCGCATACCTATGACCACACGTGTCGAACCAATAGATGCTTCACTCAGTCTGCCATGTCAAATTATAATGCTGCTGCTATGCTATGATCCGCATTCATATATTTTTGGATATACAAATTAAAAAATACGTTTATTACATTCCCTCACGTATCTACAGTAAATACAAACACGAATGTTACCATAGGTTTAACAAAATATATAATGAAAAGAAATACTTCCACATTGCACAGTTAATGAACAGTGTGTGTGTGTGTGTGTGTGTGAGTGTGTGTGTAAGTGAACCAGTGTGTGTTGGGTTGTAATAGACATAATGCTCTACAGTAGGTGACAAACACTGAAAACAGAAGCGTCTGCTTCATGACACACAACACAACGAACTATGCAATGTAATATTACATGTTATCATCTGGTTATGAAATTCAGATGTGAAACGGCAATGAGTTATCAGTAGTGATATATTATGTAATACCACAATAAGTTAAGCTTCGGACGCTGATAGGTTTATATATTCGGTATTAATTTAGTAAAATGTTTATATAACATTAAAGGGTAAAGACTATATAAACATCGTATCGTGATATTACGTTTAGCAATGGCTATAGATACCTTTTCGATGTTAGTATTATAGTATCTGATATATTGCAATGTTTACACAGTGCAACAAGGTTAATAGCATGATAACAAATGGATGAATTATATGTGAGTACCGGTATGTGTTTAATAGTAACTACTATGGATGACGTCTGATGAATCACACACACACACACACACACACACACACACACACACATAACGAAAGCCTGTTCATTCACTGCGGTTTGGTAGTGTTGCTTGACATTCTTAATTATTTAATAGGTATCCGTGTTTAATGTAGATACAGGAAGGGAATCAGATTCTGTAGTATGAATCGTATCGTAGTATAACAACAGTACCATAATTTTACATGGCAGACTGAGTGAAACATCTATTGGTTCGAAACGTGTGTTCGCATGTGTGCGGCCTTGTGATAGTTAAAGTGGCCTGTCGTCCAGAAGCAATACGCTCCCAATGTCCGGGCCCTATCCAGGTGTCTCAGAAACTGCGGTTTCTGTCTGTACAATATTTCTAGCAGTCACACAAGAAAACAACTAAAATGTTTCAATAGTTCAGGACAAGGTTACCCAGTAAAGTTTGTAATATGCAAGGCTATACAAATTATATATATATATATATATATATATATATATATATATATATATATATATATAGGTGAAAAAAGGGAAACTAAGTGTTTGCAAAAGTGTTCGCATATATCTTTCTACTGTAGGTCAAACTGTCTGTAGTATATCAACATGAAGTACAGTATTAGAAATGCATTTACACTACTAAAATTGTGCTTTTCAACGTATGAGAACACATTAATATCTGTCACGAGGCTAATACGCTCAAAGTTTTTCTGGACTTTTATCTCTCCAGTCCAAGCGCTTCAATGGGTACCTCAGAGCTGGGAGTGTGCGTCCTCCTGTTACCACGACTGGAACACGACTAACCCACCAGCCGCGCCGCAAACACTTTAACCCACTGACGCACCCCCAACCCCAGCCTCTTCATTTTCCTGTGATCTTTAAGGGAGAGGTAGTCGAATTTTCTGGCCCCCCTTCTCTCTCATGTTTAGACCCATTAGTTTTGCAATTTTAAGACGTTCGTTCCATTAGTTTGGCGATTTTAAGACCCTTCATCCCATTATTAGTCAATATTAAGACCTTACGTGCCATTTAGGTGTCGATTTTTTTCCTGGCAAGCGATAGCAAGCCTGTTGTTTTTTAAGAAAACTTTTCTGCCAAATAAATGTATATATATATCTTGAAATGGGGTATAGGGGATGTTGTTTTAAGCTTGATGGAGGTCTAGCGAGGAAACTCAAAACTAAATGAATAAATGAACAAGTAGCCCTAAAAAACAAGGACTATCCACTTAAACAAGTTTCCCAATTTGTGTATTTTTTTTAACTTTGAGAATTAGTTTGAACCGCTTAGTGCTATTGATGCTTTAATGGGAGAGGCATGATATTGTTCCTGGTGTGTGTGTGTGTGTGTGTGTGTGTGTGTGTGTGTGTGTGTGTCTGTCTGTGTATGTGTATCTTTCTGTCTGTCTGTGTGTGTGTGTGTGTGTGTGTGTGTGTGTGTGTGTCTGTCTGTCTGTGTATGTGTGTGTGTGTGTGTGTGTTCTGTCTGTCTGTATATGTGTATCTTTCTGTCTGTGTGTGTGTGTGTGCGTGTGTATGTATATGTGTGTGTGTGTATGTACTAAGCTATCCTCTTTGATATTTTGGCATTGTAACTTCGCCACCTAAGAAATATTTCCCAACACACACTCAATTACTCCGAGGCCTGACTTAAGGGGAGAGGGGCTGGGTTTACAGGCCCCCCCCCCCCCCCCTTCTCCCTCATGTCTAGCATATTAGTTTTGAGAATTTAAGACATTGTTCTGTAAGTTTGGTAATTTTAAGACCTTGCGTCCCATTTCTTTGTCAATATTAAGACCTTTCGTGCCCTTTAGGTGTCGATTATTTTCCCTGCGAGCGACAGCGAGCCTGTAATTGTGGAGGAACTGGCCTTCGGCCATGACATTTGTCTACCGAAAAATGTACAAATTAATCTAGAAGGGTGATCTAATAGATGTTTTTTTTAGTTTGATGGAGGTCTAGGGAAGAAACTAGAAAAGTAATTAATAAATACAAAAATCGACCAAAAAGTGAACCATGGTGCTTAAGGGGGGGGGGGGGGGGGGGGGGGGGGGGGGGGGGGGGGGGGGGGCCCCGGGGGGGGGCCCTTAAGCACATTAACAAAGTTTGGGTAAAAAAGAATGGTGTCTCTGTAAATCTTATATATACATAATTATAATATATATATATATCTATATATATTTGAGAATATATATATATATATAATATATATATATATATATACAGGGTATATATATATATATATATATATATATATATATATATATATATATATATATATACACAGTATATGCATATATATATATATACAGTATACTGTATATATGTATATATACTGTATTAAGGGGGGATGGGCGTATGTATTTGCTCATATATATATATATATATATATATATATATATATATATATATATATATATATATATATACCGTACCTTTTTATTATTATTCTTTTGTTGTTTTTAGTTTCTTCCCAAGACCTCCACCAAGCATAAACAAAACATCCGCCCAAGACCCTCCGTCAGGATAAATTTGTACATGTTTCGATACAAAAATATCCCGGTTCCTCTTAAATTACAGGCTCGCTATCGCTCGGCAGGACAAAAATTGACACCTAAATGACACGAAATGTCTTAATATTGACAAAGAAATGGGTCGAAAGGTCTTAAAATCCCCATACTAATAGGCCACACGTGTTATAGTCTGAAAACTAATGGGGATAAACATGAGGAAGAAGGGGAACCAGACAAATGTTCCATCTCCCCTTAACTGTGCCATGCCAGACACACCATTGCTTGCTGCATTGTGTCTGCCTCCATCCTAAGACTATTTTTTTTTTTTTTTTTTTAAAGAGACAATGAACGGAGGAAGGAAAAAACACAGATAAAACAAAAAGGTCCATGTGCCTAAAGGCATCCTCCATTCATAAAATGTTTGTAACAACTGGATTTAAACATTTGTAGATTGTAAGTTTGTGGAAAGCAATTCGAGGGAAGTGAATTCCAAAGAGTAGTAGCTCTGGGGATAAATGAATTCTGATAAGCAAAAGTTCTGCATTGTGGAGGAGAAAGTGTAAATTCATGGGCGCTCTCAGCTGCCCTAGTTCTACGGGGAAAGATGTGGAGAGGCGGCACAATTGAAGCAAGTTCCTCGGAAAAATTACTGTGAAAATATTCGCTTTCCTAACTCTTACCACGTTTATTTTTATATTTATCTTTCCTTACGTCCAAAACGTTTTGTCTTTTGTTTTGTCCGTCTCTTTGCCTATTTAAATTAGATTTGTGTATCTTGAATCATCTTTTGCTCCAATTCCAATTACACAAGGGTGAATGGCACTAAAATGTTTAAGAAACCCCAATTGGATTTATTGCATAACATCTCATTATTGACCAACTATAAACTTGTGTGTGAATTTGTATTTGTATTTTTTTTCATTGTTTTCTGTTGTGTTGTCCCTATTCGGGCTCTGTCTTGAGTCCCCCCTAAAAAAAAATATATATATATATATATAATACAAAAATAATAAATAAAAGAAAAAAATAGGAAAAGTGTGGAATGGGCCTGAGTAAATACATATACAATACATACATAAACTTGTTCAATAATAGTATCATAACTAACCACCTATCTGCGTATCTATTTCCCCATCTGCCTCTCCGTCTATCCTCGTAATGGATAGTATTATGATCTAGTCTATGCACATGAAGGAGACAAAAAGCAAAGCTGCCTGTAACAAGCATCTCCCCCACAAGGTTGAAAGAGTGACAACGAGCCAAATCAAAGTACGCTAGAGGTAATTCATGTGTTGGAAATAAGTCTGGTGTGCTTGTTAAGTGCAGTGAAATTAATTTAAACAATACGAGGTAGAAACACAATTGTCGGTTAAACGCGGATAACTAGAGAGAGAGAGAGAGAGAGAGAGAGAGAGAGAGAGAGAGAGAGAGAGAGAGAGAGAGAGAGAGAGAGAGAGAGAGAGAGAGAGAGAGAGAGAGAGAGAGAGAGAGAGAGTACACATGTGAGGGGGGAGGGGGGTTGAGCCGGGACTATTATATTATAATGTCAATATAATTATCTGATTGTCAAGGATAATGACCTTCAGTAATTATAACTTTCCTAGTAATTATGTCGTCGGGTAAAAGTAGTTACATTTACGTTAGTGATTTAGGTAATATTATTGTAATTAGTGTAATGTGTGTTGATGATGATGATAATGGTAGTGATGAGAGCAGTGTTGGTTCGACGGGTTAGTTAGAAAAGGTTTGCTGGTGTATAAGGTGTGGTAGAGATAATTGTTCCTTATATTCCTTATATTGAGTACATTATTAGATTGATATCCATAATTCGAAAATGGATATTAATCGTGATCGTGTACTCAATCTTTAACTGTGTTGGTGGTGTAATGGTTTAGATGCTTATGTTCTGGGTGTGGTGTCCCGAGTTCGAATCCCGGGAGCACCATATGCTTTCATTAGTTTATTCAAGTACATTGGGGTTTGTAATTGATGATTAATGTTAAGAACGGGGTGTTACTTATTATTTCAATCGAATTGGGCGATGATGCGATTTTCTCTAGAATAGTGAAAAAGTGTTGATATATACGCTAGGTCAACTACTTATATACAAATAGCCCTTTATAACTCTAATACTCTTGGTAAAAACTGAAATAGATTTACTACCAATATTGGTTTGAAAGTTTTATTGTAATCGAAATTAACTTATGTTTACCGTATGACCATAATAAGCCATCTCAAAAGAGATAACCCCCTTAAAATGCTGCTTCCTCCATAAACGCTGGTATATAATTACTGAACTGTCGTAACTAATGACTGTGCTTCCGGGCCTAGGTTATCAAGCTCTTTCGCCCAATATCGTAGTCAATTTTAAGACCTTTCGTGCCATTTAGGTGTCGATTTTTCCTGGCGAGCGATAGCGAGCCTGTAATTTTATGAGGAACCGGCCTTCGGCCGGGACATTTTTCGACCGAAAAATGTACACATTTATCTTGCCGGGGGGTCTAGGGGGTGAATTTTTAAGCTTGATAGAGGTCTAGGGAACACACTAAAAAAATATTTAAATAGTAATGAAAACAGGCCAATACAAATGAGATAACCCCTCCTAAAATGCTGAATCCTCCATAAACGCTGCTTTATAAATGGTGAATCGTCGTAACTAATGATGACTGCTGTGCTTCCGGTCCTAGGTTATCCAGCTCGGTCATAATTAGCGACGGTTAATGCCGACTGATTGGACTGTTAATTATGACTGGCTTGGCTGAATACTATACCAAATGCTTTAACCCTTTCAGTACCAGCGACGTGTGTTATATTATATTCTAGCTATGTATAGACGTTATTATGCAGCTTAGGAAGGATCTGTGGTAGCTAAAAGTGTTGGTTGAGATAGTTTAAAGCCATATTATTGCCCGAGGTCCTTTCTAAGTTGTATAAAATCGTCTAATAGATGCCAGAATATAATTAAAAGAACGTCACCGGTAAATAAGGGGTTAAGGGTGGAAGGGTTTATTTATGGGTCTATTTACTTATTTATTTATTATTTGTGTGTTTCCTCCCTAGACCTCCATCAAGTTTAAAAAAAAAAAAAAAAAAAAAAAAAAAAAAAAAATCCCCAAATCCACCTTCTAGATTAATGTGTACATTTTTCGGTGGAAAAAGTCTTAACATCGTCAAACTAATTCGGCTAAACATGAGGGAGAAGGGGTCCAGAAAAATAAACTACCCTTAATGTGGAATGATTAGGTTGCCTTTATCATTTTAAAGCCACCTAAAAATGAGAATACATTTGGTAGTGAAACACTTTTTCGTTCTACTTCACTGCATATTGGCTATTTAAATCACAACAAGCATTTAAATTTAACAGGGGCTAGGAATCCTCCTCCCCTTGTAAAATTCTCCTACTCATCGAGGCAGAGAAAGGGGCGAGGGAACGCGAAGGTGGTCTGGGACCCTGAGAATTAGAACCTTTGAATGTTGTTTATGTTCGAGCTCTGTCTCGAGTCGGCCACCCCAAGCAATGGGGTATGTGTCTGAGTATATACATACATACATACATACACGTATGTATGTATGTACTGTATGTTTGTATGTACTCAGGCCCATTCCCCATTTTTTTTTCTGGGGGTGGCCGACTCGAGACAGAGCCCGAATAGGGACAACACACCACAGCATAAAACAATGAACACACAAAACAAAACACAAAGTCACATTCATAAAACACTGAATTTACAACAAAGATATCAAATTATGAGGATATTGATCACTCTCAAAATGTATATATCGACGGTGTATTGTATTTCACTGTTTTCGTCTGTCTTTCTCTCAGTTTAATGATTTGGCCTTTATTCAAATAATTCCAAGAAAGTTACGCATTTACGTACATAATCCGACTGGATCATGGATTACAATTAAAATTAACTTCTTGTATAGTACACACAAAATCTGACAATTATAAAGATATGCATATTATGAAATATATATTATAATGAAGCACAAAGAACAAAAGAACATGCAAGTAAGCATAGACAAAGCAATATATATTATAATGAAGCACAAAGAACATCCAAGTAAGCATAGACAAAGCAATATATATTATAATGAAGCACAAAGAACATGCAAGTAAGCATAGACAAAGCAATATATTATAATGAAGCACAAAGAACATGCAAGTAAGCATAGACAAAGCAATATATATTATAATGAAGCACAAAGAACATGCAAGTAAGCATAGACAAAGCAATATATATTATAATGAAGCACAAAGAACATCCAAGTAAGCATAGACAAAGCAATATATATTATAATGAAGCACAAAGAACATGCAAGTAAGCATAGACAAAGCAATATATATTATAATGAAGCACAAAGAACATCCAAGTAAGCATAGACAAAGCAATATATATTATAATGAAGCACAAAGAACATCCAAGTAAGCATAGACAAAGCAATTTTAACATTTATTTTCAGAGTGCAATATTATTTAATGTTAAATATTACTAACTGTGCATTTTACAAATGGTTCAGTAATTAATCTATGCATAAATACATTTTCTTATCGTCTCATCCTCGATATATGGATGAAGAGTATCAACTATGGCAACGTCGAAGTGATGTGGAAATAATGAAAAAGGAGTCCCTGTTAACTGTGTTGGTGGTGCAATGGTTTAGATGCTTATGTTCTGGGTGTGGAGTCCCGAGTTCGAATCCTGGGAGGACCATATGCTTTAATTAGTTTATTCAAGTACATTGGGGTTTGTAATGGATGATTAATGTTAAGACCGGAGTGTTACTTATATCATACCAAGCGAACATGGAATGAATAAGAAGAAAGTCGTCATTGAGCCAGAAGAAAGTCGTCATTGAGCCAGGAGAAAGTCGTCATTGAGCCAGAAGAAAATCGTCATTGAGCCAGAAGAAAGTCGTCATTGAGCCAGGAGAAAGTCGTCATTGAGCCAGGAGAAAATCGTCATTGAGCCAGGAGAAAATCGTCATTGAGCCAGAAGAAAATCGTCATTGAGCCAGGAGAAAGTCGTCATTGAGCCAGGAGAAAATCGTCATTGAGCCAGGAGAAAATCGTCATTGAGCCAGGAGAAAGTCGTCATTGAGCCAGAAGAAAGTCGTCATTGAGCCAGGAGAAAGTCGTCATTGAGCCAGGAGAAAGTCGTCATTGAGGCAGGAGAAAGTCGTCATTGAGCCAGGAGAAAGTCGTCATTGAGCCAGGAGAAAGTCGTCATTGAGCCAGAAGAAAGTCGTCATTGAGCCAGGAGAAAATCGTCATTGAGCCAGGAGAAAGTCGTCATTGAGCCAGGAGAAAGTCGTCATTGAGCCAGGAGTCGTCATTGAGCCAGGAGAAAGTCGTCATTGAGCCAGGAGAAAGTCGTCATTGAGCCAGGAGAAAGTCGTCATTGAGCCAGAAGAAAGTCGTCATTGAGCCAGAAGAAAGTCGTCATTGAGCCAGAAGAAAGTCGTCATTGAGCCAGAAGAAAGTCGTCATTGAGCCAGGAGAAAGTCGTCATTGAGCCAGGAGAAAGTCGTCATTGAGCCAGGAGAAAGTCGTCATTGAGCCAGGAGAAAGTCGTCATTGAGCCAGAAGAAAGTCGTCATTGAGCCAGAAGAAAGTCGTCATTGAGCCAGGAGAAAGTCGTCATTGAGCCAGAAGAAAGTCGTCATTGAGCCAGAAGAAAGTCGTCATTGAGCCAGAAGAAAGTCGTCATTGAGCCAGGAGAAAGTCGTCATTGAGCCAGGAGAAAGCATATTCAATGTGAAATAGAAAAATAGACATTACAAATACGGTGTAGCAAGTTTGGCCACTTGCGAGTTTCGTTCTATAAGGAAGTTGTAGTTGTAGACATCAATATTTAGCAGAATAACCAGCCATAATACGGTTTTAGTACTTTTATAAATACGTAAAACCCAATTATACATACTCTTCATCCATCAGAAACCTACATAATGACTGTATTTGTGTTCGATGTCTAAAGGCCGAACTTCCTTATAGCCTAAAACTCGCAAGTGGTCAATTGGGGTGTAATAGAGAGGTCTTAGCTGAACACACTACAATACTCTGAATGTAGGTTAGTGGAATTACAATCTCCATGGAATAAAGCGTATTAAAATGTATTACTACCATGACTGTGTTAGTTGCAATAATAAAGGTAATATTTAAAATGACCAAAGTTGAACAGTATATCATACTCATGTTGCAAGATGAGTGTCACAACAAATCCCATAAATTATACATGTTCACAAGTCACATCTATCTTGGGTGTCTGGAGACCTCGGTGATTAAGGGGGGGTCACCGTTTTTGTTTTTATCTTTCTCTCCTTTTCTCTCTTTCCCTGGCTTGTATCCATTCGTCCCCATTCAGCCAACTGTTTTAAGACGTTTGTCCCCATCCAGGTGTCGATTTCTTCCTGGCGAGCGATAGCGAGCCAGCATAGTATGGAGAAATCCGGCTTCGCCGGAGACATTTTTCTATCGAAAAATTTACAAATTTAGCTTGCTGTCAAAACAAAAAATATATATGCTGGATCGCTACCGCTCGCCAGGAAAATATTGACACCTGGATGGGGGTAAACGTCTTAAAACAGTAGGCTGAATGGGGCCGAATGGATACAAGCCAAAGCGAGAGGGAGAAAAAGATAAAAATAAAGCGAGGTGGGCTCCCTAAATGACTTGCGGGAGAAGGTTGGCTGTAAACTATGGCTTATAGTAACTTATAGGATGTGTGTGTGTGTGTGTGTGTGTGTGTGTGTGTGTGTGTGTGTGTGTGTGTGTGTGTGTGTGTGTGTGAGTGTGTGTGTGTTCAACCTCTTTAGGAATATGGAGAGGAGTGTTGACTAATATTCATCGATTGTCATAGTGTTTGAAAAGAGAACGAAAATCCAACAGAGTGCCACACACGAATAAGTGACATAAACATTGTTGCTCGTTATGAGGGTAATGAAATTGGGGGTGGTAGTTAGGGATAATTGGGGGTGGTAGTTAGGGACAATTGGGGGTGGTAGTTAGGGACAATTGGGGGTGGTAGTTAGGGACAATTGGGGGTGGTAGTTAGGGATAATTGGGGGTGGTAGTTAGGGATAATTGGGGGTGGTAGTTAGGGATAATTGGGGGTGGTAGTTAGGGACAATTGGGGGTGGTAGTTAGGGATAATTGGGGGTGGTAGTTAGGGATAATTGGGGGTGGTAGTTAGGGATAATTGGGGGTGGTAGTTAGGGACAATTGGGGGTGGTAGTTAGGGACAATTGGGGGTGGTAGTTAGGGACAATTGGGGGTTGTAGTTAGGGACATTGGGGTGGTAGTTAGGGATAATTGGGGGTGGTAGTTAGGGATAATTGGGGGTGGTAGTTAGGGATAATTGGGGGTGGTAGTTAGGGATAATTGTTGGTGATGCTGAGGGAGTGATATTAAGTCGATGTCACACGAGCGCTTTTTCCGGCAATTTTCGAAGAGCAAGTTTGTTCTCGTAATATTTCGAAGCTCTTTCACACTGGTACCGGAAACTAAAGGTAGATTAGACTAGGTGGCTGATTTATGATAAGACCTGAATGTTGATGATCCCAGACTACAATTGCCTGTACAAATTGACTCATAAATCGCTCGTGTGACACCGGCTTGAGAAAGGACTCTGGAATATGATGGAGCATGAACTAGGTAAACAACATGGCGGGTGATAGTTGTGATAAATGTTTGGTTTACATGACGAGTAGAAGTAGAGAATGCTGATTAAGGGGGGACGGTTCGTTTTTCTGGTCCCCCTTCTCCCTCACGTTTAGCCCCATTAGTTTTCAGATTTTAAGACGTTCGGCCCATTAGTTTTTTTCGATTATAAGGCCTTTCGCCCCATTCATTTGTCAATATTAAGACTTTTCGTGTCATTTAGGTGTCGATATTTTTCCTGGCGAGTGATAGTGAGCCTGTAATTTAAAAGGAACCGACATTTACATAGCGGGGATTTCTTGACCCCCTTTTCCAACATGCTTAGCCCCATTAGTTTTAAGATTTTAAGACATTCGCCCCATTAGTTTAACGATTTTATGAACTTTCGGGTCATGTAGGTGTTTTTCCTGGCGAACAATAGCGAGCCTGCAATTTAAGAGGAAGAAGCAGCATTTTTCTACCGTAAATGCAAAGAGTTATCTCGAAGGGGGTTGTCGGTAGTATTTCTTAAGGGGGGTCACCTGCTTTTCTTATCTTTCTCTCATTTTCTCTCTTTCTGGCTTGTATCCATTCGGCCCTATTCAGCCAACTGTTTTAAAACGTTTATCCCCATCCAGGTGTCGATTTCTTCCTGGCGAGCGATAGCGAGCCAGCATTGTATGGATAAATCAGGCTTCGCCGGAGAAATTTTTCTATCGAACAATTTACAAACTTAGCTTGCTGTCAAAACAAAAATATATATATGCTGGATCGCTACCGCTCACCAGGAAAATATTGACACCTGTATGGGGGTAAACGTCTTAAAACCGTAGGCTGAATGGGGCCGATTGGATACAAGCCAAAGAGAGAGGGAGAGAAAGAGAGAACAAAGCGAGGTGGGCCCCCTTAAAGCTTGATGAAGGTCTAAGGAGGAAACTAAGGACATAAGAATTAAATACATTAATATATACATACATAAATACATACAAACAAATAATGACAAAACCTCCCCTCGAACGTCACCCTGATTTTGGCCCTGTCACTCTTTCGGCTCTGGGGGAGGCACTCGATACAAGCAGTTCTGCCTTTTGTCTCCCTCAATCTCACAAAAAAAAAAAAAAAAAAACAAAAAAAAAAAAAATTCAAGGTGCACACCAATGAACACAGAAGGCACCATTAACTGAGGGGCTTGTTATTAGGGTTTTTTTCTGGACCCCCTTCTCCCTCATGTTTAGCATAGTAATTTTGAGATTCTATGATGTTCATTCCGTTAGTTCGGCGATTATGAGACCTTTCGCTTCATTTCTTTGTCATATGGATTTTTCCCTGGCGAGCGATAGCTCTACCCCCTTAACCGAGGGGAAGTTTGTTATTAGGTCTCGGTTCATTGCCTACGTCTCGACAACACTAGAGTAGCATATTATTAAACTCCTCCAACCACACACCTCGCTCGCTCTCGCTCTCGCTCTCGCTCTCGCTCTCGCCCTCGCCCTCGCCCTCGCCCTCGCCCTCGCCCTCGCCCTCGCCCTCTCGCCCTCTCTCTCTCGCCCTCTCTCCCTCTCTCTCTCGCCCTCTCTCGCCCTCGCCCTCGCCCTCTCGCTCTCTCTCTCGCCCTCTCTCGCTCGCAATCGCCCTCTCGCTCTCGCTCTCGCCCTCGCCCTCTCGCTCTCGCCCTCGCCCTCGCCCTCTCGCCCTCGCCCTCGCCCTCTCGCTCTCGCCCTCTCTCTCTCATTCTTGGCCTCCTCCCCTCACTCTCTCTCATTCTTGGTCTCCTCCCCTCACTCTCTCTCATGCTTGGTCTCCTCCCCTCACTCTCTCTCATGCTTGGTCTCCTCCCCTCACTCTCACGCATTCTATATCTACATTTTGTATTTATTCATTGGTATCTACACTCATACACAGACACACACGCACATAGTATATAATAATGTATGTGTATATGGTGAAAACATGGGAACGAACTTATTCCCACGACTGAACATGTCTCGTATAACTATAGTACAGTAATACGTAGCAGTCTACACACAAGGTCACAATTAAATAGAGCATAACAAGAAATATGGTATAGATACATATATAGATACATATATAGATACATATATAGATACATATATAAACTGCTACGAATTAACACCCGTACCATATAATCAAGTGGCTTCCATACGCTACCAACTGCTATAATATATCTTGGTCTACATTACAGTCACCCATTATGACCTTGGCATGACCATAACCACCAACCTACCATCGCCACACCATTGGGACGAATACAAAGTCGATGGATGTAACTGTCAGGTACTCTCACTCACACTCACACTCACACTCTCTCTCTCGATATATATATATATATATATATCCAGTTCTCCAAAACATGTGTTCTAGGTGGGTTCAATTTCAAACTAAAAACGATTATTAAAAATGTTTCTAAATAGTTTCACCTGGTAGACCAGGCATTAAAAATCAGATTCGTCAAGGGTGTAATGTGTTGGATAGCTGTGAGGCAGTCAATCGGATTTGAATAATCAGCAAATCATATCTGATATTAATGCGCTACTCAAAACTGCAAACACACACACACACACATTCGACAATATCTAACAAACATCTTAACCCCTTCTTTACCGGCGATGTCTTTGTAATAATATTTTAGCTATATTAAAACGATTTTGTGCAGCCTAAAAAGGATCTGTGGTAGCAAAGAGGGTTAAGTGAGATAGTTCGAAGCCTTTTGATTGCTGAAGGCCAATTTTAAACTGAATAAAATTGTCTAATAGTAGCCAGAATAAAGTTAAAAGGACGGTGCCGGTACCGAAGGGGTTAAGTGCACGAAGTAGACTTAAAGGTAGAAGTGGTAGTAGCAAATAAATTACAGAATAGCTAGAAATCAGAGGAGAATGGGCTTTAGGGTTTAATTAAGTAACATACAAGAGAATGTTAAAGAAACAGCACTGACTGCATGGTTAAAAGGGAGTTATGTAGGAGTGGTCGAATTTATGGTTTTATTATACTTTCTATTATCTATTTTGTTTTAATGATACAATGAATGGAGGAGAGAAGAACTAAAACAACATAGAATAGGTCCACGTGCCTAAAGTCATCCTCCATTCAATAGGTCCACGTGCCTAAAGTCATCCTCCATTCAATTAAATGTTTGTAACAACTGGATTACAAATATTGTGGATTGAAAGATAAATAACGAATAAGAAAAATAAAATGGGAAAGTGAAAAAGAAAGGAGGCAGAATAGAAACAGAGGGTGAAGTGCAAAGGAAAGATAAATATTAAACGCACAACTGAAAAATGGTCGATGGAAGGTAAAATGAAATGAAAGAGAGGCACAAGAAAACAAATAAAATAAATAAAATAAAAAGAGGAACCAGGGTAATAACCAACGTCTTCATTATTTCCAACGTTTCGACTTGTCATCAATAGGACATCATCAGGATCTAAAAATTGCAAATCCCAATGTCGAAATTTTGAAAACCTATCTATCTATTTGCTCAGGCCCATGCCCCATTTTGTTTATTATTAAATAATAGAGAAATTCGTGATTACCCTGGTCCTCCTCTTTCTCCCAAGACTACGATTCTCAAGGAAAAAGCCTGTTACTCACATAACACAAAATGGTAGAAACATGAACACATAACATTGTAAATAAAATAAAAAATAAAATAAAATAATAATAATATATATATATATATATATATATATATATATATATATATATATATATATATATACAAATTTGTGGCAATAAAATTATATATACATAACATCCTCGCTTTAGCATAAAACTATATTAACATTACAGCCATGTCAAAACTAAGTAAATAACACCCGGGCTTTAACTAAACTATATTAACCCCTTCTGTACCAGCGACGTATTTTTGTTTTTATTTCAGCAGCATATAGACAATTTTATGAAGCTTAGGTAGGATATATAGTAGCTTAAGGGATAAATTGCGATAGTCTGTGGTCTTTAAAATGGTAGAATAATAATCTGCTAATAGTTGACTGAATATAGCGAAAAGGACGTCACCGGTACTGAACGGGTTAAAACCATGTCAAAACCAAAACAAATTTCAGAGGTACGTGGAGGACAATATCTAGCCCAAAGTGGCAGAGAAAGGTAACGACATAGTATACAAACTGCGACTAAAAAAGGCAAGATATATTGAGAAAACAGAAAAATGGCAACGAGGGGAGAGGGAGAGAGAGAAAGTGAGAGTGAGAGTGAGAGAGAGAGTGAGAGAGAGAGCGCGCGAGAGAGGGAGCGGGCGAGAGAGAGAGTGAGAGTGAAAGAGACAGAGAGAGAGAGAGACAGAGAGTGAGATTGAGAGAGAGAGAGAGAGGGGGGGGGGGAGGAAACCGAGGGGAAGATCTGCAAACCAAACACAGATTCCAGGAACAGGAATACACGGAGCGAGTGAAGGTTAACCCCCTATATACTGGTACCGTCCTTCCAATACACGGAGCGAGTAAAGGTTAACCCCCTCTATACTGGTACCGTCCTTCCAATACACGGAGCGAGTAAAGGTTAACCCCCTCTATACTGGTACCGTCCTTCCAATACACGGAGCGAGTAAAGGTTAACCCCCTCTATACTGGTACCGTCCTTCCAATACACGGAGCGAGTAAAGGTTAACCCCCTCTATACTGGTACCGTCCTTCCAATACACTGAGCGAGTGAAGGTTAACCCCCTCTATACTGGTACCGTCCTTCCAATACACGGAGCGAGTAAAGGTTAACCCCCTCTATACTGGTACCGTCCTTCCAATACACGGAGCGAGTGAAGGTTAACCCCCTCTATACTGGTACCGTCCTTCCAATACACGGAGCGAGTGAAGGTTGACCCCCTCTATACTGGTACCGTCCTTCCAATATACGGAGCGAGTGAAGGTTAACCCACTCTATACTGGTACCGTCCTTCCAATACACGGAGCGAGTGAAGGTTAACCCCCTCTATACTAGTACCGTCCTTCCAATACACGGAGCGAGTGAAGGTTAACCCACTCTATACTGGTACCATCCTTCCAATACACGGAGCGAGTGAAGGTTAACCCCCTCTATACTGGTACCGTCCTTCCAATACACGGAGCGAGTGAAGGTTAACCCCCTCTATACTAGTACCGTCCTTCCAATACACGGAGCGAGTGAAGGTTAACCCCCTCTATACTGGTACCGTCCTTCCAATACACTGAGCGAGTGAAGGTTAACCCCCTCTATACTGGTACCGTCCTTCCAATACACGGAGCGAGTGAAGGTTAACCCCCTCTATACTGGTACCGTCCTTCCAATACACTGAACGAGTGAAGGTTAACCCCCTCTATACTGGTACCGTCCTTCCAATACACTGAGCGAGTGAAGGTTAACCCCCTCTATACTGGTACCGTCCTTCCAATACACGGAGCGAGTGAAGGTTAACCCCCTCTATACTGGTACCGTCCTTCCAATACACGGAGCGAGTGAAGGTTAACCCCCTCTATACTAGTACCGTCCTTCCAATACACGGAGCGAGTGAAGGTTAACCCCCTCTATATACTAGTACCGTCCTTCCAATACACGGAGCGAGTGAAGGTTAACCCCCTCTATACTGGTACCGTCCTTCCAATACACGGAGCGAGTGAAGGTTAACCCCCTCTATACTAGTACCGTCCTTCCAATACACGGAGCGAGTGAAGGTTAACCCCCTCTATACTGGTACCGTCCTTCCAATACACGGAGCGAGTGAAGGTTAACCCCCTCTATACTAGTACCGTCCTTCCAATACACGGAGCGAGTGAAGGTTAACCCCCTCTATACTAGTACCGTCCTTCCAATACACGGAGCGAGTGAAGGTTAACCCCCTCTATACTAGTACCGTCCTTCCAATACACGGAGCGAGTGAAGGTTAACCCCCTCTATACTAGTACCGTCCTTTCAATTCAATTCTGGCTAATATTAGACGATTTTATGCAGTTTATAGAGAGCCTCCAGCAATTAACAGGCTTCGAACTATCTCACGTAACCCTTTTTAATACAACAGATCCTTCTTAATCTGCATAAAATCGTCTAAATATAGCTAGAATAATTTAAAAATACGTCACTAGTACAGAAGGGGTTAAGGGGATTTTTTTTTTTTAGTCCCTTCTCCCTCATGCTTAGCTTCATTAGTTTTGAGAATTAAATAAAAGTGCCCCATTAGTTAGATAAGTTTAGAAACCTTTCGCCCCATATATTTGCCAATATTTATCAAAAACCCTCCGTGCCATTTAGGTGTTGATCTCTTCCTGGCGAGCGATAGTGAGTTTGTAATTGGTTTTCGGCCGGACATTTTTTCAACCGGAAAATGTACAAATTGATCTCAAGGTTTGTTTGTTTTACTCTTTGTTACCACCTTCCTTTTTTTTCTTTTTTTTAAAGACCTCCGTCTACGTATTGTGAAAAACCTGTTATCCTCCGGCTAATTGTGGGGTTGAGTGAGTCAAGGGGGGGACAGTGAATGAAGGAGGATACATGTTTTTCATAATACGTGTTGCTAGCCCCAAACGCGCGAGCGTTTAGAATTACAATTAACAATGTTTGTTTCTACTCCTTAGATATCATATATTTCAAAATATTATTACAACTTGGAGTAATTTTAATTCCATAAAATGTACAGTATAATCCGGTGTCCCTATAAGCCAAATTGTATATGCTGATGAGATGCAAAGTATAAGGAGTCCAGGTCGTGACAGGGGGTTGGCTGATAGGATAGAAGGGATAGGATTAAGGAGTACCCAGCACATCATTGTTATTTTAATCCCGCTCCTGTTAATTAAAAACTATACGTATCCTAACTTGAATTACTTGATAGCGTAATGCATAGTGCGCGGAATTTCGATGTGAGTATCCTAAGTTCGAACCTCGGAGTGCCACATGAATTTGTTGATTTAATTAATTGAGTTTAGATGTGAAGTTGGTTGGTGTAAAAAACATAATAAATCTAAGAAACTCATCTAGACTAAGCATAGACAGAGACAGATAAACTAACCTTGTTTTCATTACTGTGTTCCCAGGTTGTGTGACCGAAACGTCTTAAGTGGGAAATCAGAACACCTTGAAAATTCTCACATATTAAATACATAAAGATAAATATATGAATATATAAGAATTAGCTCTCTCTCTCTCTCTCTCTCTCTCTCTCTCTCTCTCTCTCTCTCTCTCTCTCTCTCTCTCTCTCTCTCTCTCTCTCTCTCTCTCAGCTCTCTCTCTCTCTCTCTCTCTCTCTCAGCTCTCTCTCTCTCCTCTCTCTCTCTATCTCTCTCTATCTCTCTCCTCTCTCTCTCTCGCTCTCTCTCTCTCTCACTCTCTCTCTCTCTCTCTCCTCTCTCTCTCTCTCTCTCTCTCTCTCTCTCTCTCGTCATTGGTCCCAAGATTGACCAAAATATTCTAACTGTCAGTTGACCAGATAAAATACAATAGTGAAACAATAGATAACCAACTAAAATTGCAGTTGATGTGAACGGACATATTCCTTTAACATGAGGATATGAGACGGTGTGAGTGTATATCATCTTGGGCTACTCCTTGAAGCGTGACCTGACAGCGGGGAGAGTTTGAGTTACACCTTGAGCTGGTCACAGAGACACTTGGTAATAGGTCATAGTTCACCGACTGTGGGATCAGCAGAAAGCTAGGGCCATTATTTAAGGAGTGGATATCATTTCGGTAGGGTTGCAAGAACGATAATGCAATGAGAAGTTAGACTTAATAATTATTAGGTATGGAAGATCTTATGAATGTACATATCTCTCTCTCTCTCTCTCTTATATAACAAGCTATATTTGTACATTTTTCGATAGAAAATGTGTCCGGCGAAGCCGGATTTCTCCATACAATGCTGGCTCGCTATCGCTCGCCAGGAAAAAATTGGCACCTGGATGGGGATAAACGTATTAAAACAGTTGGCTGAATGGGCCCGAATGGATACAAGCCAGGGAAAGAAAGAAAGGGAGAGAAATATACAAAGAAGCAGGTGACCCCCCTTAATCTAGGAAGGAACTCTTGAAATATGCACAGCCTAGTTTACACTCGTGAACATCATTGGGACGAAGTGCTTTCCTTACCACACGAGCGCTTTTTCCCTCAACATTTATCCTCAACACTGGTCTGGCAGCTTATGAGGCTATCGTTTATACTATTTTGGATACCTAAATTCATCTGCCATCAGTCTAGTTTCCGGTACCACTGCAAAATATTATAGAAATGTTGCCAGAAAAATGTTGATTATCGAATGTTGACTATAAAAGCTCTCGTGTGATACCGGCTTTACCTTTGTTGTGGAATCTTCCTTTTGCACTTCCCCACGGCTAATTTACATGTAAATTGTTTTCCGGATTTTCATATAAATATGCTTTAGAAACCAGCCATTGGAATAGCATGCGAGTTACACTATGTATTGTGTATGTATTGTGTATGTATTTGTATGTATTTGTATGTATATATTTACTCAGTCCCATTCCCCACTTTTCCTTTCTTTCTGGGGGTGGCCGACGCAAGACAGAGCCCGAATAGGGACAACAAAATACAAATGCACACACATCTAGGTACACTATATGCACATAAATACTCTGAAGCTTTGGATGTATAATTTCAAAGAAGTTCTTATTTCAACGAGAGAGAGAGAGAGAGAGAGAGAGAGAGAGAGAGAGAGAGAGAGAGAGAGAGAGAGAGAGAGAGAGAGAGAGAGAGAGAGAGAGAGAGAGAGAGAGAGAGCCTATTTACCAAAGTGTCTGTGGGGTGTACAACATGTTTAAAGATTGTGGAGAAAGGTGGTGGTGGTGGTGATATGGTGATTGGTGGAGATGGTGATGTTAGCGGCTGTTGTGGTGGAGAGCTTTGGTGGTGGTGGTGGTGGTGGCGATTGGTGGATATGGTGATGTTAGCGGCTGTTGTGGTGGAGAGTTTTGGTGGTGGTGGTGGTGATGGTGGTGGTGATTGGTGGAGATGGTGATGTTAGCGGCTGGTGTGGTGGTGATCTTTGGTGGTGGTGGTGGTGATTGGTGAAGATAGTGATGTTAGCGGCTGTTGTGGTTGTGATTTTTGGTGGTGGTGGTGGTAGTGGTGGTGATGATTGGTGGAGATGGTGATGTTAGCAGCTGTTGTGGTGGTGGTGATCTCTGATGGTGGTGGTGGTGATGATGACAGGGATGTATAGTGATTGGTGGAGATGGTGATGTTAGCGGCTGTTGTGGTGGTGGTGGTGATTGGTGGAGATGGTGATGTTAGCGGCTGTTGTGGTGGTGATCTTTGGTGGTGGTGGTGACTGGTGGAGATGGTGATGTTAGCGGCTGTTGTGGTGGTGGTGGTGATTGGTGGAGATGGTGATGTTAGCGACTGTTGTGGTGATCGGTTGTGGTGGTGGTGGTGGTGGTGATTGGTGGAGATGGTGATGTTAGCGGCTGTTGTGGTGGTGGTGGTGGTGGTGGTGGTGGTGGTGATGATGATGACAGGGATATGGTGATTGGTGGAGATGGTGATATTAGCGGCTGTGGTAGTGGTGGTGGTGGTGGTGGTATGGTGGAGATGGTGATGTTAGCGGTTGTTGTGGTGGAAATCTTTGTTGGTGGTGGTGGTGGTGATATGGTGAGTGGTGGAGATGGTGATGTTAGTGGCTGTTGTGGTGGTGGTGGTGGTGACTGATTGGTGGAGATGGTGATGCAAAGTTAGTGGTAGTTGTGGTGGTGATCTTTGGTGGTAGTGGTGATGGTGGTGGTGGTGACAGTGATATGATGATTGGTGATGCAAAGATAGTGTCTATTGTGGTGGTGATCTTTGTCAGTGACGATGGATAAAGGTCGACGGAGTATGATTATAGTCAATACAAATCAGGCAGGAGTGTATAGGTATAATAAAGAAATGGTCTACACACGGAGAAGACTCTCTCGTAAAAGCTGTCGTTACCGTAAAACAAAACGAGCAGAGCGAGATAGGCTACCTCCAATAAAAATCAGTCTTGGAGAGAGCAATTGCATATAGAATACGGGGAAAGTGAATATACATACGTAATGTATTGATCCTGTGCCATACAACATACATGTATACTGTATGTGCATAATTGTTATAAATAAAGTGTATGAATATTCAATTAATACTTAATAAATGTACATTCTGTAATTCTTCTATCATATTTCAATGTATGTTGCATTAAGGGAAGGTTTTTAGTTTGTTCCCTACGTTTTCATCAAGCTTAAAATTACACCCCCTAGACCCCCTTTCAAGATAAATTTGTACATTTTTCGGTAGAAAAATGTCCAGGCCGGAGGCCGGTTGCTCTTAAATTACAGGCTCGCTATCGCTCGCCAGGAAAACATCGACAACTTAATGGCACGAAAGGTCTTAAAATTGACAGAAATGGGGCAAAGTGTCTTAAAATGTCCAAACTACTAGGGCGAACGTCTTAAAATCTCAAAAGCAATGGGGCTAAACATGAGGGAGAAAGGGGTCCAGAAAAAAATCCCTCAAGTGGAGACCTACCCTTAAACTGGAAGGAATTAGAATGCATATATCGATGGATTATTAGATATATATACAGTATATATATATATATATATAGCATTGGCAAGTACTGTAGATTGAAATTAGATGCTAGGGGATTCAATTTAACATTTCCTGGAAAACCCCCCAGACTATAGTATCATAGGGTTATTAACAATGCCTGCTTCATTCCCTTTATATCTATAAATTGTACCTTAATTGTTGTTATTTGTGCATTACATATACTTAGTATCATTTAACCTTCACCTCACCTTAACCTCAATAACAACGTAGCATCAGGAATCAGTCATAAATCAAAGTAAGCATCAAAGCCAACGAAGCTCTAACCAGGAACCATATTTTAGACCAAGGAGAAGTGATCTGAAACCAGCTAATTGGATAGTTACCGGAGACTAAGCCGATTTGAAGATACATACACACTTTATTAAGATGTGTTAACCCTTTCAGTGCCAGCGACGTCGGTTATATTATATTATAGCTATATGTAGACGATTATATGCAGCTTATGAAGGATCTGTGGTAGCTAAAATGGTTAATTGAGATACTATGTAGCCTCTTAATTGCAACATGTCATATTCAAAATATTCTACAAGGGGACAATGCCTATAGTGAGTTAATTGCTCAATAGGTGGTATTCTGAGAGTGAGAGTCCGGGTCTAGGAGATGAGACAGTGAAGCACTGGAGAGAGGCACCTTCAGAGATGGGGCTGCTTCGAGCCATGAGTGGGCAACTAAACCCCATGCATCCTGTGAAGGCAAGATGGCAGGGGCTGGTTGCAGTTAAACGTGCTTCACGTGCCTCACCCCCTAGACTGGACCGAAACCTCACGGGTTTCACCGTTCAATGATCAGCGGTGGAATGTACAGGCTCTCAGCCTATCCCCGAGAGGGAGTAGTTGGAATATAGGAGAAAAGAAAATGGTAATATTTTCTGTTATAAGATTAAGTATATGCTTTCCAATGCTTATGCTTAACCCCCGCAGCACCATGATGCCCGTTTACCTTTGATTCTGGATAAACTTAGATGATTTTAAGCATTTCAAGAAGGACCTGTGTTAGTACAATGGTTTATTAAGATCGTTTTTACCCATTTGAGTCGTAGAGGTAGATTAATGGAGATCGTTTTTACCCATTTGAGTCGTAGAGGTAGATTATAAATATATGAAAAAGCGTCTAATTGTAACCAGAATATTATTAAGAGGATTTATGGAGATCGTTTTTACCCATTTGAGTCGTAGATTATTAATATATATGAAAACAAAAATATGAAAAAAAACCCAACCGTAACCAGAATGTGATGAAAATTACGTAATGATGGTGAAGGGGTTAAACTAATAAATGATATAATATAACACAATAATTTCCAAACTAACATAAATGATAACTGAATGACCTTTATCCTCTTATACTTGACGAGGGTGAACAATCTCATTAGCGCTAATGGTCTCAGTAACAAATTATGCTCATTAAAACGATGATGCTCTTAAGGGGAGATTTCCACCTGGAGGATTTTTTTCTGAACCTCTTTCTCCCTCATGCTTAGCCCCATTGCTTGTGAGATTTAAAGACGCCTGTCCCATTAGTTTGGCGATTTTAAGAACCCTCGCCCCATTGCTGTCAATTTTAAGACCATTCGTGCCATTTAGGTGTCCATTTTTTCCTGGCGAGCGATAGCGAGCCTGTAATGTAAGGGGCACCGGCCTTCGGCCGGGACATTTTTCTACCGAAAAATGTACAAATTTATCGTGAAAGGGGGTCAAAGGGGAGTAATTTTAAGCTTGATAGAAGTCTAGGGAATCAACTAAAAACCTCCCCTTAAGTGTCATGTGTTTACAACAAACTACACTACAGATTGCAATTACCCATTTACGAGACGAGTGGTACTGAACTACTCAATGTATGTCCCTAATAAAAATGCGTGGACACGTGGACATTAAGGGGAGGTTTTTAGCTTGTTCCCTGGACCTCCATTAAGCTTGAAATTACACCCCCTATAACCCCCTTTACAGATAAAGTTGTACCCTTTTCGGTAGCAAAATGTCCCGGCCAAAGGCTGGTTCCTCTTAAATTACAGGCTCGCTATCGCTCCGCCAGGAAAAAGTCGACACCTGAATGGCACAAATGGTCTTAAAATTGACAGAAATGGGGAAAAAGTTCTGAAAACCGTCGAACTAATAGGGCGAACATCTTAAAATCTCAAAAACAATGGGGCTTAACATGAGGGAGAAAGGGGTCAAGAAAAAAATATCTCAAGTGGAAATATCACCCCTTTAATATTTTTATGTATGCAATAATAACTACATGGATTGCATTTTGGTTAGAACTTCCTTTTCAATAAATAACACATATAGTTGCATAGTTGCTGTAGTGGAGATTGCAGTAAGGGGAGATCTCCAGTTGAGGGATATTGTTTTCTTGACCCCTTTCTCCCTCATATTTAGCCCCATTGCTTTTGATAGTATACAACGTTTGCCCCATTAGTTTAGCGAGTTTAAGAACTCTCACCCCATATTAAGACCTTTCGTGCCATTCAGGTGTCGATTTTATCCTGGCGAGCGATAGCGAGCCTGTAATTTAAGAGGAACCGGCCTTCGGCCGGGACATTTTTCTACCGAAAAATGTACAAATTTATCTTGAAAGGGACTCAAGGGGGTGTAATTTTAAGCTTGATGGAGGCCTAGGGAACAAACTAAATACCTCCCCTTAATATACAGGTGTGTATTTCCAGAGATGTATACTGCCATGACTAGATACAATATAGGCGAGGTTCACGCATGTTTATGAGTAACTGTGCCCGAATGCAACCAAACGGACAATTTGAGAACCAAACTTCATAATCACCTAGCTAAGGAGTAACTCAAATAAGCATGAGGGAGAAGGGGGCCCAGAAAAACGACGCATCTCCCCTTAAGCAAATTAAAAAGCGGTGGTGTCATTATTTTGTTTGAACTCCCCCGGCTAGGTGTAAAAAAAAAAAAAAAAAAAAAAAAAAAAAAAAAAAAAAAAAAAAATCATCTCTACCCCCAATCAGTGCAGTTCGGTCTGAATGGGTTGATCAACAGGGGGAGACATAGAGAGCAAGAATCCTCATGTTGACAGGACCGAGTCAATTATTGTGTGCGTCACTGTATGGCGGCGCCACAACGGCGTGGACCACGGGGCGATAGCTGTCCGCCCTCAACTACAACCACAGGAACCACAACCACAGGTGGTGTAATGGTTAGAGTTACTCAGTTACTTGTTCGTCAAGGGGAATCCACGCAATGCGAGCTAAGCTCATTATTATCGCGCCTCCTTAACTGGGAATGTATTGCGTGAAAATGCATGTTAAGTGTTTTATGTACTGTTGGAATGGCTGTGGATGTGTGTGTAGTCTGTATTTTAGCCAATTGGCGACATCGGAAACGAAGGCTTAGGGTGCATCTGTATGGTACCATTCTCACTATAGACGGTACCGTCTCGCCCGAAGGCTTAGGTAGCCATCAGCTTAGGTGAACCATATGATACCCATCTCGCCTTGTACCATTTTTGCCAACCCCAGATGGGACGTCACAACGTCGTCCACTTATTCCAGGTACCTATTTACAGCTAGGTAAACTGAGGCTAACACATGAAAGGAGACAAGCCCAATTTGTCTCCGCCCGGACGGGGATTGAACCCCCGACCCCTCGTGTGTGAGACGAGAGCTCTACCTACTAGGCTACGGGCTGTGTGTTTACAAATCTGTGTGTAATAACCAAGTTTCGAATCCCGGTGGATCACATTATATGCTTTCATTAATTTAATTGGAGGTGTTTAGTGTTGTGGTGAAATTAATAGAATATAGAATAGCAATACAGTATGTATGTATGTATGTATGTATGTATGTATGTATGTACTCAGGCCCATTCCCCATTTTTCCTTTTTTTTGTTTTTCTGGGGGAGGCCGACTCGAGACAGAGGCCGAATAGGGACAAGACAACACAACAGGAAAAAAAATAAAAATAAATAAAAAGAAAACACACAAATTCACACCCATCTAGGTCACAGTAGAGCCGTGTTATTTTCGACTTCTATAATATACGTTTGTTATGTAATAGCTCGTAATTAACCCCTTGAGGATATGGCACGTTTTAGCAGTACATTTGGCTACCATTAGACGAGTTTGTACAGCTTAGGAAGGATCTGTGGCAGTTAAAAGGGTAAGGACTATCTCAATCAACCCTCTAACTTCCACATACTCTTCCATTACTAAGCATAATCGTCTATTAAAGGGGTACTATTCGCTTTTTCTGGACTCCCTTCTCCCTCATGTTTAGCATATTAGTGTTGAGGTTTTAAGGGGAAGTTTTTAGTTTTGTCCCTAGATATCCTTCTTAAGATTACACTCCCTTGAGCCTCTTTCAAGATAAATTTTTACATTTTTCGGTAGAAATATGTCCCGGCTGAAAGCCGGTTCCTCTTAAATTACAGGCTCGCTATCGCTCGCCAGGATAAAATCGACACCTAAATGACACGAAAGGTCTTAAAATTGACAGAAAGGGGTTGAAAGTTCTTAAAATCGTTAAACTAATGGGGCAAGCCTCTTAAAATTAGAACAACAATGGGGCTAAACATGAGGGAGAAAGGAGTCAAGAAGAAAATCCCTCAAGTGGACATCTCCCCTTAAGAAGTTCGTTCCGTTAGTTTGGCGATTTTGAGACCTTTTGCCTCATTATTTTGAGACCTTTGCCTCATTATTTTGAGACCTTTTGCCTCATTATTTTGAGACCTTTTGCCTCATTATTTTGAGACCTTTTGCCTCATTATTTTGAGACCTTTTGCCTCATTATTTTGTCAATATTGAAACCTTTTGTGCCCTTTAGGTGTCGAGTATTTCCTGGCGAGCGAAAGCGAGCCTCTAATTGAACATTTTTCTGCCGAAAAATGTATAAACATACATACATTCTTGAAAGGGGTTCTAGGGGGTGTTTTTTTCTAAGCTTGATGGAGGTCTAGCGAGGAAACTAAAAAATAAATAAATAAATTTATATACAGACCAAAAACCAAGCACTACCCCCTTCTTAGCCAGACAGCAGCCAAGAAAGTGTGCCATCGATCCTCAGAGGGTTAACGTACTAAATGTGTTGAAGCTATAGTCCCTGCATTCTAGGTTGGGGCAGAAAGCGTAACCTCGAACCTCTGTAGCTCAAAAAAGACTAGAGCAAATGAGCCGTCAATTTACACACCTATTCCCTAGCCCAGTCTTCCTGTGTGGTATAAATATTAGCTCAATTACTCTAGTTCTTATGGAGTTATGAGAGGTTATTAAGGGGTTACGATTTCAGCCCAACCTAGAACGAACGGCGATTTTCAGATAATTCACCCCCATTTCTTTGTCAAATATTAGTACCTTTAGTACCCTTTAGGTGTCGATTTTTTCCCTGGCGAGCGATAGCGAGCCTGTAATCGTAGGAGGAACCGACGTGCAGCCCGGACATTTTTCTACCGAAAAATGTACAGATTTATATCAAAGGGAGGGTTTAAGTTATTATTTATTTATTTATTTTGTTTTATTTGTTTATGCTTTTAAGGGGAGGTTTTTAATGTGTTTCCTAGACTTCCATCAAGCTTGAAATTACACCCCCTTGATCCCCTTTCAGGATAAATTTATACATTTTTCGGTAGAAAAATGTCCCGGCCAAAGGCCGATTCCTCTTAAATTATAGGCTCGCTATCGCTCGCCAGGAAAAAATCGACACCTAAATGGGACGAAAGGTCTTAAAAGTGACATAAATTGGGTGAAAGTTCTTAAAATCGCCAAACTAATGGGGCGAACGTCTTAAAATCTCAAAAGCAATGGGGGAGAAGGGGGTCAAGATAAAAATCCTTCAAGTGGAAATCTCCCCTTGAGCTTGATGGAGTTATAGCGACGCAACTAAACAATAAATAAATAAATACACCAACAAATTAACCCTACCCCCTTAACCCCTTCACCGCCAGTACGTAAGTGTCATCATATTCTGGTTACCATTAGACGATTATCTCTAGTTTATATTATCTACCTCTAGGACTCAAATGGGAAACAATAATCTCATAATAATCTTAATAATAATCTTAAAAATAATCTCCATAATAATAATCTTAAAAATAATCTCCATAATAATAATCTTAAAAATAATCTCCATAAATAATAATCTTAAAAATAATCTCCATAATAATAATCTTAAAAATAATCTCCATAATAATAATCTTAAAAATAATCTCCATAATAATAATCTTAAAATAATCTCCATAATAATAATCTCCATAAATAATAATCTTAAAAATAATCTCCATAATAATAATCTTAAAAATAATCTCCATAAATAATAATCTTAAAAATAATCTCCATAATAATAATCTTAAAAATAATCTCCATAATAATAATCTTAAAAATAATCTCCATAAAAAATAATCTTAAAAATAATCTCCATAATAATAATCTTTAAAATAATCTCCATAATAATAATCTTTAAAATAATCTCCATAATAATAATCTTTAAAATAATCTCCATAATAATAATCTTAAAAATAATCTCCATAAATAATAATCTTAAAAATAATCTCCATAATAATAATCTTAAAAATAATCTCCATAATAATAATCTTAAAAATAATTGCCATAATAATAATCTTAAAAATAATCTCCATAAATAATCTCCATAAATAATCTCCATAAACCCTCTTTATGATTATGTTTTTCTCCACCAACCAACCGCATCTCTAAACTGCCTATGTTTAGCCAGTATTAAAGGCAAACACACGTCAAGGTGGTGAAGGGGTTAATCTCCTATCCAATCAAAGGGGACATTATGGCTTCCTTTATTCCCATGTTCTTCCCTTCCCCTCTTTAATCAAGGGCATATCACACACTCTCTCCACCAGGCTCTGACAACGTACGCTCCCCTTTCCATGGTTGTATAATTATCTTTCCATGGTTGTATAATTATCTTTCCATGGTTGTATAATTATCTTTCCATGGTTGTATAATTATCTTTCCATGGTTGTATAATTATCTTTCCATGGTTGTATAATTATCTTTCCATGGTTGTATAATTATCTTTCCATGGTTGTATAATTATCTTCCATCACCAGCCAACAACGAGTTATACCACGTTCATTTGTAACCTCTTGTGGACCGGAGCCGTCCTTTTAACTTTATGCTGGCCACTATTAGACGATTTTATGCAGTTGTCAAAGGACCTCCACCCCATTAACAGGTTTCGAACTATCTCATTTAACCCATTTTACTACCACAGATCCGTATTAAACTACACAAAATCGTCACAATACAGCTAGACAAAATAAAGAAAGGACATCGGCGGTACAGAAGGGTTAACAATCGGATTAAACACACTGGAGTATAAATATTTACCAATTTTGTAATGTGTGTTTTTTTTTTTTTTTTTTTTTAAGCTATATTTAGACGATTTTGTGCAGCTTGGTTAATTATGATCGTTCGTAGCCTGTTCAATGTTGAAGCCAGGGAATATGGACGGCAATTCAATACGCCAATACGCCATACTGTTAAATGAGAAAGATAACGACATAGATGGTCATACCCAATATCAATAACATAACTCTTGCAATGCTATAGAGATTTCCATGATTGCCGGGGAATGGGAAATATTCAGATTGACGTTTATTTTGCATGATGATGTTATGTGTGAAAATAGAACTACCCGGTACTGCTCTTCTGATAGTTTGTCGCTGCTATAAGAAAGGGGAAACAACATTTTAATTGTGCTAACTTTACAAACATAAAGCAAGTTAAACTTCTAACGCCACACATATTATAATACAGTATAAGTTACTGTCTTTGTTTGACTTGCATCACTCTCCAAAATATTAATGGTATTGTTACGTATTCAGTGTATTTCTTTCTTAAATTGTATATACTCCTAGTTCATACTACACAGACAGATCTTCAGTATGGTCACCTGCTATTTGCATAGTTAAGGGGAGATTTCCACTTGAGGGATTTTTTTCTGGATCCCTTTCTCCCTCATGTTTAGCCCCATTGCTTTTGAGATTTTAAGACCTTCGCCCTAGTAGTTTGGATATTTTAAGACATTTTGCCCCATTTCTGTCAATTTTAAGACCTTTCGTGCCATTAAGGTGTCATTTTTTTCCTGGCGAGCGATAGCGAGCCTGTAATTTAAGAGCAACCGGCCTCCGGCCGGGACATTTTTCTACCGAAAAATGTACAAATTTATCTTGAAAGGGGGTCTACGGGGTGTAATTTTAAGCTTGATGAAACAATAGGGAACAAACTAAATACCTCCCCTTAAGTCAGAAGGCAGAGGGTTCTTGGCCTTAATGTACAAACAGAAGCAAAAAACACATTTCCAGTGTTAGCCATCTGTACTTCGTTATTTGTAAATTCTGATCTATAAACTATGTTCAAATAGGGCAGAGATAACCTTGTTCCAGCCAATGCTTCCAAAACTCATAGTCCATCTATCTACCCGCCACAATCTTCCACACAGTTATCCCTTGCTCTTCAATAAAACGAACATTTACCTGTCGTCCTTTCTCAATATTATTGGTGTCTCTTTCACTTTTGTCCTTTCTTGGAAAGACCATATTATCACTCTTGCTAAAACAGCTTCCCAGAAGCTAGGTGTGCTAAACCGTCTCCGTAGGTGCTTGACCCCGGCACAGCTCCTTGCTCTGTAGAACATGTATACGAGTACTGTTTTCATGAATGGGGAGGTTCCACCCATGCCGAACTTCTCGAAAGTGTAAAGTCAAAAGCATTTCGTTTCATCAACATACCTGCTCTTATGAAGTATCTGCCTGCAATCTCTCTCTCTCTCGCTCTCGCTCTCTCTCTCTCTCTCTCTCTCTCTCTCTCTCTCTCTCTCTCTCTCAGCACGCGTTTTTACAGTTTATTCTGGCTATTATTAAAGGATGTTATTCTGATAAAGAAGGGTATATGGAAGTCAGAGGGATATTTAAGATAGCATTTGCCAATTTGATGTCCACAGATCTTTCCTAAGATGTATAAAATCGTCTAATGATAGCCAGAATTAACTGCCAAAATGGGTTATAATCCTAGAGCGGTTATAACTATTTCACACATATAGCAACTCTCCACACGGTTCTTTTCCTTTCACACACACACACACACAATACACAATATGTTCGCTTTCATTATATATTTACTTCCACATATACGCCTTCACCAAAACATGTTTACAGTTGGTTCTCCTTTAATTCCAATATATTAATATTAATAATGAAAATTAATCAACTTCTGTCGAAAGCCAAATCCACTTATTTATATGTAATCGCCTTTCATTTGTTCATAATGTTTTTTCTGAATAATAAGAATAACAGTTAATATTAACGCATGTTATTGCTCATTTTGTAAAACAAATTTTAAATGTTGTTTCATATAATGCATATTTGTAGGCTTACTTCATTATTTATTTATGAACCAGAATGTTTTCAAGTAAAGTATAATCATCAGCTCAGACTCCTTGCTTCCTCTTAGGAAACCCCCGCTAAAAGATGGCCAAGGCACAAATGCCTTCAGGCTTCGTTTTTAAACATTTATTAGCTCACATATTTTTGTGACATCCTTTATATATAAATATATACTGTATATTCATATACTGTATATTCATATATACTGTATATTCATATACTGTATATTCATATACTGTATATTCATATACTGTATATTCATATATACTGTATATTCATATACTGTATATTCATATATACTGTATATTCATATACTGTATATTCATATACTGTATATTCATATACTGTATTCATATACTGTATATTCATATACTGTATATTCATATACTGTATATTCATATATACTGTATATTCATATACTGTATATTCATATACTGTATATTCATATACTGTATATTCATATACTGTATATTCATATACTGTATATTCATATACTGTATATTCATATACTGTATATTCATATACTGTATATTCATATACTGTATATTCATATATACTGTATATTCATATACTGTATATTCATATACTGTATATTCATACTGTATATTCATATACTGATATTCATATATGTATATTCATATATATCATATATATATTCATATATACTGTATATTCATATATATTCATATATACTGTATATTCATATATACTGTATATTCATATATATTCATATATACTGTATATTCATATATATTCATATATACTGTATATTCATATACTGTATATTCATATACTGTATATTCATATACTGTATATTCATATACTGTATATTCTTATACTGTATATTCATATATATACAGGGTGTCCCAGGAGGAAAGGGCATAACTTTGGGAAATGATAGAACAACGCATTCTAAGCATAAAATGTTCAATAACAAAAAGTCCAAATCTCAACCTTTATAAAGATAATGAAGGTTTAAGTTAGTGTCCTCCCCCGCATCACTGTAATGGACTCTCCCATGTCAAATAATTTCTAACTGGTCCAAAGTGAGCTAATATGTTTATAATCATTTTGCAACTTACAGAATTATAGTATCTTTATAACAGCATGGTAAAATAAGTGCAGAAAGATGGAGGTGTGGTAGGCACTAGGACAGCTAGGCCAGCCTTATGGGGAAATACTGAAGAAAATACCATTTTCAACATGCAATATCTCGATACCAGTCGAGATTTGGAATATTTTTTATAGAAGATTTTAGGCTTAGAATATTTTGTTCTATCATTTCCCAAAGTTATGCCCTTTCCTCCTGGGACACCCTGTATATTCATATATATAAGTATATATATATAATATAATATATATATATATATATACTGTATATATATATATATATATATATATATATATATATAATTATATATATATGGGAGAATATAGGATGGAAGTTATTATGTATTAAAACATTGGGTTAATGACACACATACTAGCATAGGTATGAATAATTAAAAAAAAAATTGTATTTATATGTACAGTCGCGCTAATAAGTGATGTTTTGATCAATAATTGGTATCAGCAATATCTAAGCAGCATTTCTTCATATCGAGTGAAATATACAAACATGTTCCTATACTTACCCACCCTATTCAACATCTGACAGACAATAATACAGCACAGAACAAGCCAAACGTAGTGACAGCCGGGAATGACTTATTAGCGTGACCGTACATATAGCCGGTGTCATACGAACGATTTTTCCGTCAATTTTCGATGAGCAAGTTTTGTCTCATACTAGTGTTGGGTATTATCCAATTGTAATCGACAACTAAACTGAATGTATATGATTTTCAGGGGGGTAGTACTCGCTTTTTATGGACCCCCTTCTCCCTCATGTTTAGCATATTAGTTTTGAGGTTTTAAGACGTTCGTTCTGTTAGTTTGGCGATTTGGAGACATTTCGCCTCATTTTGTATTCAATATTAAGACCTTTATAATAATAATAATAATAATAATAGTTCTTAAAGCTAGCGCATGCTAAGCTAGCTAAGGATAGCTCAATAAGGCCGATTAGGCGTATTTCCATTGGGGTCCTGTACTACTACCCCATCCCTTTGCTCATGAGGGATGGTAACGACTCAGTGCTTGTGAAAAATCTTTAATGCGCCGAGCGTGGGCGCGAACCCGGGCCTTCTGGGTGGAAGTCCGAGACGCTAGTCACTACACCAAGCGAGCCCCTTAGGTGTCGATTAGTTCCTGGCGAGCGATAGCGAGCCTCTAATTTTAGAAGGAATTAGCCTATGGCCGGGACATTTTTCTACCAAAAGATGTACAAATTTATCTTGAAAGGTGGTTTAGGTTTTTTTTTTCTAAGTTTGATGGAGGTCTAGCGAGGATACTCAAAAATAATTATATATATAATATATATTTAGACCAAAAACCAAGAGAATGAAATAATACATAAGTTTATTGAAGAAGACCATAAGTGTTGCGTGAAATTATTGTCGGTAATATGGGCTCGTATGACACCAGCTTAAGGGGAGATTTCCACTTGAGGGACTTTTTTCTGGATCCCTTTCTCCCTCATGTTTAGCCCCATTGCTTTTGACATGTTAAGACGTTCGCCCCATTAGTTGGATTATTTTACGAACTTTCGCCCCATTTCTGTCAATTTTAAGACCTTTCGTTCCATTTAGCTGTCGTTTTTTTCCTGGCGAGCGATAGCGAGCCTGTAATTTAAGAGAAATCGGCCTTTGGCCTGGACATTTTTCTACCGAAAAATGTATACATTTATCTTGAAAGGGGGTCTAGGGGGTGTAATTTTAAGATTGATGGAAATCTAGGGAACTAACTAAAAACCTCCCCTTAAGAAAGACAGAGAGAGAGAGAGAGAGAGAGAGGGTAAAATAAGAGGTTATATATTATGGAGCTCCTCAGGATATTATTAAGGGGACATGGGTTGTTTTTCTGGTCCCCCTTCGTCCTCATGTTTAGCCCCACTAGTTTTCAGCGTTTTAGATGTTTGTCCCATTATTTTTGTTTTCAACGTTAAGACCTTTCGCCTGATTTCTTTGTCAATTTTAAGACCTTTCGCCTGATTTCTTTGTCAATATTAAGACCTTTCGTGTTATTTAGGTGTCGATTTTTTCCTGGCGAAGGATAGTGAGCCTGTACATTTGGAAGAACCGGCCTTCGGCCAGGACATTTTTCTACCGAAAAATGTACACATTAATCTAGAAGGGGGATCTAATGGATGTTTTTTTTCTTAAAGTTTGATGGAAGATCTAGGAAGGTCTAGGAAGGAAGCTATAAAATATATAAATAAAGATATATATACTGTATATGTAGACCAGTATATAAACCCTACTCCCTTAAATGATATAAATTATAAAAATATCCATAAATGAGGCAATAAATACGCCCGACTCCCCTTCAAAGAGAGATATCGGGAAGGAGACGGGAACTAATTTTGATGATGACTTCCGGTACGCTACCCCCCCCCTCCCCCCCACCCCGCCCTCTGTAGGATCATCAGTACCCAAGAAGCTTAGGAAGGAAAGAAGGAAATGTCGTGATATTGTCTAAGGGCCAGGAGAAAAAGAGTATATATAATAGAAAAAGTATACATATGTATACTGTACAAACACACACACACATATACAGTATATATATATATATATATATATATATATATATATATATATATATATATATTATATATTTATATATATATATACCGGTATATATATATATATATATATATATATATATATATATATATATATATATATATATATAAACTGTATGTATAGTATATATATTTATATATAGATATATATGAAATTAACCCCTTCACTACCATTACGTTATTTCATCGTATTCTGGTTACCATTAATTTATAATCTAGCTCTAGAACTGGAAGGGGGTTAATAAGTTAATACGACCTCAACAACAAACCCTCTGAGTAATATAGCTCCATCTTAAACTGCAGAAAACCATTTAATTTTAGCCAGAATCAAAGATAAAAATTATGTCATGGTGCTGAAGTGGTTAATTATGTCATGGTGCTGAAGTGGTTAATTATGTCATGGTGCTGAAGTGGTTAATTATGTCATGGTGCTGAAGTGGTTAATTATGTCATGGTGCTGTAGTGGTTAATTATGTCATGGTGCTGAAGTGGTTAATTATGTCATGGTGCTGAAGTGGTTAATTATGTCATGGTGCTGAAGTGGTTAATTATGTCATGGTGCTGAAGTGGTTAATGATGTCATGGTGCTGAAGTGGTTAATTATGTCATGGTGCTGAAGTGGTTAATTATGTCATGGTGCTGATGTGGTTAATTATGTCATGGTGCTGAAGTGGTTAATTATGTCATGGTGCTGAAGTGGTTAATTCAAAATGATGGCATGAACTCAGTATGGGCATGATTACATACTTTGTAAGTTAAGGGAGTAGTGCCTGGTTTTTGGTCTCTATATATTTATTATTTTTTTTAGTTTCTTTGCTAAACCTCCATCAAGCTTAGAAAAACACCCCCTAGACCCTCTTTCAAAATAAATGTGTACATTTTTCAGTAGAAAAATGTCTCGGCCCTTTCAACCAAAAAAAACTCGACCTCTAAAGGGCACGAAAGGTCTTAATATCGACATAAAAAATTAGGTGAAAGACCTCAAAATCGTCAACCTAACGGAACGAACGTCTTAAAACCTCAAACTTAATATGCTAGACATGAGGGAGAAGGGTGTCCAGAAAAAGCGAGTACTATACCCCCTTAAGCCGTTGTCACACGAGCAGTTTTTCCGGCAAGTATCCATTCGGCCCCATTCAGCCTACTTACTGTTTTAAGAAGTGTATCCCCATCCAGGTGTCGATTTCTCCCTGGCGAGCGATAGCGAGCCAGCACTGTATGAAGAAATCCGGCTTCGCCGGAGACATTTCTAAATATGCTAGCTTGCTACAGCTCACAAACAAAAAATGACACCTGGATGGGGATAAACGTCTTAAAACAGTAGGCTGTATGGGGCCAAATGGATACAAGGCAGAGAAAGGGAGACAACACTAAGCAGGTCACCCCCAGAATAGACGAAAGCTCGGTATGCTTAGAATATATTTTTAGCCAATGTTAACGTGCCTATTGCATGGGAAACCGTGTTGTATATACTAGAGTAATGCCTGCCCCTTCCAGCCACTTGTTCCCCTCCTGAATATTGTAATGCCTTAGCCTTAGGAGGGGAGGGAAGCTGCAATAACAATGTCGACGCCAATATATACATCCGTATTATATAACTAAGTCAATGGCAGCGTACGAATATATATCAATCACTCACTCAGTCACTCACTCACTCACTCACTCACTCACTCACTCACTCACTCACTCTCTCTCTCTCATGGATGTTTCAGTATCCATTCCTAACCGTTAATTTGACAAAAGTTCTCTCCCTCTCATTTAGTAAGTGAAAAATGCATCAGTACATTGCACGAGCCGAATTAATTAACTTTTAAAGCGGTCCGATAACGACTAGATATTATGTAATTATGGTTTAATTATAGGGGGGTTCAAAATGTGCTATATATTTTATAAGAGCTGATAATCTGTTTTATCTAGTATACTCTATATCTTCTGTTTGTTGCCATAATATATAAATAAAATACTACTACTAATAATAATATCATATGGTAGACACCTGATAATATATAATCAATTATCTACCTTTAAGAATCGATGCTGGAAAGTGTGAAAAGGAACAACTTGAGATGGTTCGGCCATATGGAACGTATGGAAAGCGAGAGAATGACTAAGAGGGTGTACGAGAGCGAGGTGGAGGGACAGAGGGGGAGAGGTAGACCGAATATGAGGTGGAAGGATGGAGTGAGGAACTACATGAACGAAGGCGGTGCTGGTTGGGGGGAGGGGCGTCGACTGACTGGGGACAGAGGTGCATGGGGGCGGTTCGTTCGTGGCCACCCCTTCGGGGATCACGGCGTCAGGCAATAGATAGATAGATAGAAGAATCGATCAAATAAACCAAATATTTCATGCAAATTGTGTAAACCTAAGCCTCATACGGCTATATTTATATTACTCTAAAGCATTAACATAATTTATGCAACGAGAGTTATACAAATATATGTTGTGCCTCAGTTCCACAAGTCCCATCAACCTTTGACATATAAAGTAATTGAAAAACATCAAACGCCAAGCCAGTATCTGCAGTCGCGTTAATAAGTGATGTATCGGCACCAGTTATGTTTTGATCAATACTTGGTATCAACCATATTTACATATGATTTCTTCTTTTTGAGTGAAATATACAACCATGTTCCTACACTTATCCACCCTATTCAACATCTGACAGACATTAATATAGCACAGAGCGAGCCAAACGTAATGACAGCAGAGACATGATTTATTAGCGCCACTGTACCTTCAACTCGGAATCCTCGTGCGCACTGTAACAAGGGAACCCGGAGCTCTCACTCACCCGGTTCCTGCACGACATTTTTTGCCTCAACGTGGCAATGTCAGCGCTAAATCCAACACTACCTCAGCTAAATCTACACTCGTCAGTCTTAAAGGTTCACTACCATCTTCTTTCATCCCTCATTCAACAATCCTGGACGAGTAAGGCCTCCACCTACAGCATGTCACATGAGGTGCACAACAACGCTAACTGCAGTAGGTTGTCACAATTAGTCCATCAGACAAGTGACTCGCTGTCTGCATCCCAGCCTGGACATCTCACCTTCATCATCGACGCCCTGTCATAACGATGAAGAGGTGGAGGGCTACACCAATAGCGATCTACGCAGCCGTAAAACACCATCTTCGACAATCCAAGAAACTCACTAGGAAGGCATACCTCCATCTTTTTCAACCAGGGACTTCGACACAATCATCGCCACCACACAACACACTCAAGAGTGTCCTGTGGGGACCAGTGGTAGAGCTACTGTCTTATATATAATTTAATAATATTAATGATAATAATATATACAGTAATAATATATATATATATATATATATATATATATTATATTGAGAGAGAGAGAGAGAGAGAGGAGGGAGAGAGACGAGGAGAGGAGAGAGAGAGAGAGAGAGAGAGAGAGAGAGAGAGAGAGAGAGAGAGAGAGAGAGAGAGAGAGAGAGAGAGAGAGAGAGAGAGAGAGACTTAGTCGTGAACAAGGAATATTAATTAAGACCGGGAACATAAAAACAAAGTATGTGTTGGAAAATAAGTCTATATTATTATGCAATGGAAGGGTTGCGTTGAGTTGACGATTTCACAGAGAAACAGAGACCAATAACTAACCTTTAAGCATTTCCTTTAGCCATACATTGACGACGGTTTGAAAAGAGAGGAGGAAGCTTGAAGAGAGGAAGACTGGGGTAAAGTAAAGATGTGTGGGATCAAAGGGTCCAGACTCGAACAAAGAAGTTGTTTTGAGAGACCAAGAAGAATGGCGGGGTAGGAAAAGAAGGAAAATATTGAGGTGAAAAATAGATTTATGAACATTTAAAAGTCACATAAAAGGAACATTACAGCAATATATACGAATCGAACCATATTACACATTAAGCTAAAGGTTAATATCTCACACATTCATTAATAGATAGATAGTATATAATTTTAAACTTAGATGATTACAATTTTAAAGTAGGTAGGTGTTATCGTTAATTTTAGGGTTTAAGACGTGTTGGTAATTGCTCAATCTCATGTACTACTTGTAAATGGTGTTTTTGAATCACATAATAATTATATTTACATATTTGGGCCAAAGGTCTGATGATGGGATAAGATGCTGAAACTAGTTACAAATAAAGATAAATTGCAATGTTCAGTATATTATCCTGAGATGGTTCTACACTGTTCGTTACCCCGTGGAAACCTTTATTCTGAATTATATATATATATATATATATATCAGTAGTACACCGATTATCTTGCCCATCAAACAGTATATTCTTAAATTAACCCCACTATTCACTAACATTCCTCACCTTTATCTAACGGCCCGTGACAGTTACTTTTGTTTACTTTGTGGATATGTAGAATTGTTGACCCTCTTTATAAATTCACAAGTCATAATTTGAATTAATTTTTATGAAGATTCTTGGTGAACTTTGTATTATGACTGTACAGCGCTAACTGCACCTGTTCGGCGGGATAAAACGAAACAATAATTGGTCCGGAACCAAAGATTCGGGGTGAGGCATGAAGCAGGAACAATGAGATCTAAAGGGAGTAACGCGTGTGTTCTACATTACTTCTGTATTTGTTCAATGGCATAGAGTTTGGGGAAAAAAAAAAACGTTATTCAAGTATGCAAATGTAATCTCTTTAAAAGCAAGAAACAACCTGGGATGGGACATTATTTGTTTACTTCAAGGCATAACTCATGAAACACAATCAATCACATACCCACGAAAAGACCAGCAGACAACCCCATCATAAACACTGATATTTTAGAACGTACGTCATGCAATATGGCGGTTACTATAAACATATATGGCGCATTTCCTTATATACAGATGACTCCACACCAGTCAGGACCCCGAGACAGGGGAAGTCTGAACCCACTTGACGTTACTCTGACTTAAAGGAGCAAGGTTTATTTGTTGGTCTATTTATATATATATATATATATTATAATTTCCTCGGTAGACCTCAATCAAATTTAAACAAAAAAACAAGATCCCCCTTTGAGATAAATTTGTAATTTGTTTTCGGTAGAAACATTTCTTGGCCGAAGGCCGGTTCCTCCTAAAATTATAGGGTCGCTATCGCTCGCCAGGAAAAAATCGACACGTATATGGCACGAAAGGTCTTTATATTGATAGGTCAAAATCGTCAAACTAATGGGGCCAATGTCTTAAAATCTCAAACTTATGGGGTTAAACGTGAAGGAGAACGGGGTCCATAAAAAACAACGACCTCCCCCTTAATTTACTAGACGTATCGGAGGGGGCAGATGCTATCAAGTGGAGAATCCCAGACTGGGAGAGGGAGTGCGAGTGGGTGAGGGAGTTATGCTGGTTGGCTGGTTTCCTCTTTTTTTTTTTTTAAAGGGGGGAATCGAATTGGCTTATAGTATTATCTAGCGTTATATGACTCAATCTGGACGTAAGTGACGGTGATTTTTATATATGACCTTTTTATAAATATATTTGGTATATTTTGTTTTTAAACTGTCTTGATAGCGTAATGCATAGTGCGGGGAATTTCGATGTGAGAATCCTGGGTTCGAGTCCTCGGAGTGCCACATCTATTTATTGATCTCATTAATTGAGTTTAGATGTGAAGTTGGTTGGTGTAAAAAATATAATAATTATAGGGGATATCGAATTGGCTTATAGTATTATCGAGCGTTATTTGACTCAATCTAGACGTTAGTGATGTCAATATTTATGGTTAGCCTTAATTAAAAAAAAAAAAAAAAAAAAAAAAAAAAATATATATATATATATATATATATATATATATATATATACTGTATACTGGTATATATATATATATATATATATATTTATTTTTTTTTTTTTGCTTTTGACCACATCTGATGGAGGGGGTGGGAGGGGGGGGGGGGAGAGTTTGACTTAATTTGCAAATCACGAATTGACGTACCAACTCGCAATGTAGGACAAGTAACTGATAGGCGAAAGATCTTGTGAACGAAGCTCCCATACTGTACCGCGACATGGCAAGATAGGAGACGGAAAGAGTTAAGGTGTCACACGAGGTATGTTTTCATCAATTACTACGAGTAATTGTAGTCTGGCAGATTGAAAATTTAAGTTCCATATGAATTAAACCACATAACATCATCTACATTCGATCTAATTTCCGATTTCAATGCGAAAGAGCCTCAAAATACTACGAGGAAAAACTTGTTCATCGAAAATTGAGGGAAAATGCGCTTGTGTGATATCACCTTTATGGACGGAATAATAGAATGGAAACGATAAATGGAAAGTCGGATAGAACGAATGGGAAATTAATGCAGGGCGAGCGACTGAATGGCAGGGTATGCGTGTGGGAGAGCGAAAGTGGATTTTATTCAGTTAGTCTACATATGTATCCTTTACCAGACGACTATAGTCCGTTCATTCTAGGTTGGGAAGAAATCGTAACCTCTAACCTCTGTAACTCAAAAAGGGCTAGAGCAAATGAGCTGTCAATAAATACACCTATTCCCTGGACAAGTCTTCCTATATGGTAGACATATTAGCTCGATTACTCTAGTCCTTTTTGAGTTATGAGAGGTTAGGGGTTACGATCTCTGCCCAACCTAGAATGAACAGACTATAGATATATATATAATTTTATCCCCTTCAGCACCATGGCGCCTTTTTACCTTTGATTTTAGCTAAACTGAGATGCTTTTGTGCGGTTTAAGAAGAACCTATGATGCTAAGAGGGTTTATTGAGATCGTATTTACCCATTTGAGTTGCATAGGTAGATCACAAACTAAAGAAAATCGTCTAATGGTAACCAGAATACGATGAAAATTACGTAATAGTGGTGAAGGGGTTACGTGACTTAAGTATTGCACAAGATATAATAATATTATCTAAAGCCTTCGATAGAGTCTGGTACAGTCGGCCAAATAAGTGATATCGCGGCACCAAGTATATTTCGATCAATATTTGGCTTCAGCACTATCTAAATTTAATTCATCGTTTCGAGTGAGATATACAAACATGTTCCTATCTTTACACACCCTATTCGACATCTGAAAGGCATTAATACAGCACATAGCGAGCAAAACATAATGGCATCGGAGACACGACTTATTTGACCAACCTATTTGACCAACCGTACAAATCCCTCGTTTCCAAACTACCCTCCTACGGTGTCTATCCCTGTCTTTGTGCCTTTATCCCCAATTTCCTTTCTGACCGTTCCATAGCTGCGATTGTACACTGCCATCGTTCGCTTCCTCAACCCATCAACTCCGGTGTTCCTCAGTGATTTGTGCCATTCCCAGTTCTATTTTTAATATTTATGAAGGGGACAGTGGTTAATTTTGCGGGTTCAATATATATATATATATATAATATGTTCATTTATATTTTAGTTTCCTCGCTAGACCTCCATCAAGCTTAGAAAACACCCCCTTTAAGATTAATTTGTAAACATTTTAGGTAGAAAAATGTTCCGGCCGAAGGTCGATTCCTCTTTAAAATTCAGGCTCGCGATAAAAATCGACACATAAATAGCACGAAAGGTCTTAAATTTGACAATGAAATTGGGCGAAAGATGTTAACATCGCCAAATTATTGGGCCGATAGTCTTATAATCTCAGAAGAAATGGGGCTTAACACGAGGGAGAAAGGGGACCATAAAAACGACCCATCTCCTCTTAAGAGATCGTTACTCTTGACTTACTTGACTTCGTAAATCGTTAGACATAAGTCCAGATTCACGAAACTAGTTCACCAACTCACAAATCGAACCATTGATGTTTGCACGCATCTTACACATCACATTTTCCAGTGGCATATGGTAAACTCGGATGCCGTAGTCCTTAGCCCACTCATAAATTATCGTGGAATTCACCTAATTTTTAATGATGGAAATCTATCTCTTAAAACAAATGTATCTATACATTGATCTATAAATCAATTGCAAAACTGTACAGACTATTTATTGAAAATCGAGTTATATCCGAAGTTTCCAGAATATAACAAAAAGGACGTCACCGGTACAGAAGTTGTTAAGGGGGGCTTTGTGAATCCGGGCCCCGAGTTGTGTGATTCCTTTCTCTGGCGTGTATCCATTCGGCCCCAGTTAATTTCTGATTTATCCCTATCCAGGTGTCGATTTCTTCCTGGCGAGCAGTAGCGAGCCAGGATTGTATAAAGAAATCTGGCTTCGCCGGAGACATTTTTCTATCGAATGTACACATTTAGCCTGCTGTAACAATTTTTTTTTTAAAGATGCTGGCTCGCGGAAAATATCGACACCTGGATGGGGATAAACGTCTTAAAACAGTAGGCTGAATGGAACCTAATGGATACAACCCAGAGAGAGAGAGAGAGTGTACAAAGGAGTAAAAAAGAAATCAAGCAACAACAGATCTAGTGACTCCTCTAGGCTGCTTGTCCTCTAAAACACTGAGGATCAAGTGTCCGAGCAGTGGCTTAGAGTGGGTAAGGGGAAATTGGGAAGGGAACTACTGCCCTGGAACTAATGTCCGTGGCAGGATTAGGAAGTTAGTAGGGGACAGATGGGTTAGTAACATAACACAGTTATAAGTGATCTTTCGTATATCTGGGAAAAAGAGAGTAACGTCTTAGTAATATATACAGAGAGAGAGAGAGCTTTACATAGATACACTGGCCACAGACCTTACGATCCAAACGAGGTGGTCAGGACTCAATTCTAATTGAGAGAGAGAGAGAGAGAGAGAGAGAGAGAGAGAGAGAGAGAGAGAGAGAGAGAGAGAGAGAGAGAGAGAGAGAAAGAGAGAAAGAAAGAAAGCGAGAGAGATATATTTGTATTGAACTTATAATAAAACGACATCCTATATCTTCCTCACTCTTTTTTCCACCTGTTTTTCCCGCTACCTGCTCCCCTTACTGACACTCCCTCTTCATTTTTAAGTCTGTACCCTAAGCCTTTTGTTCCAGCTCTCTCCCTGCTGTACCCTTCCCCTCACTACTGTTTCAGGAAAATTGTAGTTTTTCAGGTCTGTATGAGTGAATGCTATGGTCAGAGTATTATTTCTAACGATTTGTTTGTTATGCTTTTTTAAAATTATCACGACATATGCATATTGTTCCGAGGTTGGTAAAACGTACAGTATACAATATTTGCATGACATATAGCAATCATGAATGTTAATTGCTTAACTTTAAAATATAAGAAATATTAATACATAGACGTTTATCCTAGTGACCTGAATCTGTAAGCGTACAGTCAGTAAGATTTTCAGCTGGCCCATGGCTTGCTTTATATATGGTAGTTAACCCACTGAGCACCAGGCAATATAATATAAATGTACACTCCAGGCCTGGCAGGTTGTCAAAAAAAAAAAAAAAAAAAAATCCAGAAAAAACCTGGAATGGGTTAGAAATGAAGGAAAAAAAAATCCGATCCCCTAGGGCCTAGGTCATTAAGGGGTCCTACGGGGCGCCCAAAAGTCGGAATCAACATGGGGAAATGGGTAGGCAAAAACATGCAAAAATATGTTTTTGCGCACTCACGCGCATGCGGTTGGACTTGTTGCGTTGGATACTTGCGCAGTTCTCATACAAATCGGAGCCCTCTAGGTGCCATAGGACCGGAGTAATTAACCGCGACGCACCCTATGTGGCTCTGGGGTTTAGCGTTACATACATTGCCGACGCATAACGTGCATCTCTGTTACTCGAGGGGTTAAGTGATTTACAAAAAATGCAAGAAAATAGAAATGAGCAAACTAGTAGATGGGTAAAGTCTGTATAATTTGTTTTCCATTTCTCTACTTTATTACTCTATAATAGCATAAATACAACGAGCACTGGGCCAGATGGTAACCTTGACGGGTGTACAGTACACAGTCAATTCAGTATTTGTGGGGCAGCTAAATGAGAGCATTTGTGGGAATTGTGCGATTCATGATAAAAGTGTCAATATTGTCACACGCAATCAAAAACGCCATTACACCATAAAAATATCAATACTTAATTATTGAATTAAAATATAAACCAAGAGGGCGAATCTCTATGTCACGTACAGTGGACACAGACTATACTAGATTAATTTATTTTTATTTATTTCACTCCAACACCAAACACCCCCAATTAAATTAATGCAAGTATGTAATCCGCCGGGTATCGAACCTGGGTTATCACACACAGATTTGTAAACACACTAACCATTACACCATCAAGACAGTTAATGGTTTATGCACAAGCCTACGACTTATTATCCATTCTCGAATACTGAATATTAATCTAATCATGTACATATTCCCAACTGCGCTATGGTAGACAAATGGTTATGTGAGAGGAAAGGGTATTCATGGGGCACTCATATAGACCGATCTCGCTATGAAATATCCCTGAACCTAATGATAATCTATATTTATTGATTTCACTCCAACACCAAACCCCCCAATTAAATTAATGAAAGCATTTGATCCACCGGGATCATCCTAACAGGTATTATTCCCTCATAGTTGTTCCAGGGAAATATAAATTTAATAAAAATCCATACCCTATACTTTTCGAAAACAAAAAATCTTGGGGCTCGTCTATTAGAAACGTGGGTCAAATCTAAAATGAGATCTTTTTCTATCGTAGCCTGAACCACTCTTCTCAACGTCCCTCCCAATATGTTGCCTGGGATCTTGATCATAGAGTATATTCCCCTAGATATGGGCCTGTCGCTGATATAACTCTAAGTAGCCAAAACTATTCTAACTTTAAATAATGTTGATGTACAGCATATATGTGGTTTGTGTACGTACGTGTGTGTGTGTGTGTGTGTGTGTGTGTGTGTGTGTGTGTGTGTGTGTGTTAGTGAAATACACTTGGGAAATAATCTATCTATCTATTGCCAGACGTTGTAATCCCCGAATGGGTGGCCACAAACGAATCGCCCCCATGCACCTTTTTCCTCAGTTAGTTGACGCCCCTCCTCCTATCCAGTACCGCTTTCGCTCATATACTTCTTAAATCCATCCTTTTACCTCTCCCTTTTTGTCCTTCCACCTCACTCAAGTACACTCTCTTAGTCATTTTCTCGCTTCCCACGTTCCACATGGCCGAACCATCTCAAGGTGTTCCTTTTCACACTTTCTAGCCCATCTACATCCACACCACACCACTCTCGTACTTCATCATTCATCTGTCTATCCCTCCATGAAACTCTGCAAGCACTTTTCAAGTAGCTCATTTCCACCCCTCTCACTCTTTGTTTGTGTCTCTCCAACAACGTCTATGCTTCACTCCTGTATGTCAATGTCGGGATTACTACACTATCATGCAACAACTTCCTTAATCCCATGCCGACCACCCTATTTCTTGTTACTGCTTTCAGCGTTCCTACATCCCTCTTCCCCTGTTGCACTCTCTCCCGCACTTCTTCATCCATACTCCCATCCTTGCTCAACACTCTGCCCAAATACTTAAATGAGCTGACATTCTCCATAGCTTATCCGTTCAACCTCACCTCGTACTCTGTGACTGCACCCTTTTCAAAGAGCAAAACCTTACTCTTCCTCGCATTTACCTTCAGATTCCGTTTTTCACACACTGTTCCAAACATACTCCCATTCACTATCGCTCATCAGAACTGTATCGTCGGCAAACAACAGTACAAGCAACTTCCACTCCTTTCCTTCCCTTATCAGCGGTACACCAACATCCACTGCTCTACCTTGTATTTCCTTCATTACTCCATCCCTATATACAGTATATTATATATTGAACAATCATGGGGACATCACAAACCCTTGCTTTAACTCAACATTCTGATCAAAGAACTCGCTCTGTTCATTCTCTACACGTACTGACGCCTTTGCACCCTCATACATGCTCTTAAATGCTTTCAGCAACTTGCCATCTATTCCGTATATTCTCAGTACTTTCGACAGACCTTCTCTATCAACTTTGTCATAGGCCTTCTCCAAGTCCATAAAGGCAGCATAGAACTTTTGCCCCTTCTCCAAATATTTCTCCACAACACATTTCAAGGGAAGAATCTGGTCTACATATCCTCTTCCCTTCCTAAACCCGCCCTATTCGTCACCTACTCATTTCTCCGTTCTCGCTCTCACTCTCTCGATCACTACCTTACTGTACATCTTCCTTACTACACTTAGAAGACATATTCCCCGGTGGTTACCAAACACTCCTCTTTCCCCTTTACCCTTATACAGAGGGACTATTATGCCTGTCTTCCAGTCATCAGGCGCACTTCCCTTCTCCCATGCTAGTTTGCACATTTTCCATACCCATTCGATCACTATCTCACTAGGTCCCGGCCGGTAAATTTTTCTACCGAAAAATGTACAAATTTATCTTGAATTTGTCTAGGGTGTCTAAGGTGTGTTTTTCTAAGGTATAGCGAGGAAACTAAAATATAAATGAATATATAAATTATTATACCAAAAAAATAGCCACTATCCCCTTAATGATGATAATGGGATATGACGAGCAGTATCTTTTTGGTCGATATGATAGAGTCAGTAGCGGGTGTCAATTGGTGGATTTTTTGCGGGTGGTGAAGGATTAATGATGATGGTGGAGGGTTACATAGTGGAAAAAAATCAAGAATAAATAAAAAAAAAAAAAAACACACACGCAGGTAATTTTTGTGGCAAGGGATATAGTGAAAGTGAGCGATTCCTTGTGTTCGTTTATTCCTGTACCTTGATGTTAACACTATTGCCTTCCGATATGTCCATGGCTGGACAAGTTAAGTTATCGACAGTCCTTAATCCGTTCAGTACCGGAACCGTCCTTTTAACTTTACTCTGGCTACCATTAGACAATTGTATTCAGCTTAGATAGGACCTTCGGCAATTAACACGCCTCGAAATATCTCACTTAACCCTTTTTACTATCACAGATCCTTCTTAAGCTGCACAAAATAGCTAGAATCAAATGTAAAACACATCCCGGGTACAGAAGGGGTCAAGCGTCATTAAGGGGAGACGGTCGTTTGTCTGGCCCCCTTTCTCTCTAGTGTTTAGTCCCATTAGTTTTGAGAATTCTAGACGTTCGGCCCATTTGTTTGGTGATTTTAAGACCTTTCGTCCCATTTTGTTATAAATTTTAAGACCTATCGTGCCATTTAGGTGTCGACTTTTTCCTGGCGAGCGATAGCGAGCCTGTAATTGTAAGAGGAACCGGCCTTCGGCCGGGAAATTTTTCTACCGAAAAATATACAAATATATCTCGCGGGTGGTCTAGGGGATGTTTTTCTAAGTTTGAGGGATGTCTAGCGAGGAAACTAAGAATTTATGAATGAATGAAAATTTATAGGCCAAAAAAGCAGTCAGTGTCCCCTTAAAACAATTATATCAGATGAGACCATTAGCCGAGGGGAAAAACTTGTTATTATGGTTGCTCTTTTATCTGAGCTCACGCGGCAATGAGGTCACCCCCAATGTGTGAAGAAAATCACATTATTTGCGTATTGCGATCTGTGATTTTATAAGGGCCTAATGAGAAAATAGTAGCTTTCGATTTTATGATAACCATTTCCCGAGAGAGAGAGAGAGAGAGAGAGAGAGAGAGAGAGAGAGAGAGAGAGAGAGAGAGAGAGAAAAAGAGAGAGAGAGCGAGAGCGGGAGAGAGAGCGGGAGAGAGAGAGAGAGAGAGAGAGAGAGAGAGAGAGAGAGAAAGAGCACAAATATATCAGTGTGTAGGTGATACACTGTAAATTCTCCATTCTCTCTCTCTCTCTCTCTCTCTCTCTCTCTCTCTCTCTCTCTCTCTCTCTCTCTCTCTCCTCTCTCTCTCTCTCTCTCTCTCTCTCTCTCTCTCTCTCTCTCTCTCTCTCTCTCTCTCTCTCTCTCCTCTCTCTCTCTCTCTCTCTCTCTCTCTCTCTCTCTCTCTCTCTCTCTCTCTCTCTCTCTCTCTCTCTCTCTCTCTCTCTCTCTCTCTCTCTCTCTCTCTCGGAAAATGGCTATCATAATTTCCAGCGGGCCATCTCGTATACTATCGGATCGACTTAACCCATAATCTTACAATCTCCGTTTCTGATTCCACTATATATAGATATTTCCCACTGACAGTAAATAGCCATGTCACTCTCTTGGTTACTCAGCTGTTACGAAGATTGTGTAGCTAAATATGTGGTGTTATTAATTATGATTTTTTTTTTTTTTTTTTTATTCCAGCTACATATAAACGATGTTGTGCCGTGTAAGAAGGACCTATGGTAGTACAAAAGGGTTAAGTGAGATAGTTCGAAATCGGTTAATTGCTGGAGGCCCCTTTTATACTGAATATACTCGTCTACTAATATCAAGAATAAAGTTAAAAGACGGCACCGGTACAGAAAGGGATAATTTCATGTAGACATAGTAGTTTCAAATATTGCCATTTACCCTTTGAGTACCAGCGACGTGTGTTTAATATTATTCTGGCTATAATTGTACGATATGATGCAGCTTGGGAATGATCTGTGGTAGTTAAATGGGTCGGTTGAGATAGTTTGAAGCCTTATTATTGGTAAAAGTCCTTCTTAAGCTGAATAAAATCGTCTAATAGTTGCCAGAATATGATGAAAAGGACCTCCCTGGTACTGATCGGGTTAAGTTTCGAGAAAACAGCGACTAAGAGATTCGTTTTACCGCCAGCAGAAAATGAACCGAGTATATTAATTTCGATATAGCCTATAACTGCCTGTATGCCAGAGGGAATGTTAACCCTGTAAAGATTATGACGCATTTTGACAGTGTATTCTGGCTATCATTAAATGATTGTATACAGTTTAGGAAGGAGCTGTGGGAATTATATGGGTACAGTCTAATTCAATTACCCCTCACTTCTATAAACCTTTCTTAATCTGAGTAAAATCGTGTAATAATACCCAGAAAAGAGAAGACATGCGAAATTGGATTTTGAAGGGCTAATGTGCAGCCCTATCCTATTCAACCACAGACAATTTATATTAAAGGTCGATTTCTATTTGGTTTCCAAATTCCAGTTCAGAATTTCAATACGTGTGGCTGCAAGTCAAAATTGTATTATCACCAGATTTTGCAGGGTCAACAATGTAGTTTTCTTTTCCATCATATATGCCAATTAAGCACCCTTGCTAACATTTACGTCATCATGTAATTAAATATGGCAATTAATCATAACTATATTCTCCTCAGCACTACATGGATTTCTCAGGTTTGAATATGCAGTTCTAACCGTCAAGTTGTAAAGAACATTTGGTAGGTCATATATGCTTACCAAATTACAAATCAATATATTTACAAAATACGGCTACATATCAATATCATATTATTCACAGCTCAGCTCTGATCCTCATCAATTAGAAAAAGTATAATATATATGCTTGACCATCGTAGGTCTTAGTTTTCGACGCAGGAAAAAAACTGTGAGATTGTCAGAAGTGAGAGGAAATGAGATCATGGAAGATATATGCACAGTGAGAATTCCCTTGAGTGTTGCCAAGGTGACCTAGCTGTGTGTGAATTTGTGTTTTTATTTCTGTGTGTTCATTTTTCTTCCTATTCGGGCTCTGTCTCGAGTCGGCCATCCCCAATAAAAAAAAACAAAAAAAAACAAAAAAAAAACACAAAAAAAAACCGGGGAAACGGCCTGATCTAATAAATAGATAGATGGATAGTTGCCAAGCCTCAACAAATGGGGACAGTAAGGAAAGGATGATAGATACAATAATACAAAGATATGTTACTTCCCACGTGAATGTTGAAAGGGTGTTAGTGACACATTGAAACCATTAAATCTGTGGATCCAGTATGTGGTCGATTGCCGATGTTACACCAATAATGCAATACATGTGAACAGGTTATTGTAGTATTTTATATGTATGTGGTACTTAGCATTACATAATAGCAATACAGATCGATGATTTCAGAAACAGACAGGCAGACATACAAATGGAGTGAGAGAGAAGGGGATCAGTCAAACATGCAATAGGCACAGTCAACATAAGAACATATATATATTTTTTTCTTCACCAACCAACTTTACTTCTAAACTCAATTAATGAAATCAACAAATACATGTGGCACTCCAAGGACTCGAACCTAGGACACTCACACCGAAATTCCGCGCATTCAAGACAGTTATATCTGAATGAAACGCTTGAATATCATGACACAAATATATGAGAGAAACCGGGATGGAAGACGGGGCACTAATATATCACCGCCTGGGTTTTACTCTCAGTTATTGGACAAGTGACTGATAGAGATAGTCAGGAATTCGGTGGCAAGATCTCAAAGGGGTATATTGATATGATAAAAAGGAAGATTTCTCAGAGTCTGTTTATCATCTTAAAACCTTCAATCGGGGGATGGCATTCATTCATCCGATGATTTAAGTTGGCTTTAAACAAAATAAATAATACAAAATTATCTGTGACTTGGTATCATCTGATGAAAATAATTTGACCTCATAAAATGATAATGTAAAACTTGAAAACTAAACATATATATATATATATATATATATATATATATATATATATATATATATATATATATATACTCAATAGCTCATTCTCGACTAATAATGGGTTACAAAACCCTTGTAACCCAGGATTAACCTCTTATTACATATTTTACTTATTTCACACACACACACACACACACACACACACACACACACACACACACACACACACACACACACACACACACACACACACACACACACACACACGCACAAACACGCACACACACGCACACACACGCACACACAATAAGTGGACGACGTTGTGACGTCCCATCTGGGGTTGGCAAAAATGGTACAAGGCGAGATGGGTATCATATGGTTCACCTAAGCTGATGGCTACCTAAGCCTTCGGGCGAGACGGTACCGTCTATAGTGAGAATGGTACCAAACAGATCCACCCTAAGCCTTCGTTTCCGATGTCGCCAATTGGCTAAATACAGACTACACACACATCCACAGCCATTCCAACAGTACATAAAACACTTAACATGCATTTCACGCAATACATTCCCAGTTAAGGAGGCGCGATAATAATGAGCTTAGCTCGCATTGCGTGGATTCCCCTTGACGAACAAGTAACTGAACTGAGTAACTGAACTGACTGAGTAACACACGCACCGTAGCCTAGTAGGTAGAGCTCTCGTCTCACACACGAGGGGCCGGGGGTTCAATCCCCGGCCGGGCGGAGACAAATTGGGCTTGTCTCCTTTCATGTGTTAGCCTCAGTTCACCTAGCTGTAAATAGGTACCTGGAATAAGTGGACGACGTTGTGACGTCCCATCTGGGGTTGGCAAAAATGGTACAAGGCGAGATGGGTATCATATGGTTCACCTAAGCTGATGGCTACCTAAGCCTTCGGGCGAGACGGTACTGTCTATAGTGAGAATGGTACCATACAGATCCACCCTAAGCCTTCGTTTCCGATGTCGCCAATTGGCTAAAATACAGACTACACACACATCCACAGCCATTCCAACAGTACATAACACACTTAACATGCATTTCACGCAATACATTCCCGGTTAAGGAGGCGCGATAATAATGAGCTTAGCTCGCATTGCGTGGATTCCCCTTGACGAACAAGTAACTGAGTAACACACACACACACACACGCACACACACAAACATACACGCACACACACAAACACGCACACACACATACACTTCACCACCTACTTGTTTATTTTGTAATGTTGTGTCTGTAAGTATGATATGCGTCGGCGTGGGGACGAAAGTGCGTGAAAGAGATTGATAACACGTCTTACTCTTTTCCGTTTTATTTTTATTTTTTTATTCGTTCACTCTCATAGTTTGGATAGCTTGTTAAAGAAAGTGCCATTATTTATCGAGGTACAAAACTAATCCTTCAAAGTTACTTCATCTCTTTGAAGTCCTCAGTTTCAATTTCACCACCCAGAAAATACACTAATTTTAAAGGAAGTTTGAGCTTGGTTTGAGATTTTTCGTGTTGTGCCACCTTCGTTGTATCCTTAAAAGCACTAGTCCTCTGTATCTTAAATAATAACATAGATTACTGGTGTGTGTGTGTGTGTGTGTGTGTGTGTGTGTGTGTGTGTGTGTGTGTGTGTGTGTGTGTGTGTGTGTGTGTTGTGTGTGTGTTGTGTGTGTGTTGTGTGTGTGTTTTTGTGTTTTCGAATACGATGATAGGTAATGTTACTTTGAGCTTCAGTGAAATATTAATTAGTGTCAATTAACTTACATCATGTGCCTTAAGTGATACAACAGTATACATAGTGCATTCATGATACTTGAAATCATTAGCACAAACAAACATATTATATAATTTGCATAATATATAGTTTTTTTCTAGAAATGTCCGAATTTTATGATATAAACGTATATCGTTTTCAAGATATTTGATCATTTTGAATTTTGTTATTAGACAAAATAGTATTTCATTATGGTCCAATTTTCTCTTACCAACTCCGTATCTGTTTCTCTTTGTTCCTCACCTACAGAGAGTAATCTAGCTAGCTCTCACAAACACCTTCTCCTATTCAATTCACTACACATAACAAGCACACCACACTTTTTCCAAAACACCTAAATTACCTCTAACATACCTTGTTTTGGCTCTCTATCACTCTTTCAACCTTGAGGGGGACACTTGTTACAGGGAGCTTTGCCTTTTATCTCCTTCACGCTCATAGAAAAATAGATATATAAAAAGAAATTATGTCTAGGAAACATCGACGCCTATGGGTTAGAGAGATAAGTGGCAGAATGTATACACTAAATGGTATTAACCCCTTCTTCTGTACCGGCACCGTCCTACTAACTTTATTCTGGCTACTATTAGAGGATTTTCTTTAGTATATAAAGGGCCTCTATCAATTAAGAGGCTTCGAAAATATCTCACTTAACCCTTTATACTACCACAGATCCTTCTTATAAGGCATAACATAGTTTAAATATAGCTAGAACAAAATTTAAAAAAAGTCGCCGGTACAGAAGTGGTTAAACAAATGAAAATATATTATATATATACCGAGAAGGTAAATACAATTGTCCACGTTCACCAGTTGTGTGTTGTTGTTGTTGTTGTTGTTGTTGTTGTATAACTTGTATACCGTTCGTGGCGTGGCTTAGATAAATTGTTCTGTCAAGACCAAATCCTTTAGTTTACCAGATCGACGACCTTGGAAATGGTAGTGTTATACTAAAGTAGCACACACACGCACGCACGCACACACACACACACACACACACACACACACACACACACACACACACACACACACACACACACACACACACACACACACACACACACGGCCACAGTGGCCGAGTCCCTGTACTCTAGTCATATATATATATATATATATATATGCTCTGGACAATCAACTTCTACTCTTACTATTAATTTCGCCAACATTCGTGGCCTTTCCTTTAGCTTCCACTCTGTGGAACACCACCTCTCCTCTGCCAACCCTGATCTTCTCTTTCTCACCGAGTCACAGTTGTCTGGAACTACTGACAGCAAACCCTTCTCTGTATCCTCCTACTATCTCTATCCTCAGTTTCGAGCCAAAGGTGGATGTTGCGTCTATGTACGCAACAATCTTGCTTTCTCTTGTGTTCCCAACTTAGATTCTTCTGAATTCTCAACTCTCTGGCTAACGCTTTATTGTCACTCTCAAACTAGATATTTCTGCGCTGCCTATCTCTCCCCTAATTCTACTGACTATCCAAAATTCTTTGACTATCTAACTTCTAAAGTGGAACACATACTATATCCTGATTAGGCATTACCTAACCTGGCATACAGCACACTATCTATATTAGTAACAAGACTAATAAATACACAATTACAAAAAATAACACCACAATAATCTATACAATGTATGTTTTGTAGCATACTCAGATGAAGAACAATGTCACCAAGGGTTATGAGATATGGCAAGTCATTGAGATGAACTGTATTTTGTTATCATACATAACTTAATATCAGTTATGTAAATGACTTAACCCTAACATCCCAAAATATGGTAATGGAATCATAAACTCTATAGTACAGTCGGCTTAATAAGCAATGATTCGGCACCAATTATGTTTTGATCAATAATTGGTATCAGCAATATTTACTGACGATTTCTTCTTTTTGAGTTAAATATACACCCCTGTTCCTACACCTACCCACCCTATTCAACATCTGACAGACATTAATACATCACAGAGCGAGCCAAACGTAACGACAGCTGAGACATGACTTATTAGCGTCACTGTACATTCCATATAAGTAGGCCAGAAAACGTGATCCCTAACTTCTGTAACTCAAAAAGGGCTAGAACAAATGGGCAATGAAGGTCCACGCCTATTCCCTTAGCTCGATTACTGTAGTTCTTTTTTAGTCATGAAAGGATGGGCTCACGATTTCTAACCTACGTAAAATGAACAGGGTATAGTGCGAAGGAAATGGAAGAAGCTATAGATTATATTAATAATAGTAATATTAATAGTAATAGTAATATTAATAATAGTAATAATAGCTTGAAATATCACCTACATTAATCAATTAATATTATCCTAATATATTACAAAGTCCTCCTACCATTTCACTGATTAAATATAAGTTATAAATATAAAAACAACTATTGTTGCAACATTTTCTAGCGAGTAAATAAAAAACAACGTTTACTTAAATTGTCCATTCAGGCAAGGGATAAACGTCGCTCCAATCCTAACCCACAGTCGGGGTAGTTTGGTCTGAACGGGTTGCCTTTTGTTCCGATTGCTGTTCCAAAAACGCAGACCGAAAAACTGCGTGTGTGAGCTGGCCTTCTCTGTCCAATGGAGAAAAACGTTTGATTCTAGAATAAAATCATTTTATCCCACATAGGCAGTATTATCCCACATAGGCAGTATTATCCCACATAGGCAGTATTATCCCACATAGGCAGTATTATCCCACATAGGCAGTATTATCCCACATAGGCAGTATTATCCCACATAGGCAGTATTATCCCACATAGGCAGTATTATCCCACATAGGCAGTATTATCCCACATAGGCAGTATTATCCCACATAGGCAGTATTATTTCATGGAAAGATTGGCCTCGGAAGAAAAAAAAAATCCTGGTATTGCTTCTCTAGACATTCGCCCTATTAGTTTGGCATTTTTTCAGACCTTTTGCCCCATTTCTTTGCCAATATTAAGACCTTTCGTGCCATTTAGGTGTCGATTTATTTCCTTGCGAGCTATAGCGAACCTATATTTGAAGAGGAATCGGCCTTCGACCGGGACATTGTTCTACCGAAAAATGTACAAAAGTATATCGAGGGGGAGGGGGGGGGGGTCTTGTGGGTGTTTTTATTAAGTTTGATAGAGGTTTAGAGAGCAAACTACGACCCCTTCCTTAAACCATTGAGCCGAACCAGTAAATTATGCTGCACAATAACGTCTGAGCTCCCGTAATACAGTCGTCAAATGCAACCCTTAAAGGTGGGAGCTCATGGGTTGAGATAAACATGGAATGATAATCGCCAAGCTGTACATAATTATCTTGCAAAATGCAATGGCACTGACAAAATTATTAACAATGGTATAAAGGATTTTGTGGATCGTCTATACCGGGCCTGTGACGTCACAAGAGTGTAAGTCCACCATCCAGTCTAGGCTAAGGATACTGGTGTGACGCCACTATGACGTCACAGGCCCGGTATAGACGATCCGCAAAATCCTTTATACCATTGTTAATAATTATGTCAGTGACATTGCATTTTGCAAGATAATTATATGCAGGTTGGCGATTATTTGTCCATGTTTACCTCAACCCATGAGCCCCCACCTTTAAGGGGAGACTGGCTGTTTGTTTGGTCTATTAATGTATTCATATATTTTCTTAGTTTCCTCCCTAGACTTCCATCAAGCTTAGACAACAACAAAACTAGACCCCCCTTCAAGATAAATGTGTACATTTTTCGTTAAAAAAATTGCAGGCTCGCTTTCGCTCGCCAGGAAATAATCGACACCTAAATGGCACGAAAGGTCTTAAATTTTACAACGAAATGGGGCGAAAGGTGTTAAAATCGCCGAACTAATGGGCCGAACGTCTTATCATCTCAGAACTAGAGGGGCTAAACATTAGGGAGAAGGGGGTCCATAAAACGGTCTGCCTCCCCTTTAACTCTACTGTGTGACTGATCGGGTGAGGTATATGAGAGGGCAGTCATTGTGAAAGTGCGGTGTCGTGACTGCAGAGGAATTTCATCATTTGGTCCAAGACTATGATTGCTTAAGGCACTGCGGTGTGTGTGTGTGTGTGTTTGTGTGGGTGTGTGTGGGTGTGTGTGTGTGTGTGTGTGTGTGTGTGTGTGTGTGTGTGTGTGTGAGGGAGAGAGTGAGAGCAAGTAGTTTTAATACATAATTATACTGACCAAACACATTGTAAATATTGTGTACATATCTATTACTAACAAGCAAAAACCACACTCGCATGATAACGCACTCTTAAATCTGTAGACCGTAAGACAATATTGTTATGTATGCTGTAGGGAGGTGCAGGAATAATTCTAGGGTAATCGGGTTTTACATATTGTGGATGAGAGAAAGAGAAGTAAACCCAATGCTGGCTGAATCAGAACTGAGCTTTAAGCCGGTATCACACGAGAGCTTTTATAGTCAACATTCTATGATCAAAAAATTTCTGGCAACATTTTTTTAATATTTTTCACTGGTATCGGAAATTAAACTGATGGTAGATGCATTTAGATGATCGAAATAGTATAAATGTTGACCTCATAAGCTGCCAGACCAGTGTTGAGGATAAATGTTGAGTGAAAAAGCGCTCGTGTGATACCGGTTTTATTCACAGAGAGCGACAGGCGTTTAGCTTCGCAAACAATCGCGGGAAAACAAATATTCACAAGCATGATAACGTACTCGAAAATGTGTAGACAGTATACGACACGCACACATCGGTACGCAAGAACATACTAACAAGTAAGGCTAGGGCTAACTAGAGTAGATTACACCTGAACAGTAGAGTAAGTACGTCAAATTACTAGCACGGAAGGTGGGGAAAGTGAATTATTGTCATTACAGTAAGGGGAGGTAGACGTGTTGGGGTAGCGCTTGGATGGAGGGACAACTCAATTGGGGACCAGGAGGAAGGACATTGGTGGAGGGAGGGGAATGTAGTTGAGTTTGGTGGGGTGTGAGGGGGGTGTGGTGGTGTGTGGTGGAGGGAGGGGAATGGGTGGGGTGTGGAGGAGTGAGGAATAGAGTGGGGTGTGGTAGAGAGAGGAGAATGGAGTGGGGTGTAGTGGAGAGAGGGGAATGGAGTGGTGTGTGGTGGGGTGTGGAAGAGAGAGGGGGATGGAGTGAGGTGAGGTGTGGTGGAGAGAGGGAGAATGGAGTAGGGTGTGGTGGGCTCAGACTAAAAACGGAGCAGTATTATTATTCTTGGGAGGAGGGCGAAGGGGGCTGAAAAAGGTCATGTGGAGGGTTCGGAACCAGGGAATCAGGGCAAATTTATATAGATTATAAAATATATATCATAGCTTCACTTAACCCGTTCAGTACCAGTGTCATTCTTTGATTATGTTCTGGCATCGATTAGACGATTGTATTCGTCCTAGGAAGGATATCTAGCAATAATAAGGCTTCAAACTATCTCAACGAACCTTGTAATTACCACAAATCCTTCTTAAGCTGTATAATATCTCTTAAATATGGATAGAATAAAATGTAACATACGTCGCTGGTACTCAAAGGGTTAACCCATTCGGTACCGTTGACGTCCTTTCCATTTGATTCTGGCTATCATTAGATAATTTTATTCATGTCAGGAAGGACGTCCACCCATTAAGAGGTTACAGACTATCACTATGAATCCTATTAGCTGCCATATATCTTTCCCAAGCTTTACAAAATCGCCTAAATTGAACTGAAATCCAATACAAAAAAGACGTCACCGCTACTGAAAGGGGTTAAACAAAACACACATTTAAACCAAAGCAAAACTCTTCCTTGCCATGGAAACCCTATAGCCAAGCGTAACATAAACCTTAACCTATCAATAATAGTCTATACATTGTTTATATACGCATTAACTTGTCACAAACCTATAGACATAAACACTTGTGATATAACAAAATCAAACTCTTGTACAGTTGGTAGATCCCCCTAAAAAAAAATATATATATATACATAAATATAACAATATAAAAAATAGCTAAGGTGCTTACCCTACATATGTTCTCGTAAACCATAAACACCTGGTTAAATCTGTGGGAGACGAAGTAGGCCATAACAAAATGTATTGGGGAATATGATATAATAAAACCTCTGCCAGGGACCCGCGCGGAGAACCAAAACAGAAATAATATATGGATCCACGCTTCCTCTCCCGTCCAAACTTTCGCATTCTTCACTTTCACCACAATACTAAAAACAATGATTTACCCTTAGATAACCCATTCAGTACCAGGGACGTCCTTTTCATCCCATTCTGGCAACTATTGGACGATTTTATTCAGCTTAGGAAGGGACCCTAGCAATAATAAAGCTTCAAACTATCTCAACTAACCATTTTTAACTACCACAGATCCTCCTTAAGCTGCATAATATCGCTTAAATATAGCTAGAATAGAATATCACACACGTCGCTGGTACTCAAAGGGTTAGATGAAAAACAAATCTGTCCTACTAACTTATGTACAGTACATTTGAGACTTCGCAATATAATGTTCATCTATTTGTTATTAACTGTGAAATAACACATAAGCAAGTCAGTGAGTTATTTGTATTTGTAATAATGGAGCAATAGGATCGAGCAGGGCAGTACCCAGGGGACGCCACATAGTCATATGATAAGGAGTTGCTGGCACTCCTTTTTCATTTGCCTGGCTTCCCCAACTGTTTCTGTTATGGCATTGTGGTGCGCTCTGATGCGTGTCTGCCTGTTGAGACCGGAACCTCTCTGGGAGGTCTGGGACCTGAGAGTCGTTTGCAGAGGACCCCAAATGCAAGAAGTTTTCCATTTAGGCAGTTTGTTTTGTTGTGTTCTTGTGCTGGCCTTGGGCCTCAGAGTAACTGGTAAATGAACAGATATACATTTGTTTAGCTCATATATCCTATCAAAAGTTCCTAGTCAATTTAAGGGGAGATTTCCACTTGAGGGAGTTTTTTCTGGACCCGTTTCTCCCTCATGTTTAGCCCCATTGCTTTTGAGATGTTAAGACGTTCGCCCTAGTAGTTTTGACATTTTAAGACATTTTGCCCATTTCTGTCAATTTTAAGACCTTTCGTGCCATTAAGGTGTCGATTTTTTCCTGGCGAGCGATAGCGAGCCTGTAATTTGAGAGCAACCGGCCTCCGGCCGGGACATTTTTCGGTAGAAAAATATACAAATTTATCTTGAAAGGGGGTCTAGGGGGTGTAATTTTAAGCTTGATGAAAACGTAGGGAACAAACTAAATACCTCCCCTTAAACATTACATCTGCATAGTGCGTACATCTGCATAGTGCGTACATCTGCATAGTGCGTACATCTGCATAGTGCGTACTTCTTTTTGTATTCATATGTTTTTGTTTTGTTTTGCTCTGTGGATGAGGCACAAGGCAAAACTGCGAGTGCCTCCCCTAGAGTTGAAAGAGTGACAGGGCCAACATCAAGGAATGTTCGAACCAAAATTTCAGGACACACAGAGTTTGAAGCAATTTAAGTCATAGGACGAGAGCAAGATGGATTCATGGAGAGACTTTCAGAGCTAAGCTGTTGAATAGAAGAAAGATTGGGAGTATCGTTTCACTCTTGGGTTGGAGAGTTGGATTAGGTTGGTTCAATTTAGGTTTAGTTAAGGGGAAGTATTTGTGTTTCTTTTATTGAACCCCCTTCTCCTTCATGCTTAGTCCTATTAGTTTTCAAATTTTAAGATTATCGCCCATTTTTGTTGTCAATGTTAAGACCTTTCGTGCCATTTAGGTGTAAAACAAAATTTGGCGAACAATAGCGAGCCTGTGATTATCGGGGAACCGGCCGGGACATTATTTTGTCTACCGAAAAATGTACAAATTCATCTTGGAGGGGGGTCTTTGGATTTTTGTTAAAGCTTGATAGAGGTCTAAGGAGCACAAACAAACAAAAATATATATATATATGTATATATATATATATATATATATATATATATATATATATATATATATATATATATATACCGGTAATAATACAAAATAAATAAATAAATATGATAACGTTCCCTTAAAGGTTGAGTTGGATATTTTGCGATGTAAATTAATACTTGAAACAATTAGCTACACCAGAACTATCGCAAAACCTAGATCTCATGAAATAAATGCATGTGTTTTATTACCCTAAATTTATATGCACGTGGGTAATGGCCAAGTTTAATTTTAAAATGCGCAACGTTAAGTATGCTTGTGTGTTTCCAAAAAGGCGAAAACTGCACCTTCATTAATGTTGTATTAAACTTATCCAATCTCCATGATCAGTACTGTAGCATACCACCACAATAATCTAAGCCTTTATTATATTATTAATCAGTACTGTAGCATACCACCACAATAATCAGTACTGTAGCATACCACCACAATAATCTAAGCCTTTATTATATTATTAATCAGTACTGTAGCATACCACCACAATAATCAGAACTGTAGCATACCACCACAATAATCTCCATAATCAGTACTGTAGCATACCACCACAATAATCTCCATAATCAGTACTGTAGCATACCACCACAATAATCAGTACTGTAGCATACCACCACAATAATCAGTACTGTAGCATACCACCACAATAATCTCCATAATCAGTACTGTAGCATACGACCACAATAATCAGTACTGTAGCATACCACCACAATAATCAGTACTGTCTGTAGCATACCACCACAATAATCTCCATAAGCAGTACTGTAGCATACCACCACAATAATCTCCATAATCAGTACTGTAGCATACCACCACAATAATCTCCATAATCAGTACTGTAGCATACCACCACAATAATCTCCATAATCAGTACTGTAGCATACTACCACAATAATCTCCATAATCAGTACTGTAGCATACCACCACAATAATCTCCATAATCAGTACTGTAGCATACCACCACAATAATCAGTACTGTAGCATACCACCACAATAATCTCCATAATCAGTACTGTAGCATACCACCACAATAATCTCCATAATCAGTACTGTAGCATACCACCACAATAATCTCCATAATCAGTACTGTAGCATACCACCACAATAATCTCCATAATCAGTACTGTAGCATACCACCACAATAATCTCCATAATCAGTACTGTAGCATACCACCACAATAATCTCCATAATCAGTACTGTAGCATACCACCACAATAATCTAAGCCTTTATTATATTATTTCTAACTGTAAGAAGGAAACAAAAGGCAGGCTGCCTGAAACAAAGCCAAAGCCAAAAGCGTGACACAGAGGGACAAATTCAAGGGACGTTGGGGTCAAAATGCCTGGACTATAATAATGCAAAGACTCTCTCTCTCTCTCTCTCTCTCTTCACTTTACTTAACGACTGACTGTGCTCTTGAACTGCGTATGTAACGACCACAAGCGGGAATTGGTTGTGCATTCCGAACTCACTTACTGGAGCATTTCAGGATGAGAGCCTAGGAATGAAGAGGGGGGGGGGGATACTAAAAGGAGAGAGAGAGACATACTTTAATTTAATGTACACTCCGTTTTCATTGTTGCTCTCAGTGTGACTATTAGGGGAGATTTTTATATATTGATTGACTTATATACCGGTAGTTATTTACCAATTATATTTTGGGTTGCTTCCTCCCTAGACCTCCATCAACCTTAAAATAATATTCCCAAGACCGTTCTTCGAGATAAATTTGTGCATTTTTTGGCAAAGAAAATGTTATGTGCCGGCCAAAGGCCAGTTCCTCCTAATTTACAGAGTCGCTATCGCTCTCCATGAAGAAAAAAAATGGACATGTAATGGCGTGAAGTGTATTAATATCGCCAAACTAATCTGGTGAATATCTTGAACTATCAAAACTAATTGGTCTAAACAAGAGGGAGAAAGGGGCCCTGAATATCTCCCCTAAAGCATGAGTAACCCTTTCTACTTAATATTCTGAAAATGAGCTGTTATTGTATTCACATTTAGACCAGGACCAGTGGGAATCAGTGGCCAGAGGGGCTTCCTACGCTGAATTATGTGTAGTAATCTCACCACATAGCTTCCATTTACCCTTGGGAGATTATGATGCATTTTGGCAGGTTATTCTGGCTATCATTAGACGATTATAGACAGTTTGGGAAGGATCTGTGGGAATTGTACGGGTAAAGACTATCTCAATTAACCTTCTGACTTCCATATATCCTTCCTAATCTGATACAATCGTCTAATAATAGCCAAAAAACAGAAAAGAAATGTGTCATTGGATCTTGAAAGGTTTAACCCCTTCAGCACGATGACGTACTTATAATCCTAGTTTAGTTACCATTAGACGATTTCCATTAACTTGTGATCTACCTTTAGGGCTCAATGGGGTCATTACGATCTCAAAACACTCTCTTAATAACTGGTCCTTCTTAAACTGCATAAATTCATCTAATTTTAACATGAATTAAAGTGAAAATAGGGTCATCGTGCGGAAGGGGTTAATCTACACAAACTCCCCAACAACACATTATGGAGAACAGACTATACGAGCTATCCAGGGACCAATTGTACACTTTCGAGTTTCAGGCTCTAAGGGAGGTAGAGAGGTAAACATCACTGTTAAACAGATAATACACTAACAATGTAGATTTCTGATGAAGATAAAATGTATGTTGAACTGGGCTATATGTACTCATAAATGCACTACGACTGTATTTTAGCTGGTATTGCTGCTTAATATCGATGTCTACAGCTCCAACTTCCTTATAGCATGAAACTCGCAAGTAGTCAAATACAGGCAATAGAAAGTTTAAACCGCCACACTCCATACCAGACTGGCATAGCACACAGGTCCATCCTTCTAGCTTCTATGTCCCTGCTACCTTGACACAAACCCCCCTGACATAGCAAAGACAGTTACCTGTATTTCCCTGCTACCTTGACACAAACCCCCCTGACATAGCAAAGACAGTTACCACTACCGCATCACAGACCAAAGAATCAACAACCTACCTACCTACCTACCTACCACCTACCTCTCTCTCTGCCACAGGAGAGTTGCAGTCAAAAGTTCCTAAACTTTAATTAGCACCAGTTAACCTACTTAAACTGTGTATGACACTGCCCGTTCCATTTACTGTTGTTGTGTCTGTCTGTTCCTTTTACTGTTAATATGTTCTGTTGTGTCTGTCTGTTCCTTTTGTTGTTGTGTCTGTTGTGTCTGTCTGTTCCTTATACTGTTGTTGTGTTCTGTTGTGTCTGTCTGTTCCTTGTACTGTTGTTGTTGTTGTTCCCCAAGCTGTCTGGCCGAACAGCCCCTAGGCCCCGAGCAAGGCCAAGGCCATAACCGTGCGCCCCCACAGAACCCTCCCTGCCGACCACAATAAAGCCTGGGTGACCGAAGCCACTCCATGGCGGGGAGCTGAGGAGGGTGCGGAAACGCCCGGGAAACCAAAGCCCCACCCAGGGCCCTGTGCCCCTCAGCAATTATGAAGAGAAAGTTGAGGGGCAAAGGAAAAATGTGATGCTTTGGCTTCCAATCTTGGTAGATTGGGAGGTCAATCCACGGAAGAGACGCCGTCACTTGAGATCTAGAAAATATATAAGTAAAAGGAACAGTCAGAGTAAGCTATGGGTATGGCAGAGATCGCTCAGTTCTCACTCTGTTTGTTTCTTGTACTGTTGTTGTGTCTGTCTGTTCCTTGTACTGTTGTTGTGTCTGTCTGTTCCTTGTACTGTTGTTGTGTCTGTCTGTTCCTTGTACTGTTGTTGTGTCTGTCTGTTCCTTGTAATGTTGCTATGTCTGTCTGTTCCTTGTACTGTTGTTGTGTCTGTCTGTTCCTTGTACTGTTGTTGTGTCTGCTTGTTCCTTGTACTGTTGTTGTGTCTGTCTGTTCCTTGTACTGTTGTTGTGTCTGCTTGTTCCTGGTTCTGTTGTTGTGTCTGGCTGTTCCTTGTACTGTTGTTGTTGTGTCTGTCTGTTCCTTGTACTGTTGTTGTTGTGTCTGTCTGTTCCTTGTACTGTTGTTGTGTCTGTCTGTTCCTTGTACTGTTGTTGTGTCTGCTTGTTCCTTGTACTGTTATTGTTGTGTCTGTCTGTTCCTTGTACTGTTGTTGTTGTGTCTGCTTGTTCCTTGTACTGTTGTTGTTGTTGTGTCTGTCTGTTCCTTGTACTGTTGTTGTTGTGTCTGTCTGTTCCTTGTACTGTTGTTGTTGTGTCTGTCTGTTCCTTGTACTGTTGTTGTTGTGTCTGCTTGTTCCATGTACTGTTGTTGTTGGGTCAGTCTGTTCCTTGTACTGTTGTTGTGTGGTTTGTCCTCTTCAAAGCAACCCTGCTCATGTAGTGACAAGCCTGAATCGAGGCGTCCTTAGGGATAACACTGTTCTCTTTTCTGAGGCAAATCGATTAATCATGTGGAGAGCTAAACGTGATGACTTGCATTGCGGCCTGAAACCGTGACTACAGACACCCCTGGGAGTGGAGTCAGAGTGTGACTGCATGACTGCACTGTTGAGTCATACGCCCCGTTAGATTGACTGATTAACCCTTTCTATACCGGCTGTGTCTTTTTCATTTTATTATATCTGTTTAGAGGATTTAATACAGTTTAAGAAGGATCTGTGGTAGTAAAAAGGGTTAAGAGAGATAGTTCGAAGCCTGTTAATAGCTGGAAGCCCTTTTCCAACTGAATAAAATATTTTAATAGTAGCCCGAATAAAAAGAAAAGGACGTCACCGGTACAGATCGAAGGGGTTAACATATAATACACTTATGTATTACTAGGATGTTTATTTAATGCGAATACAAAATAATATGTGTGTGAATTTTGTGTTTTGTCTGTGTGTTCGTTGTTCTGTCTTTTGTGTTGTGTTTTCCCTGTTCTTGCTCTGTCTTGAGTCCCCCCCCCCCCCCCCAGAAAAAAATAAAAATAGGACCTAGAGTAAAATAGAAAGTAAAAATAAAAATAGGAAAGTGGGGATTGGGCCTGAGCATATACATACATTATGTTGCACGAAATAAAATATGTACTGATAATTTCAATATAATTATAAAAAAAATGCAGACTTCTATCTGTTCTAGATTCTGAAGACGCAGCCAATTTCGTTTCAGAGGCCAAGAGGGAGAAATTAACTAGACCCACAATTTATGGTTACGTTCAACTCGGGAACAGCATCCATCAAGCGCTGCGTGTTCTTTAGCACAATTGACCACTGTGCGAGTTTCGTTCTATAAGGAAGTTGGAGCTGTAGACATTGACAGTAAATAGAAATGCAATAATAATGTAGGTTTCTGATGGCTAAACAGTATGTACAATTGGGTTTTATGTATTGATGATTGTACTATATAACCGACTTTTAGCTGGTAATTCTACTAAATATCAATGACTGCAGCTCCATCTTCCTTATAGAACGAAACTTGCACGTGGTCAATTCTATATATTTGTGTCTATGTGTACGAAGGAGATAAAAGGCAAGTTGTCTGTAACGAGTGTCTCCCCGAAAGAGTGAGGGCCGAATTCAAGGGACGTTGGGGTCGAAATACCTGGATATACAGTAATATATATATAGAGATTCTAAGATAGACAACTCAATGTATAGTTAGATAAACAGTATATTACATCGGTCAAAACAATTAGCAAAGTTTTGCATAATTCTTGGAACGAAGCATCCCCGTTTAGCCTAAGGGTGTGTTATATTTTCTCCGTCTTGTTTAGCCCCATTAGCTTTGACCTTGTTAGTAGAGTTGCCCTATTATTTTGGCTATTTCAAGACCTTTGGCCCCATTGTTTTGTCAATTTTAAGACCTTTTCTGCCATGTAATAGTAAAAGAGATTATTGGCGAGCAACTACAAGCCTGCAATATATTTCGAAGGGGTGTCTCAAGGGCATTTTTAAAAGCTTGATGGAGGTCTAGGCAACCAAAAGATAAAAGAAAAAAATCCCTTTTAATCGTAACCTACGTCGAGTGTTATTATTACTATGATTTTGTACTCCTAATATTCTCTCTCTCTCTCTCTCTCTCTCTCTCTCTCTCTCTCTCTCTCGTTCCTCCCTCTCTCTTCTCTCCTCTCATCCGTCTCTCCTCTCTCTCTCTCTCTCTCTCTCTCCTCTCATCTCGCCTACTCTCTTCCACTCGTCTCTCTCATCCTCTCTCACTCTCTCTCTCTCCTCTCCTCTCCTCTCGCTCTCTCCTCTCTCTCCTCCTCTCTCACTCGTCTCTCTCTCGCCTCTCTCTCTCTCCTCTCTCTCTCTCTCGTCTCTCTCCCCTCTCTCCATCATCTCCTCTCTCTCTCTCTCTCTCTCTCTCTCTCTCTCTCTCTCTCTAAGTCTAAGTGATGACGCAGATAATTAAAAGGCCCCTTCCACAAAGTTTCCAACGAGAGAAGGATGCACATTTATAGGACATAGCGTGTGTGTGTGTGTGTGTGTGTGTGTGTGTGTGTTTGTGTGTGTGTGTGTGTTTGTGTGTGTGTGTGTGTGTGTGTGTGTGTGTGTGTGTGTGTGTGTGTGTGTGTGTGTGTGTGTGTGTGTGTGTGTGTGTGTGTGTACCGTTTTGGTGAGTCAATGTATACTCGTTTCTGTTACGTAGTTCTATATATAAATATATAATAGAGCTACAATTAATATAGCAAATAACATATCTAGAAACAATGTGTGTTATGTTAGGTTAATTCAGGTCAGGTTTGGTTACATCGGAATAGCTATAAGTTAGTTATTACAATTATATGTAAGATTGTACTTAAGGAGAGTGACCTGCTTTTTTTTTTCTCCTTTTCTCTCTTTCTCTGGCTTGTACTCATTCTGTCCGATTCTGCCAACTGTTTTAAGACGTTTATCGCCATCCAGGTGTAGATTTCTTCCTGGCGAGCGATAGCGAGCCAGCATTATATGGAGAAATCCGGCTTTGTCGGAGACATTTTTCTATCGAAAAATGTAAACATTTAGCCTGCTGTCAATGTTTTTTTTAATATTCTGGCTCGCTACCGATCGCCAGGAAAAAATCGACACCTGGATGGAGATAAACGTCTTAAAACAGTAGGCTGAATGGGGCCGAATGGATACAACCCAGAGAAAGAGGGAGAGAGAGAGAAAATAAAAGGGGGGCCCCCTTAAAACCACGCACATAGATATAGAAAGGTCCACTGACAACCTGACTGTCTGAATGGCACACTATTATATACGAGTTGGACATATACCCCTTATATATAATTATAGCGTTCGGGCTCTGTCTCGAGTCGGCCACCCCTAGAGAAGAAAAAAATAAAAAAAGTGGGGAATGGGCCTGAGTAACTAGATAGATAGATAACGCATAACATAATATTTAGTTGACATTGAATCACTATTATGAAGTCATCAATATATCTGTAATGATGATACATAATTAATATGACTACGAGTAAATCAAAATTATTCAATATATCAGAGCACTAGAAACTGTGTGCGCGGAAATTCGGTGTGAGTATCCTAAGTTCGGGTCCTTGGAGTGCCACATGAATTAATTACTTTCATTGATTGCACTAGTCAGGTTTATTTGTAAATTAATTGGTGGGTTGGTGAAATCATATATGAATTATAAGACTACCGACTGTTTCAGCGGTAACTAATAGCTGTTTATATTGTTTTACTAGTTTAACAAATGGATAAGTTAACGTTATCAGTAGTGTGCTGTCTTTGTATTGCCGCTTCTGGATGATCCATTTATTATTACCATAGCAACTATTAAATGTATAATGTCTATCGATAAATGATATATGATGTCAGTTCGCCTTCAGTTAAATTGTAATTGTATGAATAACGCACCATATCGCCTGTCATTGTATAC
>CM064497.1:5339620-5429620 GCA_032716605.1 Paralithodes platypus
ACCGTTTTGGTGAGGGTCACAAGTGTTTTTGTTTAATACTCGTTTCTGTTACGTAGTTCTCTATATTTTTTATAAAGTATATAACTTAGAGCGACAATTTAATTTATTAGCAGAGATAACACATATTCTAGAAACAAATGTTGTGTTATGTTAGGTTATATTCTGCTCAGGTTTGGTGTTACATCGGAATAGCTATAAGTTAGGATTACAATTATATGTAAGATTTGTACTTTAAGGAGAGTGACCTGTCTTTTTTTTTTCTTCCTTTTCCTCTCTTTCTCTGGGCTGTTGTACTCATTCTGTCCGTAATTCTGCCAACTGTTTTAAGACGTTTATCCGGTGCCAGCCAGGTGTGTAGATTTCTTCCCCTGGGCGAGCGATAGCGAGCCCATGCATTATTATGGAGAAATCGGCTTTGGTCCCCCCCCGGAGACATTTTTCTATCGAAAAATGTCAAACATTTAGCCTGTCTGTCAATGTTTTTTTAATATTCTGGCTCGCTACCGATCGCAAGTGAAAAAATCGACACTCTGGGAGGAGATAAACGTCCTTAAAAACAGTAGGCTGAAATGGGGTCTCGATATGGATACGAATCCCAGAGAGATTAAGAGGGAGAGCGAGAGAAAATAAAAGGGGGGCTTCCGCCCCCCTTATTAAACCAGTGCGCATCAGTAGATAGGTAGACAAGGTTTTCCACTGAACAAGCTGACGTTGTCTGGAATGGCACACTATTATCTACGAGTTGGACATTATACCCTTATATATAATTTATTTTGAGCGTTCGGGGGCGGGACTCTGTCTCCAGAGTCGGCCACCCCTAGAGAAGAAAAAAATAGAAAAAGTGGGGAATGGGTCATGAGTAACTAGATAGATAGATAACGCATTAACATGAATATTTAGTTGACAGTGAATCACTTATTATGGAAGTCATCAATATATCTGTAATGATGATACATAATTAATATAGACTCCCAGTAAATCAAAAAAAGTTTTTATTAAATGATATTCGAGCACTAGAAAAACTGGTTTTGTTGTCAGTATTGTCGTTTTTTTTTGCGTCGGGTTTCAGTTTGTGCGCGGTGGAAATTCTGGTGTGAGTATCCTAAGTTTCCGGTGTCTGGTTTTTTTGTTCGGCTTAGTGCCACATGAATTAATTGACTTTCATTGATTGCTGTACTTAGTCCGGGTTATTTGTACAATTAATTGGTTGGGTTGGTGAAATCATATATGAATTATAAGACGACCGACTGTTTCAGCGGTAACTAAGTTAGCTTGTTTAGTATTGTTTTACTAGTTTAACAAATGGATAAAGTTAACGTTATCAGTATGGTGTGCTGTCTTTGGTTAATTGCGCGCTTCTGGATGATCCTATGGATTATTACCAGTAGGCAAACTATTAGATGTATAAAGTGTCTATCGGATAAAATTGATTATAGTGATGTCAGTTCGCCTTCAGTTAAATTGTAATTGTATGAATAACGCACCATATCGCCTGTCATTGTATACATTACCATTTCTTTACAATTTATACAATACACCCTTTTACCAATACCCTTCAAGACAAGTGAAGTGTCAGATCAGGCATTGACTATTCTCTCACTGTGCCAACGCTCTTGCCCTCGTTGTAAAATTTGTCTTACACATCGACTTGCCCACGAAATTAAACCCGGGCTGTCTTTGATCTTGTCACGTCGATCACATCAAAGAAATACATTGTGGATGAGAGCATTTCGTACATATCCCATTCAGTACCGGTGACGTCCTTTTTATATACTATCTCATAGATATTCATTAAACGTAGTGTACATATTCCAAAAACCTAAGCAAAGAACATACAGGAAAAACACAGCGTTCTGCTGAAAGGTTAAGGCTACAAGTCAGCTCAAACAAACGTCGAGAGAGAGAGAGAGAGAGAGAAGAGATGAGAGCAGAGAGTGGAGAGAGGATGTAGAGGATTTGTGTGTGTGGAGGGAAGATGTGTGGAGAGAGAGAGAGATTGAGAGATTGGAGGAGAGAGCTTGAGAGAGAAGAGATGTGAGATTTTGAGAGAGAGAGGAGGTGTGTTACCAGTAGAGATTGCTTGAGAGAGATGGAGCGATGAGGAGAGAGAGAGAGATTTGAGCGAGAGGAGAGAGACGTTGAGCGAGAGATTATGATGAGAGAGAGAGAGAGAGAGCGAGAGAGAGAGAGAGAGAGAGAGATTAAAGATAGGGGATTTTTAGGTCGATTTTTTAATTTATTATTTGTGTTTTTTTAGTTTCCTCCCTAGACCTCCATCAAATTATAAAAAAAAAACAGGATCCCCTTCAAGATATATTTGTAAATTTTTCGGTAGAAAAATGTCCTGGCCAAATGGCCGGTTTCTCCTAGATTACAGGTTCGCTATCGCTCGTCAGGAAAAAAATCGACACCTAAGTGACACACAAAGTCTGAAATTGGCAAAGAAAAGGGGCGAAAGGTCTTAAAATTGCCAAACTATTGAGGTGAACGTCTTAAAATCTGAAAACTAATGGGGCTAAACGTGAGGGAGAAAGGTTTCCAGAAAAACGATCCATCTCCCCTAAAACAGGGTATAGCTGTGAACCTCCTCATTAACGGACATTGATTATGTTTGTATATATTTGTATTCATGTGTATATTATTTGTCTTGTTTGCCTCACTAGATGAACATACAGTCGGAAACATACATTTCTGGATACTAAGGTTTTGGAGGCCTAAGAACCCTTTTGTACAGTTGGCTAAATAAGTCGTGTCGCCGCTGTCATTACGTTTTGCTCGCTGTATGCTGTATTGATGTCTGTCAGATGTTCAATAGGATGTGCAAAGGTAGGAATATGTTTGTATATCTCACTCGAAACGATGCAGTAATACTTAGATAATGCTGATATCAATTATTGCTCGAAACATACTTGGTGCCGCAACATCACTTATTTGGCCGACTGTTCCGGTGACGTCTTTATGTATATGATTTTACAAAGCTTAGGAAGGATATAAGAGTGTGGGAGCCAAAAGTATAAATTGCAATAGTCTGTACCCTTTCAATGGGTAGACGCCCTTCCTAAGCTGAACAACATCGTCAAGTAGTTACCAGAATATATCGAAAATTAGGTCACCGGTACAGAAGGGGTTAACAATACCCTTGCTAACTAGAGTGCTATACGATCACTGTCTGCGGTACAATAAGCGTAATGTTGGAGACCATTGGCATAAGCTCAGTTAAATCATTATCTAGTACCTATCATGGGTATTATTGCTCGACCCCCTTCTCCCCCATGCTTAGCCCCATTAGTTTTGATATTTTAATAGGTTCCCCTCGTTAAATAACAAATAAAATAAATGAATTAAAGACACTCCCCTTAAACCCTTTAACAACGTAAACAATATGGTGGATACTGTTCAGAAATGTTGCTCTCCTTATGTTCTGTATATACAAAGTCCTTGCCTAAATCAACCATGATCCCAGGCCCCAATCGTGGTGGTGGTGAGGCCTGTGGGGGAGTCTGGTCTAACTTGGGCAGCATCTGGGGGGATTTACTTGACGGGAGAAGGGGACCAATTTGCCCTTATGTGGAGAATCGCAGAGTGGGAGATGGAAGACGATATGAGTAGCATTCTAGTCTCATATTTCATCTATACCGACCTTCTGCCGGGACATTGTTCTACAGACAAATATACACATTTATCTCTAAGGGGGTCTTGGGATAATATTCTTGAACTTGATGAGGTCTAGAGAGCGAACTTGGAATAAACCCTTAAAAATTCATGAGTGCCATCTTATTTTAATCTGAATAGACAATATAAGCATGTATTGCCAGCAAAATGCACCACACCAAAATTACAAATCGAAGCGAAATAATTACTTAATAAATGTCCATATAAAATATAAAACACTACATTAAAAACATCACACATATACAGTACATATATTTCCGACTGCACGATACGACCAGTACCTCTGCAATTAATGCAGCTTTTCCCGCAATGCGTGAGCTAAAAATAACGCTTTTTATAACCGAGCTATACGTACAGGACGCGTTATTAAGGGGGTACTACTCGCTTCTTATGGACCTCCTTCTCCCTCGTGTTTAGCATATTAAGTTTTGAAATGTTAAAACGTTCCTTTCATTAGTTTGGCAATTTTAATACCTTTCGCCCTATTTCGTGGTCAATTTCAAGACCTTTCTTGCCATTTAGGTGTCGATTTTTATCTGGCGAGCGATAGCGAGCCTGTAATATTAAGAGGACCCGGCCTTTGGCCGGGAAATTTTTCTATCAAAATATGTACAAATTTATTTTGAAAGGGGGTCTAAGGGGCATTTTTTTAAGCTTGATAGAGGTCTAGCAGGCAAACTCAAATATAAATAAATATATAAAAATATAGATAAAAACCAAGCAGTACCCCCTTAAGACCTTTATGGCCCACATATGTAAGCGGTTCTCGTTAGTCACGATGAAGTGTTCCGCTGAAAAAAAAGGCTTCATAAACAAGAATTTTGTGAACAGAATTCAAATATTATTAATTCTACACTAGGCCATGCATAAATGCGCGGAATTTCGGTGTGAGTATCCTAGGTTCGAGTCCTTCGAGTGCCACATGTATTTGTTGATTTAATTAATTGAGTTTAGAAGTAAAGTTGGTTGGTGAAAAAATATGAATTATTTCTGGTTCCGGAGCAATTTATAGCAAGGCCTTCCCAAGGGTTAAGTGCCCCATTAATTACTCCTTCCATTCGTCTATACATTAGGCTACCATAGCACAGTTGGAATGTATGTACATGTTCAGATTAATATGCAGGATTCGAAACTGCATAATAAATCGTAGGCTTGTGCATAATTATTTAACTGTCTTGATAGCGTAATGCATAAATGCGCGGAATTTCGGTGTGAGTATCCTAGGTTTGAGTCCTTGGATTGCCACATGTATTTGTTTTTTCATTAATTGAGTTTAGAAGTAAAGTTGGTTGGTGAAAAAATATGAAATATTTAATTTAGGAAAAACCGGCCAGGGTAGTTTTCTACCGAAAAATGTACACATTTTTCTTGGGGGTAATTTTTTAAGCTAGATGGAGGTCTAGGGAACAAGGTAATTAACAATAATACAAATATTAAACAAATAACCAAATTCTCCCCTTAGAAACTAGGTAGGATCAAATTATACTTCGTTCAAAATGGGATGGACAACCAGAGCAGATGGCTGGAGTAAAGAAGGAAAGATGGACAACCACCTTAACAAACGGATTTTAGTACTCCACACACTGCACTCATTAAGTGGGGATGGTTGTTTTTACCGAAAGAAAGAAAACGGTTCCTCAAGGGGTAAATATGAAAACCGGGACTGACTCCTGTACGATAATAATTAACTACAGTACATCTATCTCTCTATTGCCCGACGCCGTGATCCCCGAAGGGGTGGTCACGAACGAACCGCCCCCATGTACCTCTGTCCCAAGTCAGTCAACGCCCCTCCCCCCAACCAGCACCTCCTTCGTTCATATACTTCCTCACTCCATCCTTCCACCTCTCTTTCGGTCTACCTCTCCCTCTCTGTCCCTCAACCTCACTCTCGTACACCCTCTTAGTCATTCTCTCGCTTTCCATACGTTCCATATGACCGAACCATCTCAAGTTGTTCCTTTTCACTCTTTCCAGCACATCTACCTCCACACCACACCTCCTTCTTACTTCCTCGTTAGTCTGTCTATCCCTCCATGTAACTCCGCACGCACTTCTTTAATAATTCATTTCCACTGCTCTCACTCTTGGTCTGAGTCTCTCAACCAACGTCCATGCTTCACTTCCGTAAGTCAGTGTCGGGATTACCACACTGTCATGCAAGGACTTCTTCACTTCCATACTGACCACCCTATTTCTTGTTACTGCTTTCAGCGTTTCTACAACCCTCTTCCCCTGTTGTACCCTCTCCCGCACTTCTTCATCCATAGTCCCATCTTTACTCAACACACTGCCCAGATACTTAAAAGAGTTGACGATCTCCATAGCCTGACCGTTCAGCTTCACCTCACACTCTGTGACTTCACCCATTTCGAAGACCATAACCTTGCTCTTCCCTGCATTTACCTTCAAATTCCGTTTTTCGCACACTGTTCCAAACTCATTTACCAGACCCAGCAACTCCCATTCATTATCACTCATCAGAACTGTATCATCCGCAAACAGCAGTATAGGTAGCTTTCACTCAATTCCCTTCCTTTTCAGCGATACACCAACATCCACTGCTCTTGATAGGATTTCTTTCATGATTCCATCCCTATATACAGTAAACAACCACGGGGACATCACACACCCCTATTTCAAACCAACATTCAGGTCAAAGAACTCGCTCTGCTCACTCTCCACACGTACAGTACAGTATATGATAAATAAATACTAAAGAGATACACCAATAATTCAACTGTATAATGTTATGCATCGTGGAAAATAATGCAAGGCAGACACAAATCGACACTATAATAGTGATTTTGAAACCTCTCTCTCTCTCTCTCTCTCTCTCTCTCTCTCTCTCTCTCATGCAGAATCTTGCCGAATGCTCTTTCTAAAATCAAGGTATATGACATCGACAGCTTTGATTTCATATGAGACATATTATTGAGTATGTTATATCATAAATCAAGTAGATATTTTAGGCTTGAACGTCTATTTCTGAGGCCATGTTGCGAATCTATAAGATGTTGTTTTTTATAAAGATGTTGGCTATTTGGTGACCGGCATTTTTGAAAATTATAATTTGGTATAATTTTGTATTTTCAAGTCAGTAGGTAGAGGGTTCATAACCTCCTTTGTTAAAACAGTAGCACAACATATATAAAAAATAATAGCCATTTGTACTTCATCATTATGTAAGATTCTCCAATTATGACAAGTGGCCTATAATGCTTGATGCTATAATTTGTTGTTCTTATACCATGTGTATATACACTATGTATACAGTATGTGTACACTATCGTTAGGTTCGTTTATCGGATAAAATAAAACATAAACACTCCATCAATGTAGGTGCAAAAAGTAAATATAATCTTCGACACCGTGAATATAATTATACCGTATAAAAGTAAATATAATCTTCGACACCGTGAATATAATTATACCGTATAAAAGTTAATATTATCTTCGACACCGTGTATATAATTATACCGTATAAAAGTAAATATAATCTTCGACACCGTGAATATAATTATACCGTATAAAAGTAATATAATCTTCGACACCGTGAATATAATTATACCGTATAAAAGTAATATAATCTTCGACACCGTGCATATAATTATACCGTATAAAAGTAAATATAATCTTCGACACCGTGAATATAATTATACCGTATAAAAGTTACGGTAAAAGGTTGCAACGCTATTCAAATAGGTGTGACCAACTTAATCGCATTAATAATAATTATAAATATTTGTTCGTATAAACACATGCGGCGAATATCAACACCGTCAGAGGTGAAAGGTTCTGCAAAAATATAATGCAGTCAAAGGGATTTACATAAATTATTTATGTACTGCCACTAGGGCACAGCGAGCTACTAGATTAAACAGCACACACACACAGTCCGTAGCCTAGTAGGTAGAGCTCTCGTCTCACACACGAGGGGTCGGGGGTTCAATCCCCGGCCGGGCGGAGACAAATTGGGCTCGTCTCCTTTCATGTGTTAGCCTCAGTTCACCTAGCTGTAAATAGGTACCTGGAATAAGTGGACGACGTTGTGACGTCCCATCTGGGGTTGGCAAAAATGGTACAAGGCGAGATGGGTATCATATGGTTCACCTAAGCTGATGACTACCTAAGCCTTCGGGCGAGACGGTACCGTCTATAGTGAGAATGGTACCATACAGATCCACCCTAAGCCTTCGTTTCCGATGTCGCCAATTGGCTAAAAATACAGACTACACACACATCCACAGTCATTCCAACGATACATATAACACCTACACATATAGGAGGCGGGAAATAACGAGCATGCTCACTCCCGCAATACAACTAGAGTAAGTACACATACACATACACTCACACACACACACAAGTATTCACACTAAATTGAAGGAAACTGTGCGTTAGGGACTGAACAGGGAAAACAAAAAAACAACGTTAAATAAAATAAAAAATCACACGCATCGAGGTCACCTATATATTATACACTCCCCTGCATATTTGTTTCATTGCAATAGTAAAACCATCAACAAATTCCCCAAGCTCAGTTCAATATCGTTCCTGGATAACTCTACCCGCCACCCAGCTGTCCCACCCTTATAGTACCACCGACCGTAACTTCCCTAAATGCTAACCCATACCTTCCTGCACTCTACGACCGTTCAGGGAAGTTTATGGTAGCACAAACATTCATTACTACACACACACACACACATACACCCACACACACACACACACACACACACCCACACACACACACTTTACACTTACATGTGAACGCACTTAGTTGTACTAATTCATGCATACCCATAAGCATACCATGCCCTCTTTTCTACTGTTTGTATTTACACTTATTTATTGTCAGAAAGACGAATTGCGACATGTCCACTATATGAAGTTACTGTACCAGGCAGGGGAGGATCAGGATTGTTTATAAAAAGATAGATTACTGAGAGATGATAAAATTGAATAGTTTGAGAGAGAGAGAGAGAGAGAATGAGAGAAAGAGAGAGAGAGAGAGAGAGAGAGAGAGAGAGAGAGAGATGAGAGAGAGAGGAGAGAGAGAGAGAGAGAGGAGAAGAGAGAGAGAGAGGAGAAGAGATAGAGAGAGAGAGAGAGAGAGAGAGAGAGAGAGAGAGAGAGAGAGAGAGAGAGAGAGTACAAAGGAGTACAAAGGAGTACAAAGGAAATCAAGCAACAACAGGTCTAGTGACCCTTCTAGGCTGCTTGTCCTCCAAAACACTGAGGATCAAGTGTCCAAACAGTGGTTTGAGAGAGAGAGAGAGAGAGAGAGAGAGAGAGAGAGAGAGAGAGAGAGAGAGAGAGAGAGGAGAGACTGACTTTAGGTATGTAATAAAGAGTTGCTGGAACAACCGCTTCATTTGTCAACCACTCTTCATGATTATTTGTTATGCCTTCCCAACACAGAGTAGTGCAGCTAACTCTAAGAAGCCTATCCTCTCCTTAGCAGAACACTAGACAGAAGTAGACTGTACTTCTCAATCATCCATACAAATTAAACAAATATGACACCTTAAGGGGAGATCTCCACTTGAGGGATTTTTTTCTTGACCCCTTTCTCCCTCATGTTTAGCCCCATTGCTTTTGATATTATAAACGTTTTCCCCATTAGTTTAGCAATTTTAAGAACTTTCACCCCATATTAAGACCTTTCGTGCCATTCAGGTGGCAATTTTATCCTGGCGAGCGATAGCGAGCCTGTAATTTAAGAGGAACCGGCTTTAAGCCGGGACGCTTTTCTACCGAAAAATGTAAACATTTATCTTGAAAGGGAGTCAAGGGGGTGTAATTTCAAGCTTGATGGAAGTCTGAGAAACACACTAAAAACCTCCCCCCCCAGCCTAGGACTCCCTAAGGGGGGGGGGGGGTTGGAGGGGGGGGGGGGAATTTTCACTGCGCTAGACATATAACAAGCCTTCTATACAGTAGAGTCAGACAAACATCGTTTTAATTCATCAATTTGTATAATTCAATTGGTACCGGTACCTGATGTTTTGAACAGCCATATAACTCGCTATCTAAACCTCTCAACTCCAGTGTTCCTCAAGGCTCTGTCCTACCACCAGTTGTATTTATAATATGTATTAGTGATCTTCCCAACTGTACCTTTAGTTCTATCCACTCGTGAATCTACTATACAATATTCAACAAGCTTCCTACATCAATCTTTCATGTATTTTGAATGAAAAGTATGTTAACAAATGTTTCATGTGTAAATTTGTCAAAACATTAACTTGATACAAATTACGTGGATGACATGTTGTGTTTGGTTGTCAACATTATGACACGTGAAAAACTTTGGAGTTAAGTTCTCTCTATACAGGTACATACATTAATGACAACACTAGATCCCGTCACTGTCACAGCACATGCCCAATCCAAATCCATAATTCGCCTACAATCTAGCTCATAAACAGGGCATTTTGTTATTACTTTGCTATTTTCTTGATAAACTTATGTGTTTTAAGGGGAGATTTCCACTTGAGGGATTTTTGTCTTTACCCCTTTCTCCCTCATGTTTAGCCCCATTAATTTTGAGATTTTAAGACGTTCGCCCCATTAGTTTGGCGATTTTAAGAACTTTCACCCCATTTATGTAACTTTTAAGACCTTTCGTCCCATTTAGGTGTCGATTTTTTCCTGGCGAGCGATAGCGAGCCTGTAATTTAAGAGGAACCGGCCTTCGGCCGGGACATTTTTCTACCGAAAAATGTACAAATTTATCTTGAAAGGGGGTCATGGGGGTGTAATTTCAAGCTTGATGGAAGTCTAGGAAACACATTAAAAACCTCCCCTTAATAGCAGCTGGTAGAATAAGAAACAATATGGGCGAATGTAGAGATGACTTATATAAAACGGAGAACGAAAGTATCGCGGCGGTCGAGTGAAGAGCACGCTCACGTTTGAATCTGCTTGACCTGGGTTCAATCCCAGCCAATGCGAACATTTAGTGGGTGTGGTAGTACGTCCTAGCATGTTTCACATGTTCGCACCCAGTCGGGGGACACCTCGATGACGTATACAGACAGACTAACACACACAACAAAGCCACTCCAACAGCTTCCTTTCTCTCCAACACCCCTTCTCCCCCTCTCTACACTCTCAGAAAATAGGAAAGTAGAAAGTAGGTACGAGGTGCCGTTTTAAAGGCCTATCCCTCAATACCTTCACCTGATCAATTATGCTAATTCTCCTTTACTCATATTCCGGATCATAGTTCGTATGTTATGTAAGTTCAGTAGTTTGAGTTGCTTACTTAATATCATATCATATACATACCGTTTTATACGACTGTGATTGCTGAGGTCCCTCACTAACCTGAAAAAAACAATAATAATGAGCAGTTTAAAACAGTATATATATATATATATATATATCACACAAATTCAGGCGAGTTAAATTAATAAATGTTTTTACCATAACCCGGGATCGAGCCACGGACAGTCAGGTCGAGAGTCTATGCTTTTACCCGATCAACTGCGGGATTTATATTTAGATGGAAAAATCCTACTTGGAGGAAGTATTCCATTCCATACCAAGTCCCACGATCCATTTTCCAGAGTGCACATATAAAGCCGGTATCACACGACAGCTTTTATAGTCAACATTCGATGATCAACATTTTTCTGGCAACATTTCTGGAATATTTTGCCCTGGTATCGAAAACTAGACTGATGGTAGATGAATTTAGGCAGCCCAAATATATTAAGTATTGACCTCCTAAGTTGCAAGACCAGTGTTAAGGATAAATGTTGAGGGAAAAAGCGCTCGTGTGATACCGGCTTAGGGGAGGCCACCTCGCTTTTTTCTCTTTCTCTCCCTCTCTCCTTGGCTTGTATCCATTCGGCCCAATTCAGCCTACTGTTTTAAGACGTTTACCCCCATCCAGGTGTCAATAATTTCCTGGCGAGCCGTAGCGAGCCAGCATATATATATTTTTGCTTTGACAACAAGCTAAATGTGTACATTTTTCGATAGAATTTTTTTCCGGCGAAGCCGGATTTCTCCATACAATGCTGGCTCGCTTTCGCTCGCCAGGAAGAAATCGACACCTGGATAGGGATAAACGTCTTAAAACGGCTGAATGGGGCCGAATGGATACAAGCCAGGGAAAGAGAGAAAAGGAGAGAACGATAAAACAAGCCTGTGACCCCCTTAATAATGGATTTTTACAACTATTCCCACGTAACTCGGGTTGAATTGATTTCATTAAATTCTCCATCAGGAAAGCACGAGGGTTACATGAATATGAAGTATATTACAAAAAATATATAAATTATACAGAGTTACAATAATATATGTTTTTACCCTCACCCAGGATCGAACCACGGAAAGAGAGGGAGAGAGAAAACAAAATACGTGGTGGGCCCCACCTGAAGAGGACTCCGAAGAGAGTCGAACCTGTCGTGTCGTCACAATAAAGCCTCTGTCCGGTATGTGAGTATAATTTATCTATTCAACTATTCACGGCACTGATAATATTTCATACCATAATTAAGTGAGTAAAGTAGGCTTAAGGTCATTAAGAGTACACACTACTTTTATCGATGTGCATTGACAGAGTTGTCAAATATTTATCTAAAGTAACTCCAATATACATCTGGATAAATATATACCAGTAATATATAAATATAAACACATACTACATTACTGTCCAATTTATATCATGATTTTATAACGTGTTAACTTTTTCACAAGTTAAATGTTATTGTTATTGTCATGTGGTATTCATATTGGCCACCCTTCGGGGATCACGGCGTCAGGCAATAGATAGATAGATAGGTATTCGTATGTCCCATCAATATAGTTACTCAAATTTACCTCGGTATTTCACCACAAAAAATATAACATTTACAATTCACGCGCTTGTCAGGTATATGAAGATCAATAGCAATAGGAATTAATTTATCAAAGCATTAATACCTGTTCGTGACCTACGTGTCTCATGTTTGCTGTGGTACGGTCCACTTGGATATGTCGCCCCGAAAACAACTCGCGCCGCATTTGTGTACGAGGAATTTACGCTGTTTTAGTTAGGTTAGGTTAGGTTAGCTTAGTAAAATATATTAAAATAATATCATAGGCGACTTCGTTCCGGGGCGAGCAAAAGTCTGGGTGAGTTGTTTTCGGGGCGAGTTCTCCAGTATTCATTCACTTTCAGACTAGTAACACACATAACAAAGCCACTCCAACAGCTTCCTCTCTCCAACATCCTTTCTCCCCTCCCTACATTCTTCAGAACATAGGAAAAAGTAGAAAATAGCTGCGAGGTGCCGTTGTTAAGGTTTATCCCTCAATACCCTGACCTGACCTGACCTGACCTAAGATAAGTGGAGTAGGTGTGAGGAATATTATGAATTTGCCTCCTTAAAAGAAAAAACAAATTATGATCATGATGAACTTTTTTATTTGAAGTATCATTACGTGGTTATTTTATTTAATTTCCATTACATTGTTAACTTTCTGTATTATGTATTTTCCTTACATGTATAAATTGTTATATAAGGATACTTGAGTTCCATCAAAAGCTAATCAAGTTCCTTGGATCACTGGCTTCTCGCTCTCCAGCTTTATGCAAAGACTATTATAAGTTTTGATGAGATACTCCTTCCCAAAAGTTAATAAATATAAATAAATTAATAAATACAAAAGTATAGGAACACAAAATATATAGCCTATAGGCACACAGAAGACCCTGTTTTACTTTATTAACATTTTACATGAAGTGAAGTACCGGTATTGAAATATCAAACCAAAATAAACAAATTAACATATATCTACTGTATAATCGTGATATGATAATACAAGTTGAAAAGTTTTTGGCTTTTTGTAAGATTCTTCTAATAAATTATCTAAGGCACACTCACAATCCCTAAAAGTTAGCCCCCCTGGGTCGAGCTTCTGGTTAAGGCTGGGGATCTTAGAGGTCTTTCTGCACGCCAGGTCATGGAAGCTTATAGGGTAACGTATAAACTAACTCACAACATATACAAATTTCGAATGCTGACTAGAAAATCGTTCAAATCATATTGCTTTCTCTTTCCACATTTTACGTTTCCATGTCTACCAAACTATGCTACTATCTTATATTGTTATACAATAGGGGACATTAAATGCAATATAGTCTGTTCCATTTCATCTGACGGTAAATTGCAAAGTTCCTATCAAGATGTGTCCATTGTTTTGAAGATTTTGTAGTTAAATATGGTGTTAATTATATAAACTTGGTCTTAATAGGATGCAGAGACATTGTGGTTTCATATTTTTCCATTAAGTATCGATAAATTAGCTGCTAAGTGATTCAATTTACCGTCAGATGAAATGAAACAGAGTATAGTTATTGGTATACTTGATACGAGGTTCACATATTTGTATCCATGTAAATATAATGCTTTGCCTACCTTTAATTGGTTCGAACCACTATATACACCACCAATTTAACACGCTGTCTATAGAATTACGAAACGAATTACATTGAATGATATATCATGATATTTCTTTGTTCAATTGAAAGTAGATTTTAGTGTAATGTGTTTGTGTTTTAATTATAAATATGATGTCCGAAATCATTATTAACACTATTATAAGTAGGCCTACTGTTGTTCATCTTAACATTAGTAATATTAATATTAACAGTATTATTATTAGTAGTAGTAGTAGTATAACGAGAGAGAGAGAGAGAGATTACACCTCACAATAAATATAAAAGTTTTGTGGCGTCTCATACAAGCAGTTAGATACCAAGATACCTTTGTGACGTAAATACGTAATCAAATATATATTGACTTAATTAACTAATGAATAGAAGAAAGTAAATTAAAGGTGATGTCAAAATCTTTAACTGGGATAATGTAATGCTTGCCAGGGTGTCAAACCAGAGCAGTTTTATTTGAAGACTTGAATGAATATGTGAAAGAATACAAGAAAATTAACATGGAATCGCATTATTGTGTCCCTTTTACCACTTTCCAAGACATATTCTGAACTATAACCCACATTTTTGTTATTTAAGGGGGTAGTGCTTGGTTTTTGGTTTATTTATTTATTTATTTTGAGTTTCCTCGCTAGACCTCTAGCAAGCTTAGTAAAACACCCCCTAGACCCCCTTTCAAGATAAATTTGTAAATTTTTCGGCACAAAAATGTCCAGGCCGAAGGCCGGTTCCTTAAACAAATTAAAGGCTCGCTATCGCTCGCCAGGAAAACATCGACACCTAAAGGGCACAAAAGGTCTTACTATTGAAAACAAAATGAGGCGAAAGGTCTCAAAACCGCCAAGCTAACGTAAGGAACGTCTTAAAACCTCAAAACTAATATGCTAAACATGAGGGAGAAGTGGGTCCATAAAAAGCGAGTACTACCCCCTTGAATACACAATAATAAACACTAAAAATAATGGACTCGGCTTTCGTTTGACACCCTGTAAATACAAAAAAAAGTGGGTACTTATAACCGAAACTACCACTAATTTGTTCTCAATATTTGAAGGCTATTATATAATAAGGATGTTGCAAAGATCATATTAAAATTTGTTTCGACCTCCGGAGATCCATTTTATGTGCACTATATAAACACTGTAAAAACAAAAAAAGTCTCCCTATTGACGGCAGTGAATTTCTTATTAAGCCCCTTACTGTAAAAATAGATGCTGATTTCAATAATTCATGGGGGGGGGGGTGAGGGGGGGCAAAGCCCCCCCTCAACCCATCCTGTATCCAAAGGCAAAACAAAATGTATATTTACTCTGAAAATGACTTACATCTGAGTGTTTTAAGATCGTTGGATAATGGGAGGAATATAGTTTTCCGGGGATTGTAACTAATTTCAACTACTGTATAATAATGAAAATTACCTAAAACCCAAAAGTAAAACCATGGGAAAATTAGTGGTAGTTTCGGCTATATTTTCCAAAAAGTGCAAAGGCTATAGTCTATTCGCTGTAAGTAGGCGAGAAATCATAACCTCTAACGTCTGTAACTAAAAAACGACTAGAGTAATCGAGCTAATATTTCTACCATTTGGGAAGAGTCAGCCAAGAAATAGATGTAGACATTTACAGCCAATTTGCTCTAGCCCTTTTTGAGTTACAGAGGATAAAGTTTGTGATGTCTTGCCTTCTTACAGCGAATAGACTATAGCAGGCTGGCAAAACGTGAGGCAGAACGTTGGATAGGATAATCAGCTGTTGTTGGAAACGTTGGCAACAGGTGGAAACTCGGAGAAGTGGGTAGGTGGGTAGACAACATTTTGAAATGAGAGGAGATTGGAATATAAAATAATGTGATTGAAAATCTAATAGGTGGTGAATCTGAAATACAATAGGCGGTGACACTGAAATATCTGCGATAGAGAATTGACCGATTTTTTTTTTTTTTTTTTGTCGGCGTATGCAAAAATGTTGGCATCACCTTTAATTTACTTTCTTCTATTGATTAGTTCAATAAGTCCAATATATAGTTTATTACGTATTTACTTACGTCGCAAAGGTATCTCACTGCTGGTATGGTGGGAGAAGAGGGATGGTGGGAGAGGAGGGGTGGTGGGGGATGGGGGAGGAGGGAGGGGGGGAGAGGGGGGGGTGGTGGGGGAGGAGGGGTGGTGGGGGAGGGGAGGGTGGTGGAAGAAGGAGGGGTGGTGGGAGAGGGGAGGGTGGGGGAAGAGGGAGGGGTGGTGGGGAGGAGGTGTGGTTGGGGAGGGTGGGAGGAGAGGAGGTGTGGTGGAGGAGGGGGGGGGAGAGGTGTGGTGGAGGAGGGGGGAGAGAGAGGTGTGGTGGAGGAGTGGGGGGAGAGGAAGCGTGGTGGGGGAGGGGGGGAGAGGAAGCGTGGTGGGGGAGGGGGGGAGAGGTGTGGTGGGGGAGAGGTGGTGTGGTGGGGAGGGGGGTGAGAAGAGGTGTGGTGGGGGAGGGGGGGAGAGGAGGTGTGGTGGGGAGGGGGGGAGAGGAGGTGTGGTGGGGAAGAGGGGTGGAGGAGGGGGGGGAGAAGATGAGGGGTGGCTGGTGGGGAGGGGGGGCTGGTGGGGAGGGGGGGCTGGTTAGGTGGGGGAAGAGGGTTGGTGGCAGAGGAGGGATGGTGGCAGAGGAGAAATTGTAGTGAGAGGATGGTACGTAGAGGGGAAGAAGGTATGGTGGGGGAGAGGAGGGGTGTTCGTGGAGTAGTGATGGTGGGGGAGTAGGTAAGGTGAGAGGAGGGAAGGGAAGGAGGTAGGAGAGGAGGGGAGGTGGGAGGAGAGAAGGAGAGGTAGGAGGGAAGGGAAGGTAAGAAGAAGAGGAAAAGGGAGGGTAGGTGAGAGGGAAGGGAAGCTAGGTGGGAGAAGGAGGGAAAGGTAGTTGGGAGGGTAGGCGGGAGGAGGAGAAGACAAGGGGGAAGGGAGGTGAGAGGGTAGGGAGGGATCAAGCGAGTGATAGTGCAGACTGTTGAACGAGATAACAATCCCATCTTTTTCATAGGCAAAGATAAAATGATGGTTCACAGTTCGTATTATGTCTTTGGAAGTAACAGAATGGCCAAAACCATGGAATTTCATCTTATTTTTCCTGTATTCCTTCTCTGATTCATTCCAGGATAAATCTACAGTTATACTACCCCTATTTTGTCGCTATTCTGTTGGTACTAATGGGTTAATATTATTAGTAGTAGACTTAGTATGGTTTGATGATGCGCGGAAATGTATATTTGACTTGAAATAGATACATTGAAGTATTACAAACTTTCGCGAACCCATAAACAGGGAACATGGGCTGGGTTTAGACCGTCGCTCACCTATAAACAGGGAACGTGAGTTGGGTTTAGACCGTCGGCGAGACAGGATAGTTTTCGGTTAGGTTAGGTTAAGTTAGGTTAGGCTAATGTTAAAAATACTAAAATGCAACGGTCGTCTGTATTAAACAACACTGAATATCAAATAAAAAATAAAAACAAAACAAAAATTACCTGAAAAACTCTTATCTGGTTGGTAATAAATTTGTATCAAAATCCGTTTTTTTTCAGTTTCCGCGTCTGCTGAACCATCCAAAAACATGCTAAAAGGCGTGTTTTAAAGGGGGGCGGTGGTGGGGGGTAGTGGGGGAGGGGTAGTATAACTGTAGATTTACCCTCTCTAGAATCAAGTACACAAAATTACATCACAATTGTATAATCATGTATGTTATTTTCAACAAAAACCTTCAGTACAACAAGACCATTATGTTAGAACCAAGCAATATGGTAACGATGACCTCTATGGCACGTTGAAATAGTAATAATGACCCATATGGTTGTAAGTTACTCACACAGAACGACGGTTTACCTTGAGACAAACGGAAGAAAGGGTAGGGTCGTGTGCATCAAGCCTGTTCACTCCTAATACCCCTCCCTTGCTGACGACGGAGGACTCAGGCTATTCCTACAACTAAAGTCAACTTCCATTCCTCCCAGTCCTCACAAACACTCGCGCAAGAGCACAAAAACCGAGAATGACACGCAAAAATAACACAATTTCCGCGGGGAGGCCGGCGAGAAGAGACGGTGGTGGTGGCCGAGCGAGCTGTGAAGGGTGTTGTGGGGGTGGGTGGGGTGGTGAGTGAGTGAGGGATGCCAACATAACTGTATACTAGTATTTGTTCATCACTAACTCCATACCTGCACTTCAATATAATTAGACAATATTATTAATGAAGAGTATACTAATAGGGTGTATATATTACAGAATTTAAAAATGACTGTGGTATCGTATACATGAGGATTATGCACTAGGCTTATGAGGAGTGAGTTATAAGAATGTTGGTAACACGAGGACACGCTCACAACAACGACTCGCCTTATGTTGCTGTTTCATCATTTAAAAGCTGAATTAAAGGCCACGAGATTAAGTTCGTTAACTAGTAGAGAACCTATTACTGTAAATAAGAATCTTTCATTACGTTTAAATGTGCCTTAATGTGCATTGTATAATTAAAGTTAGTGTGGAATTATATAGCACAAAATTATGTGACATAGAACCTGCATTATAGGTAGGTGCGCCGTTTCGAATCCAGCTACATTTGTTACTGTTCACAATCCTTCGATACTGAGCTTGATATACTCAGCATGATGAACTATGTATATAATAAATGAGCGATGGATAACGAAACACAGTGATAGTTGAGAGGAGTACGTTTAGAGAAAACGAGATATATGCAAAACATGAAGGCTAAACTAAAGATAATTATTATCTGCATTAGTTCTCTTCTTGTTAGTGCGACTGTAGCTTGTGTGTTTGTAGGACTGTAAAAGGAACTAATGGGAATAACGGTTTATTTTTGGTTCGGATTATCTGTCAACCTATTCTTGCTACTATCAGACGAATTTATAAAGTTAAAAGGGTAGTATTAATTTTGTATGGACCCCCTTCTCCCTTATGTTTAGCATATTAGTTTTGAGGTTTTAAGACGTTCGTTTCGCTAGTTTGGCGATTTTGAGACCCTTTCACTCCATTACTTTGTCAATATTAAGACCTTTCGTGCCGTTTAGGTGTCGATTTTTTCGTGGTGAGCGATAGCAAGCCTGTATTTTTTTTAAGGAACCGGCCTTTGGCCGGGAAATGTGTTTACCGACAAAAAATGGCTGAATAGACCAAAAAAAAAAAAAACAGCCACTAGCCCCTTAAATCGTACGATATAATAACTACGAATCGTCACGAATCGTCGGTAAATCATGGAGAACTTCAAAGGAAACCTGGTTTCTCTCTGTGGCCATTTGAACGAACGAGAATTGGTCGGAGACTGACTAATAGGGTCGTTAAGGGAGTTTAAGCTGACATTACGACACCATCCAGCTGTGTGTGTGGGTTATATAAACTTGATAAACTTAGTTGTTTTATATATACACTTCCGTGTTTCTGTTTCCAGAGTATATATATATATATATATATATATATATATATATATATATATATATATATATATATATATATATATATATATATTAGATAACTGATAATTAGAAGAAACACACTCACAATTCATTCATACTAATTTACTTTCATACCTAGGATCACGACAAGGAACAAGTCATGTGGGCAGGTGTACACAGAATACTGCGATGATACAATATACTGTATTTGTCATTAACACCAGACAGACAGCTGTCTACTAACAGTCAACCACTCGCTAACAACGCCCATTTGTGGCATAATTAGTTACAATACCAGATCAAAGGTGGCCGGCCTTAACTTAATTGGGTGTATTTGGGCTCGTGTGTGTGTGTGTGTGTGTGTGTGTGTGTGTGTGTGTGTGTGTGTGTGTGTGGCGTTAGTGTAGGCTTATCGTGCAGTAATTGTGTACTTAGCCATCCAGCGCATCGTGTATTGAATGTTTACTTAAGCTTTGATATACCCTGTTCCAAATAAGTATAACTCACAAACGACTAGAGTAATCGAGCTCATATTTCTACTATTTGGGAAGGATCAGCCAGGGAATAGCTAGGGTGCAAATATACCGCTCATTTGATCTAGCCTTTTTTTGAGTAACAGAGGTAAAGGGTCACCATTATTCTCTAACTTACCTATTTATACTTATACATACATGCATTATTGGTTTTCGAAATATAGTATCCATAAAAGTCATGTATCATTTAGGTCACGAATTATTCCTGGCGACCGATACCAAGCCTGCAAATTAGGAGGAAGCGGCCTTTGCTGTTTTTTTTTTTTTTCTTTCTTTCTTAGAATCATCCACAAATTTATCTCGGAAGGGGGGCTTCGAGATATTTAAGTTTGTTATTGTAAGTTATTGTATGTTATATTTTGTTATATATAAACAGAATATATATATATATATACATATATATCTATATATATATATATATATATATATATATATATATATATATATATATATATATATATATATATATATATATATATATATATATATATATATATATATATATATATATATATATATATATATATATATATATATATTGAGCATATATCACAAATACACGTGAGCCACTAAATGTTTCTAATCTCTCAGTGGGGATCAAACCGTCGACCATCAGGATGATAGCCGACGCTTTAATCAGTAATCAGTAACTTTAATCAGAATGCCGTGGTACAATTGATTAAAGCGTCGGCTATCGTCCTGATGGTCGACGGTTCGATCCCCACTGAGAGATTAGAAACACATATATATATATATATATATATATATATATATATACTGTATAATTGTATATACTTTATATACAGTATATATATATATATATATATATATATATATATATATATATATACCGGTATATATATTTTTTTAGCTCGATAGAAGTCTAAGAAGGAACCTAACCCTTAACTGTAATAGCACTGCCATGTTCACATGTAGATGCTATCATCTTACATATGACACTATTAGTCTAGACATACACACACTAAACACATAGATAATACCATTAGTTTGATTTGTTAACGTGTGAACAAAGGCAATCTTGACTTCTACCGAGACTCGTTATTGTAACTCGTAGAAACCATTGTAATAAAAACAACAACTATACATATATCAGTCCCCCCCCCCCCTTTCCCTGATCTCTCTCTCTCTCTCTCTCTCTATATATATATATATATATATATAGGGTGTCCCAGGAGGAAAGGGCATAACTTTGGGAAATGATAAAACAAAATATTCTAAGCCTAGAATGTTCCATAAGAAATATTCCAAATCTCAACCAGTAAAGAGATATTGCATGTTGAAAATAGCATTTTCTTAGGTATTTCCCCATAAGGGTGGCCTAGCTGTCCTACTACCTACCACACCTCCATCTAACTGCAGTTATTTTACCATGTTATTGTAAAGATATTATAATTCTGTAAGTTACAAAATAATTATAGATATAATAGCTCACTTTGGACCAGTTGGAAACTATCTGACATGGAAGAGTCCATTACAGTGAGGCGGGGGAGGACACTATATAAAACCTTCAATATATTTTTAACGGTTGATATTAGGACTTTTTGCTATAGAACATTTTATGTGTAAATATCTTATTTTACCATTTCCCAAAGTTATGCCCTTTCCTCCTGGGACACCCTGTATAGCCTATATATATATTTGTTTTCTCTCTCTCTCTCTCTCTCTCTCTCTCTCTCTCTCTCTCTCTCTCTCTCTCCAAACACATGAAAGAAGGCTCGCGAGAGACCCGAAAGATTGATGAATCGGTACATTAGTTTTTGATGACGGTAACTGACTTGATGGACAAAGGGACTGGAGTTCTCGAAAGGAGGTCCAGTCTTGACCCTATTCTTGACTTACAGTGTGCTGGTTTAATAATCTGGAAAGGTTGCAAGCCTCTGAAGTACCAACCAACCGACCGACCGACCGACCGACCGACCGACCGACCGACCGACGGACGAACGAACGAACGAACTAACTAACTAACTAAACAACTAACCAACCAACCAACCAACCAACTAACTAACTAACTGTAATGAAGGACAATGTACTGTCATGATGTAGTCAGAGAACATGTTTATAGTAATCAACTCTGAGGAAATAGTGGCCCAAATGATAACTTACAATATTTTTGAAAATGTATATAAAATCCATGAAATTTAATCCGTACGTTCGTCATACTTTTTTCTTTTACATTTTGTGACTCCTGTGGTTGTTCATTGAAATTAATTCATTATGTGGCAGAGGATTATGCATGTACGGTCACGCTAATAATTCATGTCTCAGCTGTCATTACGTTTGGCTCGCTCTGTGCTGTATTATTGTCTGTCAAATGTTGAATAGGGTGAGTAAGTGTAGGAACATGTTTGTATATCTCACTTGAAATGAATATATCAAGTTCAGATATTGCTGATACCAATTATTGATCAACAAATACTGGGTGCCGATACATCACGTATTAGGCCGATTGTAAAGCATGTGTGCGTCGGTATTCAGTCCAATACTATAATTATCATGAATAATTGGTCCAAATGAATTATGACAATATTTCGGAATAATTATCAAGGATGAATTAACAATATAAGTGTACATAACGGGGAACTGCTAATGTCACTAACTATATTTCAGAAACGAGAATTGAAGCTGATGAAGCACTATATCAACTCTAAGGGGGGTCACAGGCTTTTTTTTCTCTTTCTCTGGCTTGTATCTATTCGGCCCCATTCAGCCTACTGTTTTAAGACTTTACTCCCATCCAGGTGTCGATCTTTTCCTGGAGATAGGTAGCGAGCCAGCATATTTTGTTTAAAGTTTTTGACAGCAGGCTATATTTGTACATTTTTCGAAAGAAAATGTCTGCGGCGAAGCCGGATTTTTCCATACAATGCTGGTTCGCTATCGCTCACCAGGAAGAAATTGACATCTGGATGGGGAGAAACGTCTTACAACAGTAGGCTAAATGGGGCCGAATGGATACAAGCCAGAGAAAGAGAGAAAAGGAGAGAAAGAGAAAAAAAACAGGTGACCTCCCTTAATTCACGAGATAATACAGCGGCCTGGTTCACAAAAATCTGACCAACGTTGTGGCTCCAATAAAGCGCCGAAATGAGGGCCAGTCCTAATTTGTCGGCTAAAAGTGGGAAATACGAGCATAATGATGATCGACTGTATGTGCGTGTGTGTGTGTGTGTGTGTGTGTGTGTCTGTGTGTGCGTGTGTGTCTGTGTGTGTGGTCACAAAATTGGACAGGAATAAGTGGAAACAACAAAACTTGGCTAGCACTTCTAATAGATACGCTACCCGAACGAACATTAGGGTAGTAATTGAAGACATAGCCGCCCACCATTGGACTCCAACTTTTTCCATCAACTGCGTAAGGGTAGTAGTAGTAATAATAATAATAGTAGTAGTAGTAGTCGTTCCCTAGGCTGCCAGGCCGAACAGCCCGAGCTCTTAAGGGGTAGTGCTGGGTTTTTGCCTATGTATTTTTTTATTTATTTATTTTTGAGTTTCCTCGCTAGACCTCCATCAAGCTTAGAAAAATACTCCCTAGACCACCTTTCAAGGTAAATTTGTACATTTTTCAGTAGAAAAATGTAAGACAAGCTTTGGATGATAGAGGAATGACTATAGATCAGGCAAAAGAAGGTGTAATAAACAGGAATGAATGGAGAATGCTTGTGAATAGATGAGTGAATACGTGGTCATTTGGGGGAAGGGGTCGGGCGCAAGTTGGACTAGATAATAGTCCTTCAGGGGCCTGGCCCGGGGAGACGATATATATGAAGGGTGCGCCTGGAAGTGTGGTAGGCGGGCTAGTGGCTTCGGCTCCGCTGCATGTCTGCCTGCTGATATCAGAACCTCTCCGGGTGGTCCGGGGCCGGGGGAGTGCTGGAGTGACCTTGGTGACCCTGGTCTCTGGGTCTTCTCCTGTATGACCTAGATGTGTGTGAATTTGTATTTTGTTTTTGTGTGTTCATTGTTTTCTGTTGTGTTTTGTGTTGTCCCTATTCTTGCTCTGTCTTGAGTCGGCCACCCCCCCCCCCCCCCCCAAAAAAAAGGAAAAGTGGGGATTGGGCCTGAGTAAATAGATAGATAGATAGATAAATAAACCAAAAAATGGCAAACAAATATAATACATAAATAATTGAATAAATGAACAAATTAATACAAATGAACACAAATCTCGCCACTAAATCTTGAGTCTCTGAGGTGGAAAGGTATAATCTAAGGGATCTGGAAAAAATAGGAACGTGAAGGGCGAGTGGCGGAAGATATTGGAGAAAAGTGGAAGGCGAGGGATATCACATTGGATGGAAGATGTGGAAATAAGAAAATGGAACCAAATAATTTATGGTTAGGGTGGGTCACCGGCTTTTTTTATATATCTCTCCCTCTCTCTTTGGCTTGTATCCCTTCAACCCCATTTTCAGCCAACTGTTTTAAAACGTTTATCCCCATCCAGGTGTCGATTTCTTCCTGGCAAGCGATAGCGAGCCAGCATTGTATGGAGAAATCCGGCTTCGCCGGAGAAATTTTTCTATCAAAAAAATGTACAAATTTAGCTTGCTATATATATATATGCTGGCTCGCTACCGCTCGCCAGGAAAATATTGACACCTGGATGGGGGTAAATGTCTTAAAACAGTAGGCTGAATGGGGCCAAATGGATACAAGCCAAGGAGAGAGGGAGAGAAAGAGAAAAAAATGCGAGGTGGCCTCCCTTAACAAAACAAAACTTTGATATATTTTGGAAACCGTTCAGACCGACAAATTAACGAAGGAAATTGAATAGTTGGAAGCCTTTGAAGTCTGTCGAAGCGTGTAAATGGCGACAGACTGAAAGAAGAGGGGAGTGTCCGCCCTTTTAAAGAAGAGGGGAGTGTCCGCCCTTTTATACTCTGAATCAACAACAAACCACGACAAAGATATATGGATGTACAGTCGCGCTAATAAGTGATTCCTCGGCACCAATTATATTTCGATCAATAATTGGTCTCAGCAACATCTAAGCTTCATTACTTCATATCGAGTAAAATATACAAACATGTTCCTACACTCACCCACCCTATTCAACATCTGGCAGACATTACTACAGCACAGAGTAAGCCAAGCGTAATGACAGCTGGGACATGACTTATTAGCGCGATCGTACACTCGGATACCATAGTCTCATACAAATTCGTGGCCTTCACCTATTGCTAATAATGAAGGTATATCTCTGGACACACATTTAAGAATATAACTGTCCATACATCAACTACAAAACTATATATACTATTTATTGAAAAGCTATTTCTATCCAAAAATCAATCCAGATAGTTATAATTGCATACAGGAAAACATAGGGGTCCACGATATTTTGTAAGTGACTGTACGTATTTGTGTGTTGGTTCCTGCCTTATCATTATCGTTGCCTCCATTCCTCCTTCCTTATCGGCTGTTTCTATTCCTCCTTCCTTATCATTATCGTTGTCTCTATTCCTCCTTCCTTATCGGCTGTTTCTATTCCTCCTTCCTTATCATTATCGTTGTCTCTATTCCTCCTTCCTTATCATTATCGTTGCCTCTATTCCTCCTTCCTTATCATTATCGTTGCCTCCATTCCTCCTTCCTTATCGGCTGTTTCTATTCCTCCTTTATCAATATCGTTGCCTCTATTCCTCCTTCCTTATCATTATCGTTGCCTCCATTCCTCCTTCCTTATCGGCTGTTTATATTCCTCCTTTATCATTATCGTTGCCTCCATTCCTCCTTCATTATCATTATCGTTATTTATCGCTGCTTGTTATTCCCTTTATTTATCGAGCCATTATTTCCTGGCGAGCGATAGCGAGCTTGTAATTTAGATGGAACCGGCCTTCGGCCGGTTAATAAATAAATAAGTAAATACATGATTGCATTAATTATAGTTAATAAACACATATCTCCCCTTAATAAACACATATCTCCCCTTAATAAACACATATCTCCCCTTAATAAACACATATCTCCCCTTAATAAACACATATCTCCCCTTAATAAACACATATCTCCCCTTAAGAAAAACATATTCCCTTAATAACACATATCTCCCTTAATCCATTATCTCCCCTTAATAAACACATATCTCCCCTTAATAAACACATATCTCCCCTTAATCAGTCACCAATAACCCCTTTTACTACTCATATACTTCTATGTTCCCCACTAGGTCCCCAGACGTTATCAGCCCTCCCTCTATTCCTCCTTCCTTATCATTATCGTTGTTTCTCTCTTCCTCCTTCCTTATCATTATCGTTGTTTCTCTCTTCCTCCTTCCTTTTATTATCGTTGTTTCTCTGTTCCTTCTTCCTTATCATTATCGTTGTTTCTCTGTTCCTTCTTCCTTATCATTATCGTTGTTTCTCTGTTCCTTCTTCCTTATCATTATCGTTGTTTCTCTCTTCCTCCTTCCTTATCATTATCGTTGTTTCTCTGTTCCTCCTTCCTTATCATTATCGTTGTTTCTCTGTTCCTTCTTCCTTATCATTATCGTTGTTTCTCTGTTCCTTCTTCCGTATCATTATCGTTGTTTCTCTGTTCCTCCTTCCTTATCATTATCGTTGTTTCTCTGTTCCTCCTTCCTTATCATTATCGTTGGCGTTTCTCCCGCCCGCCCAATTTTAGCTCCAATTTCCCCTCGTCTAGGATTCACCAGGTTTTTTGCCTCCCCGCGGATTTCTCAGTCTCTCACTGTTTTACCACTTCTCCTTCATGTTTGATCCCATTGGTTTTGATATTTTAAGACATTCACCCCAGTAGTTTGGCGAATATATTATTTGTTGGTGCCATATAAAAGTCGATTAATTTCGGGCGATAGGTAGCGAGCCAGCAATTTTGAAGGAAACGGCCTTTAGCCGGGACAATTTCCTACCAAAAACTACACTAATACATCTCAAAGGGTGGTTTTGCGGGTATTATATAAGGTTGATGGAGATCTAGGGAGGATACTATAATAAACAACAAAATCAGCTTCAACTTTCCCTCGTCTAGTTTTCACGATGTTTTCCCTCCCCGTGGAATAGTCGCCTCTCACTGTTATATCAATGGTTTTCAGGTTGCAGGTATCGTGTATTAACCATTAGAACACACAATACGCCTCTCTGTTTGGTTTTCTGGCTATCATTTGACGATTTTATTTAGATTAGGAAGGGTATATGGAAGTCGGAAGGTTAATTGGGACAGTCTTTAACCTTATAATTAACACAGAGCTTTCTAAACTGTATAAAATCGTCTAATGAGAGCCAGAATCATTGCGTCACTATCTTAAGAGGGTTGAAAGGTAAACAATGCAAAACAAACAAGCCAAAACAGGAACCGCACCCCATAACAAACAAAAAATAATAATAATAATAATAATAATAATAATAATAATAATCTATCTATCTATCTATATGCTCAGGCCCAATCCCCATTTTGGGGGTAGCCGACTCAAGACAGAGCAAGAACAGGGAAAACACAAAAACAACATAAAACAAAAAATAAACACAGATAAAAAACACAAACTCTCACACATCCAGGTCACCCAGGAGAAGACCCAGAGACCAGGGTTACTAAGGTCGCTCCAGCACTCCCCCGGCCCCTGACCACCAGGAGAGGTTCCGATCTCGGCAGGCAGACATGCAGCGGAGCCAAAGCGACAAGCCCTCCCACCACACTTCCAGGCACACCCTTCATATTAATCGTCTCCCCGGGCCAGGCGCCTGATGGACTATTATCTAGTCCAACTTGCGCCCGACCCCTTACTCCAAATGACCACGTGTTCACTCAACTATTCACAAGCATTCTCCATTCACTCCTGTCCACCACCACTTCCCCTGCCTGATCTATAGTCATTCCTCTATCATCCAAAGCCTTTCTTACACAGTCTCTCCATCTCAATGGGGGTCTTCCTGCCCTTCTATCTCCCTTGTACCTGACTCACATATTCTCTTTGTAAGCCTTTCATCTCCCATTCGTTCAACATGACCATACCAGCTCAGCACCCTTCTGTCCACTCTGGCTGACAAATGTTCCTGCTGCCCCACTCTCCTACGTATCTCTTCATTTCTCAATCTGTCTCTACGAGTAACTCCACACATACTCCTCAAGCAGCTCATCTCCATCACATCCAGCCCTCTTTTCTCCTTTTTCTTCAGAGCCCATGTCTCAGCCCCATACATCACTGTTGGCACAACAATTCCTTGATACAGTGCACTTTTTACTAATAATAATAATAATAATAATAATAATAATAATAATAATAATAATAATAATAAAATAAAATAAAAAACTTATCCAAATCACAATGTGGCAATATATATATGCATTGAAGATTTAGCAAAACAATTCTATGAAATGAAATATCAAATGATCAGACCACGAGACAGATTAACATACTGAGAAGTGAACAAAGTAAAGCTCAAAACTATATCTAAAGCAAAAAGTACTTTCAGATTTGAGATGAAATGATTTGAAAAATAATGTAAACAATAACAATTATATATTATGGTAAGCTTATAATGTATATCTAATGATAATGTACGACAGGTTGGGAGAGAGGTATTCTGACCAGGATTCGAACCCACTCACTCCAGGTATATTTAGGAGAGTCGGGCACCGTAACCACGTAACCATGGCCGAGTGGTTGCGGTGCCCGACTCTCCCAAATATACCTGAAGTGAGTGGGTTCGAATCCTGGCCAGGGTACCTCTCCCCCAACGTATAATTGATGTATAGGAGGATGTGCATTCGATACAATCATCTCCTTGTTCAGAATACCATAGCGCGCGCACATACACACGCATACGCATACATACATACACACACACACACACACACACGCACGCTCACTCCCCCCACCAGACACACACACACACACACAGACACAGACACACACGCGCACGCCCACTCCCCCCCCCCCCCCCCCCCCCCCGCCAGACACACACACACACATTTTACGATATTTGCTTTTTCAAGTGAAGGCTTTACCGTTATCTTGTCATTATTATCCATTTACACACACACACACACACACACACACACACACACACACACACACACACACACACTTTCACACTTTACGATATTTGTTTTTCCAGGGCCGGCTTTACCGTTCTCTCATCATTATTCTCCGTTCCCTCTCTGCACAATGGCTCAAGGTGGCTGGAAAACAAAGACAACAGACGGGGTTTTCAGACGTATATTTCTCTCCTCTGACTTGAATAATAGACAATTATTTTAGTATTGATTAAGTTGTGAGAAAAGTGAATCGATATTTTGTTTTTTCCTCTTGAACCCTCAAAAATACACGTGTTTTGTCTTTTTCGACCTCTCTGGCAGGCTCGCTATCTATCGCCAGGAATTAATCGAGTTTTAAATGGCACCCACACATATTATATTCGCCAAACTAATGGGGCGAATGTCTTAAAATCTTGAAACTAATTGGATTAAACTTAAGGGAGAAGTGGTAAAACAGTGAGAGGCTGAGTAATCCGCGGGGAGGAAAAAACTTGGTGAATCCTAGACGAGGGGAAATTGAAGCTGAAATTGGGCGGGCGGGAGAAACGCCAACGATAATGATAAGGAAGAAGGAAGAGAGAACGAACGATAATGATAAGGAAGGAGGAATAGAGGCAGGGCCGATAACGTCTGGGGGCTATGTCTTTGTTTTCTTTGTTGTCCAGTTTCCTCCCTAGACATCCATCAGGCTTAAGAAAATACCTGCATAAACCACCCTTCGAGATAATATTATAATCGTGTAGTTTTCGGCAGGAAATTGTCCCGGCCGAAGGCCGATTCCTTCAAAATTACAGGCTCGCTATCGCTTGCCGGGAAATAATCGACTTCTAAATGGCACAAACATCTTATATCCAACAACGATAATCATAATTAAAATGTAAAACTTGCAAACTAAACAAACCAAAATTGGGACAAGGACAATATAAAGTCAAATCAAATGAAGGAGGAATAGAGACAACGATAATGATAAGGAATATATATATATATATATATATATATATATATATATATATATATATATATATATTCTGACATACGGAGCCCTGTATGTTAATTTAAGAGTTAGAATTAGAGTTCAAGGAGCCAAACTACCCAAGTGGTGAAGCAGACTAGCGAGCGAACGAGCGAGTGGGCAAACCATCTCGCCCCATACCAGCTCGCCCCATACCAGCTCGCCCCATACCTCGATGACCGATGCTATGACGTATGATCGACGCCAGGAGCTGTGAGTGGACGACACACCTGTTATGTGATTCGAGGAGCTATGATTGGAGCGCGCACCACCCGCCGCCTCCTGATTCGTTCCTACACCATCATTGTTTGGTATATAAGACCCGAGTTGTGGGCATTCAAATCAGTCTCATTTGGAGTTGGGGAAGGTGAACTTGCAGCTGGAGGAAGACGGGGTGAAGTATTATAATGGGATTGTGACTGTCAGTCAGATTATATAAATGTGTGTTAAGTGTGTTCGGTGTAAACACTTACGTTATGTTGGTTAGTGAGATATGTGATTGGGAATTAACGTGATGTGTTTAATGTGTGTAATGTGTTTAACTAATTAATTGGGAATTAACGTGAACGCTACTATTACGTGCTTAACTATTTAATTGCGAATTAACGTTAACGCTATTATTATGTACTTAACTATTTTAGTTGCCTAACTTGTGGACTAAAGCAACTCTTTAAGTAATTGGGTTATGATGAAAGTAATACTATTGTTTTATATTAATACTTACGAGTTCTTTCATTTTCTTTGAATTAAGCTTACATTGCTTAATGGTGCTTAGTACGGTGATGCTATTGTCTCGTATTAGTAATATCGCCTTAGACTAACATGGCTGTGTTAATATTACTTCTAGTGATTTCCTAAGCTGAAGAAAATTCTTTTGCTTCAAAATATTATATTTTGCTTTTCATATTATTTGAGTGAGACCTGAATCGAATCTATGAAACGATCCTGTAACTTTATTTACTCATAATCAAACCTCAATGTTACGTGGTTAAGAAATAAATTTAACTAATTATTAAATATATATCTAACTTTTTATGTGACTTTGATATTACTCCTGATGATAATAATAATATAATACTATTAACGTAAGACAAGAACCAAGAATAATTACATTAAATATAAATAAAAGGACATAGAAGAAAACTATCTATTCATTTAAAAAAAGGGTAAGAGACAGAAATATTCTTACTTTAATATTTATCTTTCAAGACTTTTTATAAATTAATAGTCCTTCTTTAGCTATATACTTATTCGGTTCATAACCATAGCCTACTAAGCTTCGGTTAAATAATATTCTTAATAAATACTACATGACTTTAATTAGTTTCAGTATTTTCATAATTAAAGAGTATCAGTCAATAAAGGATACCAAGTCCTAAGATCCAAAAGGAAAGGAAGCAACAACAGGAATTTATGTTATTAGATTTTACTTTTGTTTTGCCTTCAGCTGACTGATACCTTAATATATATCTCTGTGCTATCTAGATTCATCAAGTTAACCACTTGAGGATCAAGATACGTAACAATATATATATCAGAAGTGTGTATTCCGTAAGTTACCGGGACAACAGGAAATGGTGGACAAAGCGGCGGTAACAATATAAACTACCTGAGCCTGGGATTTGTGAGAGGTGTTGGCAGGGAGCTGGGCAGTAAAGGGGAGAGCTGGACTGGCTGGCTAGGCTCACACTCCATGATAGCCAAGGGTGTAACAGACTCATAACACACGCGACAAAGCCACTCCAACAGTTTCCTCTCTCTCCAACACCCCTTCTCCCCTCATAACACAGACAACAAAGCCACTCCAACAGCTTCCTCTCTCTCCCATCATAACACACAACAAAGAGACTACAACAGCTTAATCCTCTCTCTCCAAAATCCCTTCTCCCCTCATAACACACACAACAAAGCCACTACAGCAGCTTCCTCTCTCTCCAACACCCCTTCTCCCATTATAACACACACAACAAAGCCACTCCAGCAGCTTAATCCTCTCTCTCCAACACCCCTTCTTCCCTCATAACACACACAACAAAGCCACTCCAACAGCTTTCACTCTCTCTCCAAGGCCACTCCAACAGCTTCCTCTCTCTCCAACACCCCTTCTCCCATCATAACACACACAACAAAGCCATTCCAACAGCTTCCTTTCGCTCTCCAACACCCCTTCTCCCCTCATAACACACACAAGAAAGCCACTCCAACAGCTTCCTCTCTCTCTCTAACATCCCTTCTCCCTTCATAACACACACAACAAAGCCACTCCAACAGCTTCCTCTCTCTCTCCAACATCCCTTCTTCCCTCATAACACACACAACAAGGCCACTCCAACAGCTTCCTCTCTCTCCTCATAACACACACAACAAAGCCACTCCAACAGCTTCGTCTCTCTCTCTCTCTCCAACATCCCTTGTCCCCTCATAACACACACAACAAAGCCACTCCAACAGCTTCCTCTCTCTCCAACATCCCTCATTCTCCCCTCTCAACACATTACGGAGAGTAGATAAGAGGTGCCGTAGTAAAGGCTTATCCCTCAATACCTTCACTGGACCTGACTTGAAGAGTCGTATGCGGCACTATGGTAGGTAGAATTGAATATTATATATAATGTTGACACAAAATGTCTTAATCTTGGCAAACAAATGGGATGAAAGGTCATAAAATCGCCAAACTAATGGGCCGAACGTCTTAAAGTCTGAAAACTAACGGGGCTAAACACGAGAAAGAAAGGGGCCCAGAAAAACGACCCATCTCCCCTGCGGCATTTTTGTAGGTGGAATTGAACATTTCATATAATTTTAACACAAAGTCGAACGTTCAAGGAATATATAGAAACGTTCAATTTCCAGGATGAACGAGGATTAAGGGGAGGTATTTAGTTTGTTCCCTAGACCTCTATCAAGCTTAAAATTACACCCCCTTGAGTCCCTTTCAAGATAAATTTGTACATTTTTCGGTAGAAAAATTTCCCGGCCAAAGGCCGGTTCCTCTTAAATTACAGGCTCGCTATCGCTCGCCATGATAAAATCGACACCTGAATTGCACGAAAGGTCTTAATATGGAGTGAAAGTTCTTAAAATCGCTAAACTAATGGGGCAAAGGTTTTATAATATCAAAAGCAATGGGGCTAAACATGAGGGAGAAAGGGGTCAAGAAAAAAATCCCTCAAGTGGAGATCTCCCCTTAAGGGAAGTCATGCTGTACACACTGGGCAAGATAAACGTTTCAGTAAGTAGAACACACATTAACCCCTGCTGTGCCGACCACGTCTTTATAACTATACTCTGGCTACTCTTAGACGGTATTATTCAGTTTAAAAAGAGCCTCCAGCAATTATAACAGCTTTCGAAATACCTCACACACCCCTTTTTACTACCCTAGATCCTTCTTAAACTGCTTAAAATCGTTTAAATATAGCCTGATTATTGGAATAAGGTTAATTCATCAGTAATGTGTACTTGTTTGCATAGGACACACACACACACACACAGAGAAAGAGAGAGAGAGAGAGAGAGAGAGAGAGAGAGAGAGAGAAAGAGAGAGAGAGAGAAAGAGAGAGAGAGAGAGAGAGAGAGAGAGAGAGAGAGAGAGAGAGAGAGATAATATTATTGTAGTATTAATTGTCACACACAGTCTCTCCTCAGGATATTTAGAGAGATATCAGTAAGGAGAAGTGAACAAATAGTGACATGGTACCAGTACGATGCCTCACCCAATATCTAAAAGATCTCCAGTACCAGTTGCGATACTAAAAGAAAGAAGTAAATACCTCAATATAATGCAAAAGGTAAGGGGAATATGATAATATTGTATATATACAAGTTCTGCCTGTCCGTGGTTCAAGCTTACGTGAGGGTTGAAACATTTATTCATGTAACACATTTAAGATAAACAGTATATTGTATATTAAGGGGAGATCTCCACTTGAGGAATGTTTTTCTTGACCCCTTTCTCCCTCATGTTTATCCCCATTGCTTTTGATATTATAAAACGTTTGCCCCATTAGTTTAGCGATTTAAAGAACTTTCACCCCATATTAAGACCTTTCGTGCAATTCAGGTGTTGATTTTATCCTGGCGAGCGATAGCGAGCCTGTAATTTAAGAGGAACCGGCCTTTGGCCGGGAAATTTTTCTACCGAAAAATTTACAAATTTATCTTGAAAGGGACTCAAGGGGGTGTAATTTTAAGCTTGATAGAAGTCTAGGGAACAAACTAAATACCTCCCCTTAAGGTAACTCTCGAGCTTCCCTGGAGAATAATTACATTAAATAAATTCAACCTGAGTTACATGGTCATAACTGTAAAAAATCCCTTGTATGTGTATCCTGAAAAATGGGTCATGCTACTTGTTATGGAATGGAATATTTTCCTCGAGGTAAGATTTTCCCATCTGAAAATAAATAGAAATGGTTGGCTGGGTATTATACCGCTCACTGTGGTGGAGTGTGTTGTAGCATGGACTTACGTTCTGACTGTCCTTTATTCGATCCTGGGTGAGGGTCGACATATGTTTTATATTTATATATATATACTGTATATATATATATATATATATATATATATATATATATATATATATATATATATATATATATATATATATATATATATATATAATGTATAATTATATACTGTATATATATATCCTCCCCTTCCTCTTCCTCCTCCTCCAGGCCCCAGAGGAAGTATTATAAGAACTTACGAGGTGCCAGAGCCGAAGGCCTGAACACTACACAAGACTTTCCCGAGAATTTGGAGGAGAGGAGTGGAAGAGAAGCAGTCAGATAAGGAAGACGGCAGATAGAGAATGTATACAGGCATTTCGTGTGCGTAATATATTTCTACATTGCATACAGTGAGATCGCTAGCAGAATTATATATTAAAACGAATTATATGTTAACACGAATTATATACGAACACGAATTATATACAGTATATTAACACGAATTATATATCAACACGAATTATATATAAACACAAATTATATATTTACACGAATTATATATAAACACGAATTATATATAAACACGAATTATATATCAACACGAATTATATATAAACACAAATTATATATTTACACGAATTATATATAAACACGAATTATATATAAACACAAATTATATATTTACACGAATTATATATCAACACGAATTATATATCAACACGAATTATATATAAACACAAATTATATATTTACACGAATTATATATAAACACGAATTATACAGTTATTAATAAATTATATATTAACACAAATTATTAATACGAAATTCACGAAACGGGGGAAGCAAGTGAACATTTAAACACATATGTAGGGTTTAGTATGAGTGGAATAAAACTAAAGACTTTAATGAATATGTAAGTATGAAATAAGGGGATTCAGATGCAGGGAAAGCACATTTGAGTTGTTGTTGTTGTTGTTCCCCAAGCTGCCTGGCCGAACAGCCCCAAGGCCCTGAGCAAGGCCAAGGCCATAACCGAGCGCCCCCACAGAACCCTCCCCGCCGACCACAATAAAGCCTGGGTGACCGAAGCCACTCCATGGCGGGGAGCTGAGGAGGGTGCGGAAATGTCCGGGAAACCAAAGCCCCACCCAGGGCCCTGTGTCCCTCAGCAATTATGAAGAGAAAGTTGAGGGGCAAGGGAAAAATGTGACGCTTTGGCTTCCAATCTTGGTAGATTGGGAGGTCAATCCACGTTAGAGACGCCGTCACTTGAGATCTAGAAAATATATAAGTAAAAGGAACAGTCAGAGTAAGCTATGGGTATGGCAGAGATTGCTCAGTTCTCACTCTAATAGACCAGCCCATCACCACATGACTAGAACCCAATCCTCTCAGCATCAGCTAGGAAAGGCCCTAGAAAGCCGCCTTTGGCGGGGGGATAGCTTCCCTATTTCAACCCTTTTCGGGGTTGGGCACCCGCCGGCACATTTCAGTATATATTATATACTTAGGTAATTGACTAAGTAAAACGGAAAGCATAATAATATAAATAACACTGTGCAATTACATTAACTACCTTTATCATTCACAAAATGACCTAAATAGTCTAATTGAAATCAACGTATCATTTAATATATAATCATTTAATCTGTTTCGTATGAAAGGACCCGAAATGAAAAACTTACATCATGAATACACAAATAAATATATTATAATAGAGTACAAAGGAGTACAAAGGAAATCAAGCAACAACAGATCTAGTGAAGAGAGTTATTTGTGTAGGCGGTAAACTTAGATACAACTATAATTATGAAGAGGAATTAATTACGCCAACGATTAAGGGGAGATTTCCACTTGAGGGATTTTTTTCTGGACCCCTTTCTCTCTCATGTTTAGCCCCATTGCTTTTTAAATTTTAAGACGCTCGCCCCCTTTAGTTTGGCGATTTTAAGAACTTTCGCCACATTTCTGTCAATTTTAAGAACTTTCGTGCCATTTAGGTGTCGATTTTTTCCTGGCGAGCGATAGCGAGCCTGTAATTTGGGAGGAACCGGCCTTCGGCCGGGACATTTTTCTACCGAAAAATGTACAAATTTATCTTGAAAGGGGGTCTAGGGGGTGTAGTTTTAAGCTTGATGGAGTTCTAGGGAAGAAACTAAATACCTCCCCTTAACAAATAGTAACTTAATACAGTCAGAGGTAAGTGAACATTCCACTCAATTCAAAATTTCATCAAAATCATTATCCGAGGAAGAGTATTTATGATATCCTGTATCCGAACACACTAACACTACTACCACAGTTTGATATCCACGCTTGTATCCTAAATTACACGAGTTGGGGGCAAAAATAGTTCATTGCAAAAAATAGTTCATTGACCCAAGGTGTTTTCCTCCACCTTGTTATTGAAGCTTTCCTGTTTACACTTCTTCACCCTTAATCTACATTTAAATTGAAGCTCAGGTAAATTTGCCGTCGAAAACAGCGATTGCATTAACATACTGTATGAGGAAAAATAAATGAAAGTTAATTCAAATATATTTTGGAAATTATTTAAAAATGAGTGACATGATTAAATGTGAGAGAGAGAGAGAGAGAGAGAGAGAGAGAGAGAGAGAGAGAGAGAGAGAGATGGTGAGGGGGACATGGATACAAACAAATTGCAAATTCTGTTGTCTCTGATAAGCAGTCCCAATATAATTGTATTAAAGTCTTTAGCAGATATTTTCCACTCATCATAGGTACGGTAGGTCAGAAATCGTAAACCCTAACCTCTGTAACTCAAAAGAAGGCTAGAGCAAATGAGCTGTAAATGTCCACACCTATTCCCTAGCTGACCCTCCCTTATTGGTAGAAACAATAGCTCGATTACCCTAGTCGTTTATGAGTTATAGAGGTTAGTAGTCAAAATGTTTGGCCTACCTATAATGAACGGACTATAGAAACTTCTTATAAGGACGAGGAGAGTGAAGGATCCGTACAGAAGGTACCCTAGAAACTCTAAGGGTTAGCCATGATGGATTGTAGGAGAATAAATATAGTCAGCAAAATTAATACTTCACACACACTCTCTCACACACACACACACTGTGGTCCAGTCGGTTAAGGCGCTGTGTTTCGTGCTGATCACAAGGGGCCGGGGCGAGGGTTCGAATCCACCAGAATCCTAAAGTTTTTTTCGGCCATAGCGACGGAGATAATTGTATCCTGGTACCTCCCTAACCAAGCTGATATCAGCCTGTGTTAGCCTACACATCTTCTCACCAATACAAAGTGTATCTGCGTATATACAGCACTTGGTGGGAAGCCAGGCACCTCACGGTTGCCAAAGGTCGCATGAGACCTCGTAGTTAAGGTAGAATAAGTATTGTACTGTACCTAGGTTTAAGAAAAACTCTGTAGATTTTCAGCCTCAAGGCTGTAATGAACAATAAACCGACATTTATTAGTAATATTATTATTTACACACACACTCCCACTCATTCTCACACACTCTATCTATCTATATATATCTATCTACCTATCTATCTATCTATCTATCTATCTATCTATCTATCTATCTATCTGTATCTATTTAGGGTTAGCCACCACAAATTATGGTTGGTATGAAGTTATCCCTCTGTGGTGGTGATAAACTTGTCTGATGAGACCAGTTAGGCTCAAGGTGGCTGGGTAATAATGTAGAGAGAAACTATATTGATCAGATGTGTGTGAATTTGTATTTTGATTTTATGTGTTCATTGTTTTGTGTTGTGTTGTCCCTATTCTGGCTCTGTTTTGAGTCGGCCAACCCCCCCAAAAAAAGAAAAAAGAACAGGAAAAGAGGGAAAAAGGAAGGAAAACAATGGGAAAAGTGGGGATTGGACAGTACACATGATTAAATAGATACATTTACCAAACCCTACAGTAGTAATAACATTGGTACAAGTGCTTGCATGTGTTACAGCGTATAATGTTCTCGCAGGTTTGTATGTAGGTTGAAGATGGCTCGCCTTTTATGATAATAATAATGACAGTGATAATGTAACGCCATTTATCCTCGCTGTTACTTAGCATTAATTTCTTCTGTACCGACGAACATTGTATTTATTTTATTCTAGCTATATTTAGACAATTTTGTGTAGTTAAGAAGGATCTGTGGTAGTCAAAATGGCTAAGTAAGATAGTTCGAAGCCTGTTAAATGCTGGAGGCCCTTTGTAAACTGACTATAATCGTCTAATAGTAGCCAGCATAAAGATAAAAGGACGGCATCGGTACAGATGGGGTTAACCAATTTTGCTCCCTAGACTTCTATCAAGCTTTTAGAAACACCTCCAAGACCCCCCCCCCCCTTCGAGATAATTGTGTACATTCTTCGGTAAAAACAAATCCTGGCCAAAGGGTGGTTCCTTCTAAATTTTAGGCCATCTATGGCTCGCCTGAATAAAAATCAAGACCTGAATGACACGAAAGGTCTTAATATTGGCAACGCAATAGGGCCAGAGGTGTAAAATCTCAAAGTTATGGGGCTAAGCATGAGGAGAAAGGGTTTCCAGAAAAAAAATACTCCCCTTAACCCCTTCATTACCGGTGACGTCCTTTTCATTACATTCTGGCAACTATTAGACGACTTTATCTAGTATAAAAGGCCTCCAGCAACTAACAGGCTTCGAACTATCTCACTTAACCCTTTCTACTACCTCAGATCCTTCTTTAACGGGACAAAATCGTTAAATGCACCAAGAAAAACAAATTAAGACATCGCGGGTATTGAAGGGGTTAAAATATCTCTAAAGTTCTCCCCACCCTCTGTCCACGGTTCATGTCTTGGTCCCTGTACAGTCGGCCTAATAAGTGATGTCTCAACACCAATTATGTGTTGATTAATAATGGGTATCAGCAATATTTACACATGATTTGTTCTTTTCGAGTGAGATATACCAACATGTTCCTACACATACCCACCCTATTCAACATCTGACAGACATTAACACAGCACAGAGTAAGCCAAACGTAATGACAGCTGAGACATGACTTATTAGCGCCAACGTACACCTTCCCCAATCACCCTGTTGATCAAGCCTCCCCTCACCCTCCATCACCAGTCTCACTACTCTCCCCCTCACACTCTGCACCCTTCTCGCCTTGACTTTAATCCTTCATATCCAAAGTTAGGCTGGCTCTCTGGATCTCTCTCTCTCTCTCTCTCGTGGCTTGGCGGTCAATAAACTTCCGTAGCAATCTGTGTGCAAAAATATCGAGCAATTTATAACCAGGCTAACCTATACGTACAGGAAACGTTATTAAGGGGGCACTACTCACTTGTTATGGACCTCCTTCTCCCTCGTGTTTAGCATATTAGTTTTGAGATTTTAAGACGTTCCTTCCATTAGTTTGGCGATTTTAATACCTTTCGCCCCATTTCGTTGTCAACGTCAAGACCTTTCGTGCCAATTAGATGTCGATTTTTTCCTGGCGAGCGATAGCGAGCCTGTAATTTTAAGAGGAACCGGCCTTCGGCCGGGACATTTTTCTATCGAAAAATGTACAAATTTATCTTGAAGGGGGGTCTAGGGAGTGTTTTGTTTAGCTTGATGGAGGTCTAGCGAGAAAACTAAAAAATAAATGAATAAATTAACTAATAGCCCAAACAAACGGTCACTATCCCCTTAAGGACTTTATGGCTCGCGTATGTATGCGAAGCCCATTTTTCACAACCAAATGTTCTGGTGAACGAATATTTTTGAAAACCAAATGTCCTCTAAATATATAAAAGGTATTTGAAATGTACACTAGGAAAATATCATGGTATCCCCTTCAGCGCGATGACGTAATTTCCATCATATGCCGGTTGCCATTAGACGATTTTCTTTAGTTTATAATCCACCTCTAGGACTCAAAGGGGTAAAAACATTCTCAATATACCCACCGAATAGCATAAGTTCTTCTTAAACTGCATAACATCATCTAATGCTAGCCAGATTCAGGGGTAAAAAGACCGCGGCATCGTGCTGAAGGGGTTAATGGAAAAAGCACTGGCGTAATACATGTGAAGAATTAAGTCAGTGTATTAAAACACATTAATGTTTAAATATCAGTTCTGTATTCATGTGTAGTGTACGGTCGCGCTAATAAGTCATATCCCAGCTGTCATTACGTTTGGCTTGTTCTGTGCTGTATTAATATCTGTCAGATGTTGAATACGGTGGGTAAGTGTAGGAACATGTTTGTATATTTCACTCGATATAAAGAAATGAAGCTTAGATATTGCTGATACCAATTATTGATCAAAACATAGTTGGTGCCGAGACATCACTTATTAGCGCGACTTTACATATAACGTTATAGAGGTTTGTAATTCGAATTCTGTTGGTGTCTCAGTTTATTTCTATTATTGTATTCTCTATTCATTTACCATTCTTGTCTTCATGCTGAATTAGTATGGTTTATATTGTAATCTGAGTGTTAATGAATATGTGTCAAACAGGAAATGTATGAAATTGTGCTCCATACTTTGTATGTAAAAGTCTGAGCTTAATAAATGTATTATTATTATTATTATTATTATTATTATTATTATTATTAATTATTATTATTATTAATTATTATTATTATTATTATTATTATTAGAGTTTTGGCCTACTTAGAATAAACAGACTATAGTTACTGTCTTACACATCATAATTGTTCTCAAGCCTTAATTAATTCATACATATTATTTATTTTCTCATCCGCCCTTTCAAAACCTCCTATTCTCGTCCCTGTCTTTATTCCTCTCCATCATCGCTGGGGTCTCTTCATCCCAGACAATTTCACCTCTAATTTTCTCCCGCCTCGGTCTCCCAAAATTGTTTACTCCACTTGGGATATTTCAGAGACTCATTTGCTCCCAACTCGTCTTCAAGAATTATCGATCCCGTGTTATGAGACGAGGATGAGCCAGAGTAAAGCCGGTATCACACGAGCGCTTTTTCCCTCGACATTTATCCTTAACACTGGTCTGCCAGCTTATGAGGTTAACGTTTATAATATTTCTGCTACCTAAATTCATCTATCATCAGTCAAGTTTCCGATACCAGTAGAAAATAGTCCAGAAATGTGGCCAGAATTTTTTGGATTATCGAATGTTGACTATAAAAGCTCTTGTGTGATACCGGCTAAGGGGAGGCAGATCGTTTGTTTGGTCTATTAATGCATGTATTCATATATGTTTATAGTTTCCTCCCTAGACCTAAATCAAGCTTAGAAAAACTCCCCCTAGACCCCCCTTTAAGATAAATTTGTACATTTTTCGGTAGAAAAATTTCCCGGCCGAAGGCCGGCTTCTCTTAAAATTGCAGGTTCGCTTTCGCTCGCCAGGAAAAAATCGACAACTAAATGGCAGGAAAGGTCTTCAAATTAAGAACGAAATGGGGCGAGAGGTGATAAAATCGCCAAACTGATGGGCCGAACGTCTTATAATCTCAAAACTAGTGGGGCTAAACATTAGGGAGAAGGGGGTCTAGAAAAACGGTCTGCCTCCCCTTGAGTAACGAATGAGGGGGTGGAGGTAAAGTGGATAAACGTGAATTAACCTTTGGAAGATTATGACCTATTTTGACACTTTATTCTGGCTATCATTAGACGATTTTCTACCGCTTAGGAAGGATCTGTGGGAGTTATAAGGGTAAAGACTATCTCAATATAAGGGTAAAGACTATCTCAATATAAGGGTAAAGACTATCTCAATATAAGGGTAAAGACTATCTCAATATAAGGGTAAAGACTATCTCAACATAAGGGTAAAGACTATCTCAATATAAGGGGAAAGACTATCTCAATATAAGGGGAAAGACTATCTCAATATAAGGGGAAAGACTATCTCAATATAAGGGGAAAGACTATCTCAATATAAGGGGAAAGACTATCTCAATATAAGGGTAAAGACTATCTCAATATAAGGGTAAAGACTATCTCAATTAACCCTCTGACTTCCATATACCCTTCCTAATCAGAAGAGAATCGTCTAATAATCGCCAGAAAACGGAACAGAAATGCATCTCCTTATATTCCAAGGGTTAATTAATGATGTGTTGTGAGTACATGTGTAAACAATATGACAATTATAAGACAAAGTAACATACTGTTCATAATAAAAAATATATTATATAAACAGATCCGCTCAATAACACTGTAATTCCTTTAATTGACTTCACTAGTTAGGTTTATTTGTAAATTAATTGATGGGTTGGTGAAAACAAATATGAGTTTAAATGTAAAAAGTTATCACACACAAACACAAACACAAACACATTCTAACACACACACACACATTCCAACACCCTCACACCCACACGCATACACACACACACCCACAAGCTGCAGTCTAAAGTTCAGAAACTTTTAATTGGCAACTGTTAACTTACTTAAGGGAGCCCACCTCGCTTTTTTTCTCTTTCTCTCCCTCTCTCTTTGGCTTGTATCCATTCGGCCCCATTCACCCTACTGTTTTAAGACGTGTATCCCCATCCAGGTGTCAATATTTTCCTGGCGAGCGGTAGCGAGATAGCATATATATATATTTTTGTTTTGACAGCATGCTAAATTTGTAAATGTTTCGATAGAAAAATTTCTCCGGCGAAGCCGGATTTCTCCATACAACGCTGGCTCGCTATCGCTCGCCAGGAAGAAATCGACACCTGGATGGGGATACACGCCTTAAAACAGTTGGCTGAATGCGGCCGAATGGATACAAGCCAGGGAAAAAAAAGGAGAGCAAGAGAAAAAAATCCGGTGAGCCCCCTTAACGTGTTTATGGTGACGCTATATCGTCTGCTTGGGGGTGCCTACCCCCTGTCATATATACACGTACTTTATTGTCTAACTGGATACAATCATATATAACAATAAACATACATTATAAACAACACCGTAGTAGATATTATAAACAACACCGTAGTAGATATTATAAACAACACCGTAGTAGATATTATAAACAACACCGTAGTAGATATTATAAACAACACCGTAGTAGATATTATACACATGTCTCTCTTTCAACTATGGGGGAGGCACTCGCTATAGGCAGTTCTGCCTTTTGCCTCCCTCAATCACATAGAACAAATATATATAATGCGGTCATAATGTAGGGGCTAAACATGAAGTATAGATCAAACTTTGCAGTTATTTGCTGAAAGGGCTTGATTAATTATTATATGGGCCATGCACACATTACAGTATAATTATTATATGGACCATGCACACATTACAGTATAATTATCATATGGGCCATGCACACATTACAGTATAATTATTATATGGACCATGCACACATTACAGTATAATTATCATATGGGCCATGCACACATTACAGTATAATTATTATATGGACCATGCACACATTACAGTATAATTATCATATGGGCCATGCACACATTACAGTATAATTATCATATGGACCATGCTCACATTACAGTATAATTATCATATGGGCCATGCACACATTACAGTATAATTATCATATGGGCCATGCACACATTACAGTATAATTATTATATGGACCATGCACACATTACAGTATAATTATCATATGGGCCATGCACACATTACAGTATAATTATCATATGGACCATGCTCACATTACAGTATAATTATCATATGGGCCATGCACACATTACAGTATAATTATCATATGGACCATGCTCACATTACAGTATAATTATTATATGGGCCATGCACACATTACAGTATAATTATCATATGGGCCATGCACACATTACAGTATAATTATCATATGGACCATGCACACATTACAGTATAATTATTATATGGGCCATGCTCACATTACAGTATAATTATTATATGGGCCATGCACACATTACAGTATAATTATTATATGGGTCATGCTCACATTACAGTATAATTATTATATGGGCCATGCACACATTACAGTATAATTATTATATGGGCCATGCACACATTGCAGTATAATTTCATGGATCATAAGGGTCAGAATAGTGTTATTCTGGCCCTTATGAGCCAAATGCCAAACAGCGAGATAAGGAAATAACATTGTTGGAGAGGTATATTAGGCTAGATACCGGAAACCCTGGGAAGAGATAGAGTTAGGGAGATCAATACACTTGTTGTTGACGAAGGAGGTTTTGGCAAGCCGGAGAGCAGATTTGGCTTGATTCCAGCAGAAACACAAGAAGTACTAGATTCTATAGCTTGAAGGCGACAGTACTGCTTCAATGCTTCCTCCTTATTGTAGACAGCAGTTGAGCAAGCATGAGTACACCAATATTTGTTTGCTGTCGATTAAGGGGAGGCAGACCGTTTTTCTGGACCCCCTTCTCCCTAATGTTTAGCCCCACTATTTTTGAGATTATAGGACGTTCGGTCCATTAGTTTGGCGATTTTAACACCTTTGGCCCCATTTCGTTGCCAATTTTAAGACCTTTCGTGCCATTTAGGTGTCGATGATTTCCAGGCGAGCGATAGCAAGCCTGCAATTTTAAGAAGACACGGCCTTCGGCCGGGACATTTTTCTACCGAAAAATGTACAAATGTATCTTGAAGGGGGGTCTAGGGAGTGTTCTTCTAAGTTTGATGGAGGTCTAGGGAGGAAACTAAACAAAAAATATGAATAAATTAAATATTAGACCAAAACAAACGGTCAGTCTCCCCGGGCTTAAGAGATAGAAAAAGGCATGTCTGTCTCCATGCCCGAGTAGCCCCAGTAGTTGCGGGGACTCGGGTCTCTCCGCCACAGATGCACGCATTGTGTTTCCATGTCTAGGAACACGGAAAGGAACAGGACTTATGGGACCAACTGTACATGTGTTTATACATGGGAAACTATACCTATAACAACGTAAGTACACCACCGCTCCATCCCAACCATATAGTAATTAAGGGGATATTTCCACTTCAGAGAATAGTTTCTGGACTCCTTTCTCTCCCATGCTTAGCCTCATTGCTTTTGAGATTTTAAGACGTTCGCCCAATTACTTTGGCGATTTTAAGAACTTTCGCCCTATTTCTGTCAATTGTAAGACCATTCGTGCCATTTAGGTGTCGATTTTTTCCTGGCGAGCGATAGCGAGCCTGTAGTTAAAGAAGAACCGGCCTTCGGCCGGGACATTTTTCTACCGAAAAATGTACATATTTCTCTTGAAAGGGGGTCTAGGGTGTGTCATTATAAGCTTGATGGAGGGCTAGGGAACAAACTATTAACCTCCTCATAAATATTAAAATGTTCAATGCAGCTCCCGGATTGTCAGAGTCATAAAACATTTAACCTGAATTATTAATGATAAGGCCATTCCCTCAACGTGAATATTATATTAGCCAGTAAATGATTCCCAGAAAACAAATATATAATCCATTTCAGAATATTATGATTTGATGAACTTTATCAGCTTCACCGCTCTAGTAAATATGAACACAAAGTATTTTTCAATGGTTTAGTAATGATTATAGTAATAATTATAGTGTTTAAATGACGTTTGTTAAAAATTAAACTTCATATCCAGTTAATTAATAGAACAAGCTAATTATCCGAAGCATCCTGGATATGTGACCGATTTATTTATTATAATATCTATCCATCTATCTTATCTATATACATATACATATACATATAGATTTAAACGCCCCTGAACGATGCCACCGAGTTATATATTACTATATACTGTGAGCAAGGCTGGCAGTACGGAATATATGCTATATATATATATATATATATATATATATATATATATATATATATATATATATATATATATATATATATATATATATATATATATATATATATATATATATATACTGTATATATATATATATATATATATATATATATATATATATATATATATATATATATATATATATACTGTATATATATATATATATATATATATATATATATATATATATATATAGTACGGAATTTGGTACGGCATCGGTCATATATAACTGGAGATGGAACAGCACCCTAAGGAACGACGGAATTGATAGGTTAAGGGGAGGTATTTAGTTTGTTCCCTACTTTTTCATCAAGCTTAAAATTACACCCCCCAGACCCCCTTTCAAGATAAATTTGTACATTTTTCGGTAGAAAAATGTCCTGGCCGGAGGCCGGTTGCTCTTAAATTACAGGCTCGCTATCGCTCGCCAGGAAAAAATCGACACCTTAACGGCACGAAAGGTCTTAAAATTGACAGAAATGGGGCAAAATGTCTTAAAATATCCAAACTACTATGGCGAAGGTCTTAAAATCTCAAAAGCAATGGGGCTAAACATGAGGGAGAAAGGGGTAAAGAAAATAATCCCTCAAGTGGAAATCTCCCCTTAAGGAAGTGAGCGATGACCGTCCACTATCGCAGCTATGGAACGACCAAAAGAAATTAGATATAAAGGCAATGAACACAGCAATGGTTTAACTTTACCTGTATGTGTGTGTGTGTGTGTGTGTGTGTGTGTGTGTGTGTGTGTGTGTGTGGTAATGTTAACTGCGGAACTATGTTTGCAAATTTACCACAGTTAATGCTTTCAGATCAGTTCACACCTGATATTTTGTGTAAAATCATTCATGATATTATGGCTGCTTATTGATAGTTATTCGGACGATCAAAGGCGCGGAGGATATTCAGTGTTTGCATATATTGCATACTGTGTTATATATATTCAGTGTTTGCATATATTGCATATTGTGTTATATATATTCAGTGTTTGCATATATTGCATACTGTGTTATATATATTCAGTGTTTGCATATATTGCATACTGTGTTATATATATTCAGTGTTTGCATATATTGCATACTGTGTTATATATATTTGGTAAGGGTTTGTTTGTGGACTACAGTTTTCACTTATTTTGTAAGCTCAGACTGTGAGATCTGCATTGCTTGTTGGAAAACTATAATTACACTATGTATTAATTTTACGATGTATTCTGTGGTCAATAAAGTATCTATCTATCTATCTATATGTGTGTGTGTGTGTGTGTGTGTGTGTGAGAGGTAATGTTAAATGGGGACCTATGTTTACGTGAAGGGTACTGGCAAAGGGTACTGGGTAGAGTGTACTGGCAATTATTTCCAACTATTACGCTGGGTACGAACTCTCAGCTGTGACCCGTACAACAGTATAATTGGTTTAGGGACCACACGGAATTGCCTAAACTATATTGTTGTTTTTCACCACTGGCTTAAGGGGGGTCACCGGCTTTTTTTCTCTGTCTCTCCTTTTCTCTCTTTCTCTGGCTTGTATCCAGTCAGCCCCATTCAGCCAACTGTTTTAAGACGTTTATCCCAATCAGATGTCGATTATTTCCTGGCGAGCGATAGCGAGCCAGCATTGTATGGAGAAATCCGGCTTGGTCGGAGAAATTTTTCTATCGAAAAATGTACAAATTTAGCTTGCTGTCAAAACAAAAAATATATATGCTGGCTCGCTACCGTTTGCCAGGAAAATATTGACACCTGGATGGGAGTAAACGTCTTAAAACAGTAGGCTGGATGGGGACGAGTAGATACAAGTCAGAGAAAAAGAGAAAAGGAGAGAACAAAAATAGCCTGTGACCCCCCCCTTAAAAACAGAACAATGTATATATAAGGTTACGATACACACACACTATTTCCATATTTACAAGGTTACAACACAAGATAATTATACAGTATATTTGGAATTCAATTCGCAAAACTAAATTATATTTTTGCATAGGTCACAATGTCTGTGTTTCTTTTCCAAAATCTTTTAGCATCCGGTTGGTTATATAAATATTTCGTATTCTATTTATTGTCTGGATATATAACATTTCATAAAATGGACTTAGACACGTTTTACTTTGATTTATTGGGCATTGGGTCTTGAGTCGGCCACCCCCAAGAAAATAAATAAAAATAAAATAGAATAAAATAGAAAATAAAAAATAGGAAAAATGGGGATTGGGCCTGAGCATATAGATAGATAGATAGATAGATAGAGGGAAAGATGACGTGCACTTACAATTATGAAGCTGAAAATCTGTCCTCTAACATATAATTACACTGTAATAACATAATTTACCACTTGCGAGTTCCAGGCTAGTAGATAGTTGGAGCCATGAACATCAATAGTTAACAAGATATGCAATACTAATGTAGGTTTCTAATGGATAGAATGTATGCTAACTTTGATTTTATGTGTATTTATAAAAGTACTGTTATGCATTTTAGCTGGTAATTCCGCTAAATATCGAAGTCTGTAGCTCCAACAACAAAATGAGGCGAAAGGTCTCAAAATCGCCAAACTAACGGAACGAACGTCTTAAAACCTCAAAACTAATATGCTAAACATGAGGGAGAAGGGGGTCCAGAAAGAGCGAATACTAACCCCCTTAACCCTATAGCCATGGGAAGGGTAGGATAGGCTATGGACACAGAACATATATATAGTTTTTTCTGGACCCCCGTCGCCCCCTCGTGTTTAGCATATTAGCATATTACACTAGACGATTTTATTCAGTTTCAAAAGAACCTCTAGCAATTAACAGGCTTCAAACTATCTCACTTAACCCTTTTTACTACCACAGATCCTTCCTAAACTGCGCAAAATCCTCTAAATCTAGCTAGAATATAACTAAAAGGACGTCACCGGTACAGAAGGGGTTAACATAATAATAAAATCCCGAACTTGACATTTAAATTTGAGATTCTTGTTTGTTTTTGTATAATAAGTATGTACAGTTTCCGGCATAAGTGCTGTCCCTCGTAGTGGTCTTATGAATGCAAGTAAAATTACTATGGATGCATTGCCATTGTGGTTTCCTTTGATTATCAGTGACTAATCAGATGATCTATCCACTGCATATGCAACTACACTCGTAAATCAATCATGCGTATTATAGTTCCACATATAAGATCACGGGGAGGAACAGAACATGTGTACATATAAGGTGATATCAAATACATATATAGATATCATAATCCCAAAAGGGTTAATGTTATGGCTGAGCTGTGAGGTTTATGAGTGAAAGTGGTGCGTTATGGGAGGAGGGGCACCGGTTGACAGATGGAAGAGGAACAGACAGATCCGAGTACGAGAGCGAGAAAGAGAGAGTGAGAGTGAGTGTCTTTGTGTGTGAGGGGGAGGGGGGAGGCGTCTCATATAATACTGTAGTCCCATAATTAATATGGATCGTATTGGATATGATCAAGGAGACAAAGACGAGAGAGAGAGAGAGTGAGAGTGAGTGTCTGTATGTGTGTGTGTGTATGTGTGTGTGTGTGTGTGTGTGTGTGAGGAAAGGGGGGTGGAGGGGGGAGGCATCTCATAAATACTCACATAATTAATATGGATTGTATTGGATATGATCAAGGAGACAAAGACGAGGGAGAGAGAGAGTGAGAGTGAGTGTCTGTATGTGTGTGTGTGTGTGTGTGTGAGGAAAGGGGGGTGGAGGGGGGAGGCATCTCATAAATACTCACATAATTAATATGGATTGTATTGGATATGATCAAGAAGACAATAACGAGTTCTCATCATCATCATCAAGAAATTAATACCTCTGAATAAAGGGAATGTTCTCTCTCATTACCACTAACGACACAAACTTAAATCATCTCCCTCCCACCAAATTCAGAGAACCTTTTTATCTTGATTTTCTATTCCTGTGTGTTGCAATATTAGTATTATTTTAGGGGATCATTATCATTGTTATTTTATTTTATTTGTATTTATGTATTTTTGTTATTTCCCTTCATCACATTCTAACATGTTCCCCACTGATTCATGATACTACAGTTGGTCTACAGACACACACACACACACACAGACACACAAAAAAAAAAAAAAACACACACACACACACACACTAGATACTGTATAATACACCATTTACCCTTTGCAATGCGTTTTCCTAACGGTATGTTCAAAATAAAAGCAAGGTGTTCTTGATGTGATAGATAGATAGATAGATAGATAGATAGATACATAGATAGATAGATAGATAGATATCAATGATAAAGGCCACTTAATTATTTGAAAAAAAAAATGAATAGCTCAAAATTGTTATCACATAATTGGCCATAAAATGAGTAATGACGCTCACAATTCACGTCAAATGTAATTTCTTCTGAATATATGAATCCACCAAGGGGCAATTGATATATGAATCCACCAAGGGGCAATTGATATATGAATCCACCAAGGGGCAATTGATATATGAATCCACCAAGGGGCAATTGATATATGAATCCACCAAGGGGCAATTGATATATGAATCCACCAAGGGGCAATTGATATATGAATCCACCAAGGGGCAATTGATATATGAATCCACCAAGGGGCAATTGATATATGAATCCACCAAGGGGCAATTGATATATGAATCCACCAAGGGGCAATTGATATATGAATCCACCAAGGGGCATTGATATATGAATCCACCAAGGGGCAATTGATATATGAATCCACCAAGGGTCAATTGATATATGAATCCACCAAGGGGCAATTGATATATGAATCCACCAAGGGGCAATTGATATATGTCAATATTATTCTCAGCTATTGCTAAATTCATTATTTATGTTTTCATTATGTCTGTATTCCTCGGGCTCTCGACAGCAACACGCAGTGCATAAAAGTGATATTGCAATGGTGTCTCGTTTATAACATACTTTATAAGATAGCTATTGTAATATACAGGATACATGTAGTGAGCCCTAGCATAAGTAAAAGACGCTGATTTTCTTAGCAAATCATAAACACATGGTTCAGAGAGTAGTCACATTATCACTAAACATATACAACGTACAATTACAAATAGATTTTGCGACTAAAAACGTTTATACTAAATCAACAATAGTCATATAGTTGGCCGAACAGCATATATAGGAAAACAAAAGCCGAATAAGAGAGAAGAAAATAAATACACAGGCAAAGAGAAGAAAGGAGAGGAAATTAGAGAAGGGACAGCAACAACAAGAAATACGCTGCGGTAAAGAAAATGGAAGGGTGCGGTATAGAAAATGGAAGGGTGCGGTAAAGAAAATGGAAGGGTGTGGTAAAGAAAATGGAAGGGTGCGGTAAAGAAAATGGAAGGGTGCGGTAAAGAAAATGGAAGGGTGCGGTAAAGAAAATGGAAGGGTGCGGTAGAGATAATGGAAGGGTGCGGTAAAGAAAATGGAAGGGTGCGGTAAAGAAAATGGAAGGGTGTGGTAAGGAAAATGGAAGGGTGCGAGAAAGAATAATGCTATGATATGCAGAACAAACACACTGAAGAAATAGAAGAACGAAAATGAAACAATTAAGATAAAAACCACATAATAAAATTAGCAATACACATAAAGGCTATTTGTATACTGAATTCAAATAGCATTTTGTACACAATAATACATGTTAAAGGTATTTTTATTAGAACTGCATCTGTAATGTAATATGTTGAAGGATATTATTATTTAGATAGTGTGGAGAAATGCATGCTCCCCACCAGTCATGCACTGTCTACCGTGTTAGTGGTGAAGTGATTACTGTAGATGTTTCAGTAACTTACGTGTGTCATTATTTTCTCAATATTCCCATGTTTGATGACAAAAAAAAATTAAAAATCAGTTTGGTTGTCATAAAGACAAGTTTCATAATTCACGGTGAACTTTATGGAATCAAAGACGAGAAAGTTGGCCAATTGCCTGTGATCCCAACTTTAACAAGCTGGAAGTTGTAATCGGTGCTTCTCAGGCGCCACCAAAGCCTAAAGCCGGTATCACACGAGCACTTTTTCCCTCAACATTAACCTCATCACTGGTCTGCCAGCTTATGAGGTTAACATGTATAATAATTGGGTCACCTTAATTCATCTTCCATCAGTCTAGTTTCCCATACCAGTGTAAAATATTTCAGAAATGCTTCCAGAAAAATGTTGATCATCGAATGTTGACTATAAAAGCTCTCGTGTGGTACCGGCTTAAGGGGAGATGGGCCGTTTTTCTGGACCTTCTTTTCCCTCATGCTTAGCCCCACTAGTTTTGATATTTTAAGACGTTCGGCCCATTAGTTTGGCGATTTTAACACCTTTCGCTCCATTTCGTTGTCAATGTTAAGACCTTTCGTGCCATTTAGGTGTCGAATATTTCCTGGCGAGCTATAGCGAGCCTGCAATTTTAAGAGGATCCGGCCTTCGACCGGGAAATTTTTCTACCGAAAAATGTACAAATTTATCTTGATTTTTCTAAGCTTGATGGAGGTCTAGGGAGGAAACTTAAAAACATATGAATACATGAATTAATAGACCAAACAAACGGTCAGTCTCCCCTTAAGGGATTCGAGTGTGTTTATTATTATATCAGTAACGAAATATTAACCCCTTCTGTACCGGCGACGTCTTTTTAATTGTATTATACCTATATTTAGACGACTTTATGCTGTTTAAGAAGGATCTGTGGTAGTGAAAAGGGTTAAGTAAGATAGTTCGAAACCTGTTTATTGCTGGAGGCCCTTTTTAGAATGAATATAATTATCTAATCGTAGCCAAAAAAAATAAAAAGACGTCGCCGGTACAGAAGGGGTTAATTTAGTTTGAAATATTTGTATATAACCAAGAAGTTGTGTGTTTTCGAGCAAATGACAAAGCAAGTCCCATACCAGTACGTTCATCTACCCAATATACACACTGGGAATATCTTATATACACACTGGGAATATCTACCCAATATACACACTGGGAATATCTAGCCAATATACACACTGGGAATATCTACCCAATATACACACTGGGAATATGTAGCCAATATACACATTGGGAATATCTACCCAATATACACACTGGGAATATCTACCCAATATACACACTGGGAATATCTACCCAATATACACACTGGGAATATCTACCCAATATACACACTGGGATATCTACCCAATATACACACTGGGAATATCTACCCAATATACACACTGGGAATATCTACCCAATATACACACTGGGAATATCTACCCAATATACACACTGGGAATATCTACCCAACATACACACTGGGAATATCTACCCAATATACACACTGGGAATATCTACCCAATATACACAATGGGAATATCTACCCAATATACACACTGGGAATATCTACCCAATATACACACTGGGAATATCTACCCAATATACACACTGGGAATATCTACCCAATATACACACTGGGAATATCTACCCAATATACACACTGGGAATATCTACCCAATATACACACTGGGAATATCTACCCAATATACACACTGGGAATATCTACCCAATATACACACTGGGAATATCTAGCTAGACTTTGATACCAAGATTCTGAATTGGTAGAATGAGGTGGTACTTTACAACCCATAATGCTATAGCAGTTTAATAGAAGGCCACTCTATCCACGTACGATACACCAATTGTATTTATTCAAGATAAATTTGTACATATTTCGGTAGAAAAATATCCCGGCCGATGGCCGGTTCCTCTTAAAATCTCAGGCCCGCCAGGATAAAATCGACACCTAAATGGCACGTAAGGACTTAAAATTGACAAACGAAATGGGGCGAAAGGTGCTAAAACCGCCAAACTAATGGGTCGAACGTCTTATAATCTCAAAACCAATGGGGCTCAACACGAGGGTGAAAGGGGGCCCAGAAAACCAGCCCATCTACCCTTGTATCAAACCCGGAAGGTCTATATAGTCATATATACTGTATGTATGCATTACTTAGCATATTAATTACCGTGCGCTCTCCACTACCTCCCGCGTATACCTGTTCTGACTTCCGCAATAGAGATGATTAACCCCTTCTCTACCGGCGAGGTCCTTTTAACTTTATTCTGGCTACTATTAGACAATTTTACTAATTTTCTTAAGGGCCTCCGACAATTAACAGGCTTCGAACTATCTCACTTAACCCTTTTTACCACTACAGATCCTTCTCAAACTGCACACAATCGTCTAAATATAGCTAGAGAAAAATGAAAAAGACGTCGCGGTATAGAAGGGGTTAAGGGGGGGATGGGCGGATTAATTTGGGTTAACGAAGCAATGTTAATGCTACTTCGGGCCAACAAACAAATACTCACAGAAAAATCTCGCTAATGATGAACATTTAGGACAAAACACGTAATGTATAGGGACAACTGTTTTAGCGATCAAGGTATTGTGTGAACGTGACTTATTGGGAGTTGTCGAGATTATGAGTTATGATGTCGACGGTAAAAATGTGCAAATGGTTTTAGTGGTGTGATGTGTGGATGGTGTTGATGTATAGTAAGTGGTGTTGGTATTATATGTAAGTGATGTTAGTGGTATGTATGTGCAAGTGGTGTCAGTGGTATATTGTGCAAATTGATGTATAGTATAGGTGGTGTTGTTGTTGTTGTTGTTGTTCCCCAAGCTGCCTGGCCGAACAGCCCCAAGGCCCCGAGTAAGGCCAAGGCCCTAACCGGGCGCCCCCACAGAACCCTCCCTGCCGACCACAATAAAGCCTGGGTGACCGAAGCCACTCCATGGCGGGTGGTGTTGGTATAATGTGTAAGTGGTGGTTGTGGTATAATATGCAAGTGGTGCCTGTGGTGTGATGTGTAAGTGGTGGTTGTGGTATAATATGCAAGTGGTGCCTGTGGTGTGATGTGTAAGTGGTGGTTGTGGTATAATATGCAAGTGGTGCCTGTGGTATGATGTGTAAGTGGTGGTTGTGGTATAATATGCAAGTGGTGCTTGTGGTATGATGTGTAAGTGGTGGTTGTGGTATAATATGCAAGTGGTGCTTGTGGTGTGATGTGTAAGTGGTGGTTGTGGTATAATATGCAAGTGGTGCTTGTGGTATGATGTGTAAGTGGTGGTTGTGGTATAATATGCAAGTGGTGCTTGTGGTATGATGTGTAAGTGGTGGTTGTGGTATAATATGCAAGTGGTGCTTGTGGTATGATGTGTAAGTGGTGGTTGTGGTATAATATGCAAGTGGTGCTTGTGGTATGATGTGTAAGTGGTGTAACGAGTAAGTTATATTACTGGTATAATATGTAAGCAGTATAAAGTGTAAGTGGCACTCCTGGTATGTACGTGTAAGTGGTGCCAGTGGTATAAAGTATAAGTGACGTTGCTGTTATGTACGTGTAAGTGGCATTGCAGGTTATATGTGTGTGAAAGTGGCGTCAATGGTAAAAAGTGTAAGTGGCGTTGCTGGTATGTACTGTACGCGTAAGTGGATGTACTGTACGCGTAAGTGGATGTACTGTACGCGTAAGTGGATGTACTGTACGCGTAAGTGGGGTCAGTGGAGTAATGTGGCTTTCCTTTCATCTCCACCTCCTCACACACTCTCTCCAAGCCAATGTGCAGCTTTTTCCTCGCCTTCCACTTTTTCTTCAATGCTTTCCGCCACCCAACTCGCTCACTCTAACATTTTCCACGATTCCTTAAGGGATAGGGGTTATTGTTTCATCTATTTATTCATTAATTCATCAAACCTCCATCAAGCTTAAAAAGACACTCCCTAGACCCCCCAAGATAAATTTCTATTTTTTTCGGTAGAAAAATGTCCCGGCCAAAGGCCGGTTTCCCCTAAGATAACAGACTCGCTATCGCTCGTCAATAAAAAAAATCGACACCTAAATGGCACGAAAGGTCTTGAAATTTGAAACAAAATGGGGCGAAAGGTGTTAAAATCGCCAAACTAATAGGTCGAACATCTTCTAATCTGAAAACTAATGGGGCTAAACATGAAGAAGAAGGGGGACCAGAAAAACGGCGGTGTCACACAAGCGCATTTTCCGGCAATTTTCGACAAGCAAGTCTTTTTCCTTCGCACTGTTTTGAAGCTCTGTCGCATTAGACCTAGGAAACTATAGATGGAAGGTAGATTATGTTTGGTAGTTTAAGGGGGGTCACCAGCATTTTTGTTTCTTTCTCTCCTTTTCTTTCTTTCCCTGGCATGTATCCATTCGGCCCCATTCAGCCAACTGTTTTAAGTCGTTTATCCCCATCCAGGTGTCGATATCTTCCTGGCGAGCGATAGCGAGCCAGCATTGAATGGAGAAATCCGGCTTCGCCGGAAACATTTTTCTATCGAAAAATTTACAAATTTTGCTTTCTGTCATAACAAAAAATATATATATATGCTGGCTCGCTACCGCTCGCCAGGAAAATATTGACACCTGGATGGGGGTAAACGTCTTAAAACAGCAGGCTGAATGGGGCCGAATGAATGCAAGACAAAGAGAGAGGGAGAGAAAGAGAAAACAGCGAGGTGGGCTCCCTAATGCCAACGGAACATTAATTTTGGAGCTGCCAGACTGCAATGTCTAAAACTTCACAAAGCCCTCTCCATAACCCCTTCGATTCGAACCCACTGCCCTGATATCCTTTCAGTTTCCCTTTCCATCACCTTACCGACTAGGCCACGGTGAGTCATACTATATTGACTTAGGCTCACTGACCCAGATTCGACCCTTCCTCCCTCTCTCTCTCTCTCTCTTTCGCATTCGCCCTTAAGCTAATATATCTAAGTTATTTTTCATACACATTGCATAAGATAACACTCAAAAACACATTTGTATTGTATATTGTATATATAAAGCAATATAAATCAATCTCTCCATATCCCCTCCCTTCTCCTTCTACCCCCGTCTCTCAGATCATAACAACACTTGCAGCTGGGCGGGCTATAAGGGTGAGAATCCCGTGACTTCCCTGCCCTCGGCCGCCTCTTCCTAACTCCCTCCTTTCTTCCTGCATTCCTCATTTATCCACCATTAATCACGCAACATTATATTATATGTAGAATAGGGAAAACAGAGAAAGGACAGAGAGCATTATATGTACGTTATATGTAGTTTGCACGTATATAATGATATGATTTACAAAACAATAAAATATGAAATAATAAAATAATAATTACATAAAAAAAAATAATAAATTAGTTAGTCCCTGAATATTCATGTTGTAACTGTGGTTTCGATACAACAGGGAAAATACAACACATCATGATACAGACTAATAACACACATAACCAAGCCACCCCAACAGCTTCCTCTCTCTCCAGCACTCCTTCTCCCCTCTCTACACTCTTCAGAAAATAGGAAAAGTAGAAAATAGAAAAAGTAGAAAGTAGAAAAAATTACCTAGATATGTGTGAATTTGTATTTTGTTTTAGTGTGTTCATTGTTTTCTGTTGTGTTGTCCCTATTCTGGCTCTGTCTTGAGTCGGCCACCACCCAAAAAAAAAAAGGGGGAAAAAGGGGAAAAAATATAGGAAAAGTGGGGATAGGGCCTGAGTATATAGATAGATAGAAAATAGTTACGAGGTGCCGTTGTAAAGGCCTATCCCTCAATACCTTCACCTGACCTGACCTGACCTAAAGAACTGGTGGTCATATTGGGGCTGGGGAGACCATTATAAAAGAGAATAGATCTGCAGAAGAAGGAGAACAGGAGAGATGGCTAAAGAAAAACAAGATGATAATTATAATAATTGATGGATTGGTGGATTAAGGAGTGGGCATGGGAGAGTTAGGGGTGGTATACATGGGAGAGTTAGGGGTGATATACATGGGAGAGTTAGGGGTGGTATACATGGGAGAGTTAGGGGTGGTATACATGGGAGAGTTAGGGGTGGTATACATGGGAGAGTTAGGGGTGGTATACATGGGAGAGTTAGGGGTGGTATACATGGGAGAGTTAGGGGTGATATACATGGGAGAGTTAGGGGTGGTATACATGGGAGAGTTAGGGGTGATATACATGGGAGAGTTAGGGGTGGTATACATGGGAGAGTTAGGGGTGGTATACATGGGAGAGTTAGGGGTGATATACATGGAAGAGTTAGGGGTGGCATACATGGAAGAGTTAGGGGTGGCATACATGGAAGAGTTAGGGGTGGCATACATGGAAGAGTTAGGGGTGGCATACATGGGAGTTAGTGGTGGTATACATGGGAGAGTTAGGGGTGGTATACATGGGAGAGTTAGGGGTGGTATACATGGAAGAGTTAGGGGTGGTATACATGGGAGAGTTAGGGTGGTATACATGGAGAGTTAGGGGTGATATACATGGAAGAGTTGGGGGTGATAAACAGGGGAAAATTAGGGGTGATATGCATGGGAGAGTTAGGGGTGGTATACATGGGAGAGTTAGGGGTGGCATACATGGAAGAGTTAGGGGTGGCATACATGGAAGAGTTAGGGGTGGCATACATGGAAGAGTTAGGGGTGGCATACATGGAAGAGTTAGGGGTGGCATACATGGGAGAGTGGTATGGGTGGTGATATACTGGGAGAGTTAGGGGTGATATACATGGGAGAGTTAGGTGGTATACATGGGAGAGTTAGGGGTGGTATACATGGAGAGTTAGGGTGGTATACATGGAGAGTTAGGGGTGATATACATGGGAGAGTTAGGGTGGTATACATGGGAGTTTGTGGTGGTATACATGGGAGAGTTAGGGGTGATATGCATGGGAGAGTTAGGGGTGGTATACATGGGAGAGTTAGGGGTGATATACATGGAGAGTTAGGGGTGGTATACATGGGAGAGTTAGGGGTGATATACATGGGAGAGTTAGGGGTGATATACATGGGAGAGTTAGGGGTGATATACATGGGAGAGTTAGGGGTGGTATACATGGGAGAGTTAGGGGTGATATACATGGGAGAGTTAGGGGTGATATACATGGGAGTTAGGGTGGTATACATGTGAGAGTTAGGGGTGGTATACATGGGAGAGTTAGGGGTGGTATACATGGGAGAGTTAGGGTGATTACACTGGAGAGTTAGGGAAGTTAGGGGTGATCTACATGGGAGAGTTAGGGGTGGTGGGTGATATACATGGAGAGTTAGGGGTGATATACATGGAGAGATTAGGGTGATATACATTGGAGAGTTAGGGGGTGACGTTAGGGGTGATATAGATGGGAGAGTTAGGGGTGGTATACATGGAGTTAGTGGTGGTATACATGGGGAGTAGGGGTGATATACATGGAGTTAGGTGGTATACATGGGAGAGTTAGGGGTGGTAACATGGGAGTTAGGGTGGTATACATGGGGATATACATGGGAGAGTTAGGGGTGATATACATGGGAGAGTTAGGGGTGATATACATGGGAGAGTTAGGGTGTGTATAATGGGAGTTAGGGTGATATACATGGGAAGTTAGGGGTGATATACATTGTTATGATATACAGAAATTAGGGGTACATTTTTCGGTTGATATACATGGGAGAGGCCGGTTACTCTTTAATTATAGGCTCGCTATCGCTCACCAGGAAAAAATCGACACCTAAATGGGACGAAAGGTCTTAAAAGTGACATAAATGGGGTGAAAGTTCTTCAAATCGCCAAACTAATAGGGCAAACGTCTTAAAATCTCAAAAGCAATGGGGCTAAACATGAGGGAGAAAGGGGTAAAGAAAAAAATCCCTCAAGTGGAAATCTCTCCTTAACCCTTTGAGTAACAGCGAAGTGCGTTATGTTATATGCTAGCTATATTTAGACGATATTGTGCAGCTTAGGAAGGATCTGTGGTCGTGAAAATGGTTAGTTGAGATAGTTTGAAGCCTTATTATTGCTAGAGGTCCTTCCAAAGCTGAATAAAATCGTCTAATAGTAGCCAACATAGAGATAAAAAGAGGTTGCCGGTACGGTCGCGCTAATAAGTCATGTCCCAGCCGTTATTATGTTTGGCTTGCTCTGTGCTGTATTAATGTCTGTCAGATGTTGATTAGGGTGTGTAAAGATAGGAACATGTTTGCATATGTCAATCGAAACCATGAATTAGGGCTTAGATGGTTCTGATACCAATTATTGATCAAAACATACTTGGTGCCGAAACATCACTTATTAGCGCGACTGTACAGAAGGGGTTAAAGAGGAGCAGATAGACAGAACAAGAGGAAGGAACAAGAGGAGGGAACAAGAGGAGGGGAAGAGAAGACACGAGGAGCAGATAGACAGAACAAGAGGAGGGGAAGAGAAGACACGAGGCAGTAAGAGGGTTAAGTGGCTAGTGCTGGTTTTGTGGGCCACTTATTAATTTATTTATTTAAATCCGAGTTTCCTCGCTAGACCTCCATTAAGCTTAAAATAAAAACCTAAACCCCCTCTCAAGATAAATTTTTACATTTTTCGGTAGAGAAATGTCCCAGCCGAAGGCCGGTTCCTTGAAAAATTACAGGCTCGCTATCGCTCGCCAGGAAAAAATCGATACCTAAACGGCACGAAAGGTCTTAATATTGACAAAGTAATGGGGCGAAAGGTCTCAAAATTGCCAAACTAGTGAACGAACGTCTTAAAATCGCAAAACAAATGGGTCTAAATATGAGGGAGAAGGGAGTCCAGAAAAACGAGTATCTCTCCCTTAATTGCCCTCTATTTCTGCAGCTTGGGCGTTATGGGCGTCATTTTCAGCGATACGTATGTAAATGTATTCTCGTCTCTTACTATTACGTGCGTATGTGTGTGTGTGTGTGTGCGTAGTACGAATTCAGTTTACACGGCAAAATATACAACACCTTCACTATTATGCGTGTGTGTGTGTGCGTGTGTGTATGTGTGTGTGTGTGTGTGTGGGGGTATGGTCGTTGGTAATCTAGCAAATGAGTTGATTATGCGCACTCAAGAGCAACTTACGGGGAATCATCATCATATTTGTCAGCGTTCTCAGGAATGTAGTGCAGTGATCAAGCTGAAGTTCATGGCGAGAAAGGGGTAGTGGAATAATGAAAAGTCAAGTAATATATAATTTTGGTATATATACAGTATATTTTATAATTACTGTATATAAACGACACAAATGGGTACCTATGTAACATATACCTGATGCATTCTAGCTGTTTAATAAATGCAGTTGTTTCTTATAATATTTAAATAATTTCGTTCTCGCAACGTGAATGGTGTTAGATTTGCAAATATTGGCATGATTTTTTCGACATAACATACAGTATACGTACGGTCGTCGAGGTTAATAAGTGTTGTCAGATATTTCACAAAGTTTCGGACACTGACTAATACTCTGAGGGACAAGCACTTTTCCCAGTAACTATAAAGATACCAATAACACTTGTTGAGCGAAAACCACTGGAATCTATGACAACACTTAATACCCCCGATTGTACGGTCGCGCTAATAAGTCATGTCCCAGCTGTCATAACGTTTGGCTTGCTCTGTGCTGTATTAATGTCTGTCAGATGTTGAATAGGGTGGGTAAGTGTAGGAAAATGTTTGTATATTTCACTCGATATGAAGAAATGAAGCTTAGATATTGCTGATACCAATTATTGATCAAAACATACATGGTGTTGAGACATCACTTATTAGCGCGACTGTACAGTACCACAATATGCATCATAAGGACACAGACATTCAATAAATGTTTTATAATGTTATATCTAATATGCAGTATTGTTTTGGCTAAACTTGGTAAGGTTATACTAAGGTTATGTTAGGTAAAGATAGTATTAACGTAATATTAAGAAATAAGAATAAAAGTAATTCAAATTATGAAATATGTAGGCTACACGTTTGGCCCTAAGAATAGAAAACCTGATCTAATCCCTACAATCAATGGACGATGTTTATGTTTGCTTAAGGGAGCCCACCTCGCTTTTTTTCTCTCCCTCTCTCTTTGGCTTGTATCCATTCGGCCCCATTCAGCCTATTGTTTTAAGACGTTTACCCCCATCCAGGTGTCCATATTTTCCTGGCGAGCGGTAGCGAGCCAGCATATATATATTTTTGTTTTGACAGCAAGCTAAATTTGTACATTTTTCGATATAAAAATGTATCCGGCGAAGCCGGATTTCACCATACAATGCTGGCTCGCTACCGCTCGCCAGGAACAAATCGGCACCTGGATGGAGATAAACGTCTTAAAATAGTTGGCTGAATGGGGACAAATGGATACAAGCCAGGGACAGAGAGAAAAGGAGAGAAAGAGAAAAAAAAGGCGAGGTGGGCTCCCTTAATGCTACAGTCATGTTTACTCTGTTGAGGAATACATTGTTTATAGGATGACAGCAAATAGGAGCTAGACAGATCATTATAGGGAAAGTGAAACGTAAATAATGATTATAGGAGGGTGATAAAACAAATAGTGCGCAGAGAGAGAGAGAGAGAGAGAGAGAGAGAGAGAGAGAGAGAGCGAGATATAAAGAGAGAGAGAGAGAGAGAGAGAGAGGATAAAAGAGAGCAAGAGAGAGAGAGAGAGAGAGAGGATAAAAGAGAGCAAGAGAGAGAGAGAGAGAGAGAGAGAGAGAGAGATATAAAGAGAGAGAGAGAGAGAGAGAGAGAGAGAGAGAGAGAGAGAGAGAGAGAGAGAGAGTGTGTGAGCTATTATCCGTATACGATAAGAGCACCACCGGAAATGAAAGAGGTTTCACTTCCCACTCACAGCCACAGGAACATCAATATCCTTCTACCTTTTTCAGACAAAAATAAATAAATCAATGAATAGAACAATAACAAATATATATATATATATGATAGAGAGATGTCAGTATGCGATCACAAGATCACAAATATATAAAACATGTCGGTGGCGCCAACATGTAGGATAATTCGGTTGTCACAAATGAATACACCTTAGAGCACCAAGATGTCAGTATCACAAATTTATAAAACATGTCGGTGGCGCCAACATGTAGGATAACTCGGTTGTAACAAATTAATACACCCTTCAGCCCAGCACCATGACGTAATATTACACCCTTCAGCCCAGCACCATGACGTAATATTACACCCTTCAGCCCAGCACCATGACGTAATATTACACCCTTCAGCCCAGCACCATGACGTAATATTACACCCTTCAGCCCAGCACCATGACGTAATATTCACCCTTCAGCCCGCACCATGACGTAATATTACACCCTTCAGCCCAGCCCATGACGTAATATTACACCCTTCAGCCCAGCACCATGACGTAATATTACACCCTTCAGCCCAGTAATATTACACCCTTCAGCCCAGCACCATGACGTAATATTACACCCTTCAGCCCAGCACCATGACGTAATATTACACCCTTCAGCCCAGCACCATGACGTATATTACACCCTTCAGCCCAGCACCATGACGTAATGTTACACCCCACCATGACGTAATATTACACCCTTCAGCCCAGCACCATGACGTAATATTACACCCTTCAGCCCAGCACCATGACGTAATATTACACCCTTCAGCCCAGCACCATGACGTAATATTACACCCTTCAGCCCAGCACCATGACGTAATATTACACCCTTCAGCCCATCACCATGACGTAATATTACACCATTCAGCCCAGCACCATGACTTAATTTTTATCTTATTCTGGTTACCATTATACGCTTTTTTGTTTAGCTTATGATATACCTCTAGGAATCATCAGTGTCAATACGATCTCAATAAAACTCTCTTAAAGAAATCACACTCCAAATTCATTCGTACTGCTTTACTTCCATACTATATATAAGGTTATGACATAGAACATAACTTATATGGTTAACTGTACATGTCATCATTATGGACGTTATTGCATAGTGAACATTAATAACAACAATTAGCTTAATGATGTGGAACGCAAAACACGGTTATGGCATTGCTCTCTTTAGCAAGGATAAAGCGTAAAGATAAGTTCACCCGGAATTCTGAAGATGTGAACAGAATACGGGAAGGGAGAAATCGAGGGGCGGATCAGAGACATGTCTAGACACCCGGAGGAGAGAGAGAGTAATAAGGGAAATATCGAAGAAATCTCGAAGAGAAAGGGTATATGGAGAGGCCGAACAACTGAACATTCGAAAACAACTATCACTTAAGGGAGCCCACCTCGCTTTTTTTGTCTATTTCTCTCCCTCTCTCTTTGGCTTGTATCCATTCGGCCCGATTCATCCTACTGTTTTAAGAGGCTTACCCCCATTCAGGTGTCAATATTTTCCTGGCGAGTGATAGTGAGCTAGCATATATATATTTTTGTTTTGACAGCAAGCTTAATTTGTAAATTTTTCGATAGAAAAATGTCTCCGGCGAAGCCTGATTTCTCCATACAATGCTGGCTTGCTACCGCTCGCCAGGGAGAAATTGACACCTGGCTGGGGATAAACGTCTTAAAACAGTTTGCTGAATGGGGCCGAATGGATACAAGCCAGGGAAAGAGAAACGGAGAGAACGATAAAGAAAAAAGCCGGTGATCACCCTTAAGGGGAGGTTTTTAGTTTGGTCCCTAGATATCCATCAAGCTTAAGATTACACCCCCTTGAGCCCCTTTCAAGATAAATTTGTACATTTTTCGGTAGAAAAATGTCCCGGCTGAAAGCCGGTTCCTCTTAAATTACAGGCTCGCTATCGCTCGCCTGGATAAAATCAACACCTAAATGGCACGAAAGGTCTTAAAATTGACAGAAATGGGTTGAAAGTTCTTAAAATAGTCAAAATAATGGGGCAAACGCATTAAAATTAGAAAAACAATGGGGCTAAACATGAGGGAGAAAGGAGTCAAGACAAAAATCCCTCAAGTGGACATCTCCCCTTAAGAAGACATATTTCGCGATGGAACAGCAACAATAAAGCTCCACAAGGACAATTAAATAACACCAATTAAGAAGGGAATAAAACCGGTCGATAACATTTCCCCAAAACACTTCACCACGTGTTTGGAATACATATTTAGTAAATTCAAATGGAATAATAAGGGATTTTTTTTTTTTTTTTTTTCTATGTGATTGAGGGAGGCAAAAGGCATAACTGCCTATAGCGAGTGCCTCCCCCATAGTTGAAAGAGTGACAGGGCCAAAATCAAGGGACGTTCGAGCCAAAATGCCTGGACACACGGAGTTTGAAGCAATTTAAGTCATAGGAAGAGGGAAAGACTGATTCTGGGAGAGAGTTCCAGAGCTCAGCTGTTGAGTAGAAGAAAGTTTGAGAGTAACGTTTCACTCTTGGGTTGGAGAGTTGCACAGAGTAGGGGTGGGATTGAGTTGCAAGACGGGTACCACGTGCCCTACGTAAAGGAGGTGGTACATGTTACATGTTAATGGTGGAGGATACCTAAGCAACTTCAGATTCGCTGATGACATAATTATGTTCAGTGACCCAGGAGAAGAGTTGCAACAAATGATGGAATATTTATACAGAATATCTTAAGGTAAAACTGAAAATTTACTTACAAAGTAAAACACGATTATGTTAAGTCATCTTGTGCAATCACAACAAATTAAGATGGAATATAGGGTGATGGAAGCAGTTGAAGAATACATATACCTAGGCCAGGTTATAAAGGCAAACCCAGATCACTCTAAAGAAATCAATCGAAGGATAGGCATAGGATGAAGTGAATTTGGTAAACAGAGCTCTATTATGAAACGCAAGCTAGCCCTTACTTTAAAAAGAAAAGCATACGAAACATGTTTGCCTTCTCTGTATTCATTTATGGATCAGAAACCTGAAGTATAACAAAGTGTTTAGAACGTAAACTTATGAGTGCCCAAAGGTGATTGGAGAGGATAATGTTAGGCCTAGCTTACAGAGACAAGAAGAGAAACAAGAGAATAAACAAAAGTAGAAGATACTCTCATTACCATTATACAGAGGAAATGGCCCTGGACAGGTCATACAATATTAAGAAGAGTTGGCGACAGATGGTCTACTAGAGCAACAAAATATGAACCTAGAAATGGAGCTTGAGGAAGGGGTATACAGAGAACCAGATGGAAGGATGAGATCGGAAAGATTGCTGGTGTGGGATGAAACAGGCTAACATCTGACCGGATATAGATGTATCATTTGGAAGGGGCCTTGTCCTGCAAATAACTAACTCGGGCTGCTTCTGCAGTTGATATATATATGATATATATATAATATATATATATATATATATATATGTGTGTGTGTGTGTGTGTGTGTGAGTGTGTGTGGCTGTGTGTACTGCTCCTATACTCACAATAAATATATAGCGGATGAACAGAGTTCCGGGAGCTTCCATCACCACATTCCAAATTGGAATACATAAGTTCATAGGAATTTAATTAATTTCAAATTGCACCTACATGATTTACTGAGGACATTCATTATATGTCTGCTAGATAATTGCATATTTACTCTTACAGTCTAATTGCTATTGTCGACCCGGATATAATTACTTGCAATAAATGAATAGACGAAAACTTAGCATCACATTGTAGAGGAATTGAGTGGCACGAATCAGTGGATATAATTATGTTCCATTGTGTCACTATATTTATTAGCTTATGTGTGCTCCTGGGAATGAAAGAGGTACAAGTATTCTAAAAAATCTCTTCGACTTCCACCAATATTCCATAAAAATTATATACTGAATCATCTTATGACAGCTAGAAAGAAATTAAAACAAACACTAATAAATACAAACCATAAAACTAAAAGTAGGCATCTTATGCAGTTGATGGAATATCTTTGAGCTAGCAATGTGTTATCATTAATTGAAATGCAAATTATTTCTTTCATCCTAATTATGGACCTAAATAATAATATTATGTAAAAGGTGATTTTGCTCTTGCCAGGTAAGAGCATTCATTCTTTTGGGTTTTCATTTAAGGGGGGGATGGTTCACTATTTGGGCGTTTTTTGCATGTATTCATTATTTGTCTATTTTCCTCCCTAGACCTCCATCAAATTAAAAAACAAACAAAAAATCCATTAGATCCCCCTTCTAGATTAATTTATACATTTTTCGGTAGAAAAATGTCCCGGCCGAAGGCCACTTCTTCCAACATAACAGGCTCACTATCGTTCGCCAGGGAAAACAAAATTGACACCTAAATAGCACGAAAGGTCTATTAAATATTGACGAAGAAATGGGGCGAAAGGTCTTAAAATCGACTAACTAATGGGGCAAACATCTTAACATCTGAAAACTAATGGGGCTAAACATGAGGGACAAAGTGGTCCAGAAAACGGGCCCATGTCCCCTTAATGTATTCATGTATTTGTAAAACCGGTGTCACACGAGCACTTTTTCTGGCAAGATTTTGGAGCAATTCTCATCTGGTAACTTCCGAATTAAACATATATTCGTCTTGAGCCATCAGACATATTTGAATTACAGTATTTTTTCCTATGTGCATGAAGGAGACAAAAGGCAATTGTCCCTCCCAAGGTGGAAAGAGTGATAGAGAGCCAAAATCAAGGAAATTTAGAAGTAATTTAGGTGTATTGGAAAGAAGTGTGATGTGCTTCTTAAGTTTAGCGAAATTAATAGAAGAAGGAGGTGTTTGTGAGAGTAAGCTGGATTACTCTCTGTGTAGGTGAGGCACAAATAGAACCAGTGGGGGAAGCCAGGCAAGTGAAACAGGAGTTCCTGCAACTCCTTATCATATGCCTAAGTGGAGTCCATATACCACTGTAAAACAAGCCCCGACATATTGCCAGAAAAAATACTCCCAAGAAAATTGCCGGAGAAAGCCCTCCTATGACATCGCCTTAAGGGGTAAGTGGCCGTGTTTTTGGTCAATTAATTCGTGTATTCATTATTATTATTATTATTGTTATTATTATTATTATTTTTTAAGTTTCCTCGCTAGACCTCCATCAAGATTAGAAAAACACCCCTAGATAAAGTTGTATATTTTTCCGTAGAAAAATTTCCCGGTCGAAGGCCGGGTGTATTACCGAGTGGATGGAAATCTTTACCTTGGTCGGCAACCCATCTAGGGGAGACAACCTTATAATAATCCGGGTGAATGGGACTCGTTAGCCTTGGTTGGCAACCTGTCTAGGGGAGTAAACCTGATACAAATCCGTACTGCTTACCTAAGGGTAAGGCAGGTTAGTGGATGGACTAGCCGAACACCATTGAAGGAAAATAGTGTTAACAAGATACACAGAGGGCCTCGGAGTCGGAAGGATCCTAAATTGAGTGGTCAATCCTGTAAGTCTTTCAGTAAACTGACTTGACTTGTCTCTCTTACAGGGAATAGGTCCGCTTGGGGGCATTCTGTGTATGGCCACCCTCATTAAGGGGAGTAAGTTGTCCGGCAATAGATAGATAGATATTAGCACTCAAAGTCTTATATGATAACAAAAGCAAATATTGTGATACACAACAGTAAGATGGTAAGACAAAAGGAAAGTCACACAAGCCAGACGAGAAACTGCCTAGAGTTCAGCATCTAGATTGACTAATTATACCAGCAACCGAGAACTGACGTCAACATCATTTGGGATTCACCTCTGGCCGTCTATATCTCTAGCTTCCTTTTCTTGATGTCCTCGCACTCTACTCGTATATTCTTTTCTCTTGTTTAGTCTTAGTCTTCAATCACTTTCAGCTTTGTTATCTTCAATCATGCTGTCATTTTCTCACTACCTAATGTTTAATCCTTTTGGCCATTGCTAACATATCTTCCTAGTAGAGATACAATCTATTTCATTCCCAAGGCTTTGTTAACTTTATTTGCCGCAGCCGCACATTGCTCTGAGGATTTTAGGTTTTCTGATATTATAACCCCGAGATCTTTAACTTTAGAGTTTGCTATTATTGGTTGGCATTTCTTTTTTTCTTTTCAGAGAGATCGTGCATACTTTCAATATTCATACTCGTTTTCTTTAACCTATTATCATTAATATGAGCATAGCTACCCCAATGGCAGCAATGAACGTAGTGTACTGTATAATACATTTTTAGCTTAGTCATCCAAACTTGTTCAATCTGGTGTTAATATATGTGTAGATATGGACACCTAAACATTGTACAGATTTGTGGAATATTGGCTGAATTAGCAAAATATTAATGGGCTAATGCTTAACCCTTTCACTATGGCCGAAATAAGAATATGAACGATGTAAAAAAAGGGCTACACTGCAGCCGACGTACAAATAGTTACGTTCTGGTATGCACCAACCCATCCCGTTTGTTGCCAGACGTTTCCAAGAGGTTATAAGCTTGCAAAACCATACTTACATCAGTGTGCTTAGTTCATTGGTTGAGGGAGGGTGTGTGTACAATGAAGAGGTGTTCCAGAAGCTGAAAATCAATGAAAACAGGGCTTCATTTCATCTTCATTTCCAAAACTCATACTGTCCTGTAAACACAAAACATGATAGAATAACTGTAGATATCATCAAGTTATCGCGAGTGGAAGTGAAGGAGATCATCGTATATTTTCACTCGCGAGTGTAAAGTGGCGGTGTCGGCTTTCAGTGACGAAACATGCAAAGTATACATCGATTTTCCTGGGTGGTGTGAGGAGGTAGGGAGGGAATGGTGACTGCTAGAGGGAGATCGTCCCAATCTTTTCATTGGAGCACGTTCCAATTTGCTCAAGGCAACGAATATGGTGCTAGGGCGACGTATATTGAGCGGAATTAGTTGGAATTATACGCCTGGAAGTAATCTTCTCTATAGAGGCCATTGGAAATATATTCGTGGGCATCACTATAATCGTATTGCATATTTTATGTTTCGAAACCTATGCTGGTTAGATTACAGAGAAGATGGAAGGATCTCTTTGGAGAGAAAGACCTCCTATGCTCTTGATAATTAATACGAATCAATTTTCCATTACCATATTTCACACGAAGGGTCAGATAATGTTAAAACTAAAATATAAACAGTCCAACTAGTTTATTGTAGTTAGGACAATCCAGATTGGAAGAGGTTTGTAGCGGTGAAAAGGTTAGGCTAAAATCAAGAAAATGTACGCATATGGGTATTTCCATACATGTTTATGATCACCAATAAATTATTCTTGTTACTAGACAACTGCTATTAAAACCCACCTACTTAGAAACTATGCATACATGATATGATTAAAAATGAAATTGGTTTATAATCCAGAACATGATATGCTACAATAACAACTATAATATATTAATTTCCGCATTCGAGATTTACACAAGGAAACATTAATAAATATATGATTTCTTTTCCTATAATGTATATTATCAACAATATAAAAACTAACGCAAGTAAATAATTGACCAATTGCGAATCTCAGGCTATAAGGAAGTTGGAGCCCTGAACATCGATATTAAACAGAAATACACTAATAATGTACGTTTCTGATGGATAAATGGTATGTTGAATTGGATTTTATGTATTTATGTATGTACTACAACCGTATTTTTGCTGTAAATTCTGTTAAATATCGTTGTCTACAACTCCAACTTCCTTATAGAACGAAACTTGCAAGTCGGCAATTGCGCTCAAAGCACGCAAGTCATGGAGATGCCTTAAGGGGGGTGACCTGCTTTTTTTCTCTACTGTTCTCTCTTTCTCTGGATTGTATCCATTCGGCCCCATTCAGCCTACTGTTTTAAGACGTTAATCCCCATTCAGGTGTCGATATCTTCCTGGTGAGCGATAGCGAGCCACCATTGTATGGAGAATTCCGGCTTCGCCGGAGACATTCTTCTATCGAAAAATGTACATATTTAGCCTGCGGTCAAAAACATTTAAAACAAAATATCCTGGTTCACTACCGCTCGCCAAGAAAACAATCGACACCTCGATTGGGATAAAAGTCTTAAAACAGTAGGCAGAATGGGGCCGAATGGATACAAGCCAGAGGCAGGGAGAGAGAGAGCAAAAAAAAAAAAAAAAAAAAAACGAGGTGGGCCCTCTTAATATTCTGGATCATTTATTTTCGGTTTCTAAACATAGTGAAGGTACAACGCAAAAGAGAGAGAGAGAGAGAGAGAGAGAGAGAGAGAGAGAGAGAGAGAGAGAGAGAGAGAGAGAGAGAGAGAGAGAGAGAGAGAGAGAGAGAGAGAGAGAGAGAGAGAGAGAGAGAGAGAGAGAGAGAGAGAGAGAGAGAGAGAGAGAGAGAGACCAGAATAACAGTAAAGGAGGGAAAGTAGACAAGATACAGAGTGAGCGGTGCCGGATCAAAGGCAGGCTTCCAATTCCTGGAACTGAAAGGCGGCTTCACACGAACTCTTCTCCCAGCAATGTTTATGGGCAATTGTAGTCTGACACCTTCAAATTATACGCTATAACATAAATTAGCCACTTAACATAATATACCCACAGCTTAGTTTCCGATGCCATTGTGAAAGAGCCGGATCAGCATATTAGGAGCATAAACTTCCCCATCGAAAATTGCCGGGGAATATAATAGACTCGTGTGACTCGGGGGCCGATTCAGAGGAGCAACCCGAAACACGAACCGACTGTTGACGATTGACGAGCCGACTGACGAGGACTGTGTTATGTTAGGCTCTGAGGTGGTTTAGGGTTGGGTTGCTTTTTTTTTTTTTTTTTTATGGGGAGACAGGTCGTGTTTGCTGGTTCCCCCTTCTATCTCGTGTTTTAGCCCCATTAGTTTTTAGATTTTATGACGTTCGGCCCTTTACTTTGGCGATTTTAAGACCTTTCACTCCATTTCTTTGTTAATATTAATACCTGTCGTGCTATTTAGGTGTCGATACTTTGAAAAAAGAAATATATCTACACCGGGTATACAGTACAGTACAATTTTATATAAAATATAAAATTAATAGCTAGATATTTGTAACTGCTGTTGCATAACTTTTCGCAGAAAATATTGAGTACATCCCATAAGCTACATAAAGTGTCTAATGAGTACATCCCATAAGCTACATAAAGTGTCTAATGAGTACATCCCATAAGCTACATAAAGTGTCTATTGAGTACATCCCATAAGCTACATAAAGTGTCTAATGAGTACATCCCATAAGCTACATAAAGTGTCTAATGAGTACATCCCATAAGCTACATAAAGTGTCTAATGAGTACATCCCATAAGCTACATAAAGTGTCTAATGAGTACATCCCATAAGCTACATAAAGTGTCTAATGAGTACATCCCATAAGCTACATAAAGTGTCTAATGAGTACATCCCATAAGCTACATAAAGTGTCTATGAGTACATCCCATAAGCTACATAAAGTGTCTAATGAGTACATCCCATAAGCTACATAAAGTGTCTAATGAGTACATCCCATAAGCTACATAAAGTGTCTAATGAGTACATCCCATAAGCTACATAAAGTGTCTAATGAGTACATCCCATAAGCTACATAAAGTGTCTAATGAGTACATCCCATAAGCTACATAAAGTGTCTAATGAGTACATCCATAAGCTACATAAAGTGTCTATTGAGTACATCCCATAAGCTACATAAAGTGTCTAATGAGTACATCCATAAGCTACATAAAGTGTCTATTGAGTACATCCCATAAGCTACATAAAGTGTCTAATGAGTACATCCCATAAGCTACATAAAGTGTCTAATGAGTACATCCCATAAGCTACATAAAGTGTCTAATGAGTACATCCCATAAGCTACATAAAGTGTCTATTGAGTACATCCCATAAGCTACATAAAGTGTCTAATGAGTACATCCCATAAGCTACATAAAGTGTCTAATGAGTACATCCCATAAGCTACATAAAGTGTCTAATGAGTACATCCCATAAGCTACATAAAGTGTCTATTGAGTACATCCCATAAGCTACATAAAGTGTCTAATGAGTACATCCCATAAGCTACATAAAGTGTCTAATGAGTACATCCCATAAGCTACATAAAGTGTCTAATGAGTACATCCCATAAGCTACATAAAGTGTCTATTGAGTACATCCCATAAGCTACATAAAGTGTCTAATGAGTACATCCCATAAGCTACATAAAGTGTCTATTATGGAGTTTCCAGACTCTAATATGAAAACACATGTGAGATGGTATTTAACTATTTTCACCTCCTATCTCATAATTCACAAATACACCTTTGTAAGTTAAGGGGAGGCTGGCCGTTTGTTTGGTCTATTAATTCATTTATTCATATATTTTTAAAGTTTCCTCCCTAGACCTCAATCAAGCTTAGAAGAAGAAAAAAAAACTGGATAAATTTGTACATTTTTCGGTAGAAAAATGACCCGGCCGCAGGTCGGTTCCTCTTAAAATTGCAGGCTCGCTATCGCTCGCCAGGAAATAATCGACATCTAAATGGCACGAAAGGTCTTAAAATTGACAACGAAATGGGGCGAAAGGTGTTAAAATCGCCAAGCTAATGGGCCGAACGTCTTATAATCTCAGAAGTAGTGGGGATAAACATTAGGGAGAAGGTGGTCCAGAAAAATGGTCTGCCTCCCCTTAAAACAAACTTCATTTTGCCCGCGTTTTTTACAACACAGTTTGTCACTTATATAAATCTCTGGATAAAGGCAGGATATTCTTGGCAAAAGGAACAGGCAAGATTAAAGACCGCAGGTGTCCTTGCAAATTCAAGATCCAAAAATGGAAATGCATAGTTGGCAAGGGGGATCACCTGCTGTTTTGTTTATCTTTCTCTTCTTTTCTCTCTTTCTCTGGCTTGTATCCATTCGGCCCCATTCAGCCAACTGTTTTAAGACGTTTATCCCCATCCAGGTGTCGATTTCGCGAGCCAGCATTGTATGGAGAAATCCGGCTTCGCCAGATTTAGCTTGCTGTCAAAACAAAAATATAATTATGCTGGCTCGCTACCGCTCGCCAGGAAAATATTGACACCTGGATGGGGGTAAACGTCTTAGAACAGAAGGCTGAATGGGGCCGAATGGATACAAGCCAACGCGAGAGGGAGAGAAAGAGAAAACAAAAAAGCGAGGTGGGCTCCCTCAAGTAAACATGGCGGAAGCGTGAAGGATCCCCGAGCTGTGATGATTAAAATGAATGAGTCTGGATGAGGTGAAAAAGGAGAGAAGTGTGTGTGTGTGTGTTGTTTTCATGTACGTTCGAGCTAATAAGTCATGTCCCAGCTGTCATTACGTTTGGCTTGCTCTGTGCTGTATTAATGTATGTCAGATGTTGTATAGGGTGGGTAAGTGTAGGAACATGTTTGTATATTTCACTCGATATGAAGAAATGAAGCTTAGATATTGCTGATACCAATTATTGATCAAAACATACTTGGTGCCGAGACATCACTTATTAGCGCGACTGTACCTTACCTCATTCTCCAGTCCGCAACTTCTCTCTCTCTCTCTCTATGCCGTCAACCAACCTTCGCTTTTTTTTTTCTCTTTCTCTCCCTCATCTTTGGCTTGTATCCATTCGGCCCCATTCAGCCTACTGTTTTAAGATGTTTACCCCCATCCAGGTGTCAATATTTTCCTGGCGAGCGGTAGCGGGCCAGCATATATATATTTTTGTTATGACAGCAAGCTAAATTTGTAAATTTTTCGATAGAAAAATGTCTCCGGCGAAGCCAGATTTCTCCATACAATGCTGGCGCTATCGCTCGCCAGGAAGATATCGACACCTGGATGTGGATAAATGGGGATAAACGTCTTAAAACAGTTGGTTGAATGAGGCCGAATGGATACAAGCCAGGGAAAGAGAGAAAAGAAGAGACAGATAAAAAAAAAAAGCCGGTGACCCCCCTTAACCAACCTTTGCTTCCCTCATGCCCCCTGTTGGCCTCTCTCACCTTTAGGATCTTATACACCCCTCCCTCAGATAATCTCTCTCTCTCTCTCTCTCTCTCTCTCTCTCTCTCTCTCTCTCTCTCTCTCTCTTTCTCTACTAGAAGTAAGGCTTGACCACCTCGTTTGGATCGTAAGGTCGGTGTGGCCAGTGTATATATGTAAATCTATGTCAATCTTAGCGTGTATTTATCTTATTATAATTTTACCCTGGCTATTAAGTTGAGGAGGGCATATACCATTGTTTTGAAGGAATAACAGTCCGTAATCCTTTTGGCATGTTAAGGGGGGTTACCGTTTTTTGTTTTATCTCTCTCTCCTTTTCTTTCTTTCCCTGACTTGTATCCATTCAGCCAACTGTTTTAAGATGTTTATCCCCACTAGGTGTCGATTTCTTCCTGGCGAGCGATAGCGACCCAGCATTGTATGAAGAAATCCGGCTTCGCCGGAGACATTATTCTATCGAAAATGTACAAATTTAGCTTGCTGCCAAAACAAAAATATATAAATGCTGGCTTGCTACAGCTCGCCAGGTTAAATATTGACACCTGGATGGGGGTAATCGTCTTAAAACAGTAGGCTGAATGGGGCCGAATGAATAAAAGCCAAAGAGAGAGAGAGAGAGAGAAAGGGAAAAAATGCAAGGTGGGCTCCCTTAATGAAATCTTGTCAAGGAGGCAACATTGTTTGTTGTCTGTGTCACCCCAAATGAGAGAGGAATTTTCTATGATTATTCTATTTTATTACTATTACTATTTTCTATGATTATTCTATTATTATTACTATTACTATTTTCTATGATTATTCTATTATTATTACTATTACTATTTTCTATGATTATTCTATTATTATTACTATTTCTATTTTCTATGATTATTCTATTATTATTACTATTACTATTTTCTATGATTAATCTATTATTATTACTATTTCCTACTTAAGCATATTATTAAGCAGGTTTAGGGACATAAAAATAGCCGAGAAATTTGTTAGCGGTGTAATGGTTTAGATGCTTATGTTCTGGGTGTGGTGTCCCGAGTTCGAATCCCGCAATTATCATATGTTTTCATTAATATATTCTAGTGCATTGGGGTTTGTAATGGAGGATTAAATGTTAAGGACGGAGTGTTCCTTAATTAAGGGGGGATGGTTCACTTTTATGGCGATTTTTGCATGTATTCATAATTTTTCTAGTTCCCTCCCTAGACCTCCATCAAATTAAAAAAAAGAAACACACCCATTAGACACCCCTTCTAGAATAATTTGTACGGCCGGTTCTTCCAACATTACAGGCTCACTATATCGTTCGCCAGGGAAAAAATCGACACCTAAATAGCACGAAAGGTCTAAATATTGATGAAGAAATGGGGCGAAAGGTCTTAAAATCGTCTAACTAATAGTGCAAACATCGTAACATTTGAAAACTAATGGGACTAAAAATGAGGGAGAAAGTGGTCCAGAAAACCGGCCCATGTCCCCTTAACATTAACACTGCCATTCACAGGACAGCGTGTACTTATTCCTCTCCATTACCTCCATTTACCCAGCATCACACGACCCATTAGTCTGATGGTCTATAGTCTATTCGCTGTAAGTAGGCGACACACAAAGTGAAAGACAACCTAAATACTATAACAAAAAGGTAAATTCGCTGTAAAAAGGCGAGCAATCACGACGTCTAACCTCTGTAACTAAAACACGACTAGTTTAATCGAGCTAATATGTCTACCATTTGGGAAGAGTCAGTTAAGGAATATATTTGGAAATTTACAGCCAATTTGCTCTAGCCCTTTTTGAGTTACAGAGGATAGAGGTTATGATTTCTCGCCTACTTACAGCGAATAGACTATAGTGACTCACTGTGTTGGTAGCTAGATGTGGAATGTAATAGATTGTTTTATTATATTAATCACTTATGTATCGGTGCCTTCCGTGTTACTTTATGTTGGCTACTAGTAGAGCATTTCTCTCAGTCTATAATGGTCCTCCAGCACTTACTAGGCTTCAAACTATCACACTTAACCCTTTTTACTACCACGGATCATTCTTAAACTGCTGAAAATCGTCTAAACATGGCTAGAATAAATTTGTTAAAACGTCGCCGGTACAGAAGGGGTTAACGAAGAAGACAAAAGGCAAAGTTGACTGTCGTGAGTGGTATTGAATGTTTGTGTAACTAAATAGTTTAATTTGTGTGAAAGGATGTGGATGTACAGTTGGTCAAATAAGTGATGTCGCGGCACCAAGTATATTTCGATCAATAATTTGTATTAGAACGATATAAGCTTTAATTCATCGTTTCGACTGAGATGTATAAACATGTTCCTGTCTTTACACACCCTATTCAACATCTGACAGACATAAATACAGTACACAGCGAGCAAAACGTAATGACAGCAGAGCCGTGACTTATTTGGCCAACCGTACCTACACATAATCCATGATGGATTGACTTATCATGGTAAAAAACATAAACAATAAATTTGTTCACTGCGTCAAACTATCTAGATTAAAAGCAAATGATTAAACATTGTTGATATATGAACCTGTGTCTGTATTTAGTGCGACTACTAAATAATTAAAATGCAATAGTGTTTTTGACCGATTCTATTATACTTGATCATAATAAAAACAACACCTAATTATACTGCAAAGCTAATTAATTGTCTAGATAAATAAACGAAAACAGTATTACATACTAGAATATATATATATATATATATATATATATATATATAATGTATGCAGAATCAAAGGTAGCAAATTTAAATGCAATTACAAAAAGTTAATTATAGTACACTGCATTACAAAGATTCGTCAAAAAGCACTGTATGTTATAAATGTACATAACAATAAACACTAACATTAGCAAACATACGCACAAAGCAACTTATTAAATAGGATCACACCAAGGAAAGTATAATACTAGAATTATAAGACCTCAACAATGTATTTTATCAAATACAGTACCCTCAAGAGCAAAAGAACAGACATCATTACAAATACCAAATAGTTAGTGTGTTGGCCATTTATACTTTGTTAACAAAGCTAAAAACACATATATATACTGGGCATGGTTAGAATATTGGATGCACAAAGTAATCTCTCTCTCTCTCTCTCTCTCTCTCTCTCTCTCTCTCTCTCTCTCTCTCTCTCTCTCTCTCTCTCTCTCTCTCTCTCTCTCTCTCTCTCTCTCTCTCTCTCTCTCTCTCTCTCTCCTCTCTCTCTCTCTCTCTATCTCTCTCTCTCTCTCTCGCTCTCTCTCTCTCTCTCTCTCTCTCTCTCTCTCTCTCTCTCTCTCTCTCTCTGTATCATATAAGTTTGCCTCTTTTGCTATGTGAAATGAGCTTTGGTAATTATAATGTTCTGCTGTACCTTCACTTTACAAACCGGAACTGAGTGTTGCATACATTATGAGGCATTACCAAGACTTAAGGATGAAGACTTACTTGTTTTGCCGTTGTTCATACAGTAATGTACAGTATATAGATGGATATATAGATATAATAGATAGTTATATATATCTATAGTTAGATAGCTAGATAGACAGATAGATAGATATACAGATATAAAAGAGATACATAGAAAGATAGACCTTAGCTGCCAAAATTTAATCTCAGATGAAAAAGCAGCGATGATATGTATTGTGTTGTTATCAACATTTCATAATCCTCCATGGCATCATCATCTTGTTGGTTATGTGTATTTCGTTACGTACCACCACTAACTACATATGTAACAGTATACTGGTCTACCTCCCTACTCTACCACCATTCATTTTCCACCCTCGTTAGCCCTGACACAACATTAACATAAATCTAAGTGATGCTCCTAAAGCTTCTGGTTTCCAACACGTCATCGTTTCTCAGCCTAAATATCCTTGAATAATTTACATATACAGTTGTTTCTCATGTCTATTCCTGATTATTAACTGCTAGGCTTGTGTACTTGCGGTAAACGTGGTAGAACAGGAGTATTGTAATAACACGTGTCTGTATGTTAGCCTATATGAATGTATTACCACTAAAATATACAACGGATGAATTAATCTAGTTTGACACGGCATAGTTAATCTTTATACTTTGTACATACATATATAAATATAATTAAGCAAACAGAATAGCGCTTAAGGTGGGGTGGAAGTCTTCGCATGGTTAGAGAAAAGATACAAAGGTAAGGAGGAAAGGAGAGTGATGGCTTTGGATGAATCCAATTATTTTGAAGACAAAGATTTACAGAAATAGACAGTGGGAAACAAGTAAACATTGCTGCTGGATGTCCGCGAGATTTCCTTTGGTGTTTTTGTATCCCATTCAGTACCAGGGACGTCCTAAATTTATCATAAGAATATTTATTCATCCATTGCATGTTGAATGTAAAGTAATGTAGTTGTATTCTGTTTTAAACACGTATTATTCGGCCTGGGTCTCTGGGTATTTCTCCTGGACGACCTAGATGTGTGTGATTCTGTGTTTGGTTTTGTTTTGTTTTATTTTATTTTATTTTTTTTCTGAGGTGTTATGATGTCCATGTTTGGGCTCTGTCTCGAGTCGGCCACCCCCATAAAAATAAAAATAAAACTGGGGTAAGTGCCGGAGTATATATACATACATACATACATACATACATACATACATACATACATACATATGCATACACACATACTCTTCGGAAGACCGGTCTTCATTCTTCTGAACTTCGTGAATGCATCAAAACTTTGCCTATGCACTACTTCATAATATGATGCAAACAAGGCTATTAATTTTCATTAACTGTGTTTATAGTTTTTGTTTTGCAGAGTTTATATTTATGAACACAATTTGTTCTCGCGGTTCTCCATCACGTTTTATGTTTGTATAATGTATTTCCTGTTTAATTAACCCTGTCAAGCTCCAATACACGTTTCTGTTCTGTTTCCGGTTACTATTGGACGATTTTATTCAGATTAGTAACGGTATATGGAAGTCAAAGGGTTGATTGAGATAGTATTTACCCTTTTAATACCACCACAAATCGTTCCTAAACTGCATAAAATCGTCTAATGATAGCCAAAACAAACTGCTAAAACGCGTCAGACCTTCAAAGGGTTACATCTCTTAGTATTCCAATAACTTCCAAGCGGTCATTATTATACGAGACATATAAGGTTCTTTCCCGGCTTGCAGAGTCTTCTAAATAAATCCTAAACTAACCTAATTATAACTGCACCAATTCATTCCTAAATACACAAATGCCCCTGCGACACACACGATGAAAACCATTGACATCTACTAGAAAGTTGCTGTGACCTGGATGTGTGTGAATTTGTGTTTTTGTTTTTGTATGTTCATTGCCTTTTTTTTTTTTTTTTCCTATTCGGGCTCTGTCACGAGTCGGTCATCCCCAGTAAAAACAATAATAATAATAACAATACATACACAAAATAAAAATAGTCATAATAATAACAAATACAAAAAATACATACAAAAAATGGGGATTTGGCCTGAGCAAATAGATAGATAGATAGATAGATAGATAGATATATATAGAAAGCTGCTGACCACTCTTTGCGGCAGAAAGGGGGAAGAGAAGCTCATAACTACCATCTTAGAACCTTGGAAAGGAATTAAGGATTTAGGGTCTCAGACAGGCTGTTAACCATTCCGGCCTGGACAGTGGCGCAAATAAGTGATGTATTGGCACCAAGTATGTTTCGATCAATATTTGGTATCAGCAATATCTAAACTTCATTCCTTCATATCGAGTGAAATATACAAACATGTTCCTACACTATTCAACATCTGACAGACATTAATATAGCATAAAGCAAGCCAAACGTAATGACAGTTAGGACATGACTTATTAGCGCAACTGTACATTGCAGGCGACAATGAACTATACTTCTGCATTCTAATTAACCCCTTGCAGCTCTGACGCGTTTTAGCAGTTTATTTTGGCTATCATTAGACGATTTTATGCAGCTTAGGAAAGATATGTGGGTATTTAAACGGTAAAGACTATCTCAATCAACCCTCTGCCTTCCATATACCCTTCCTAATCTGAATAAAATCGTCTAATAATTACCAGAAACCAGAAAAGAAATGCGTACTGGAGCTTGAAAGGGTGAATTTGCTGACAATGCATAAGCTGTCTGTCAGTACGTCTTGTACCTTCCAGGGAATTTCAAACTGTGTATCACCATCACGTTCTGTAAATTGCTGACACCGACGTAGCTGGGAATCTGCACCTTCCAAAATATTACTGGAGTGTTTGGAGCTGCTCCTAAACTAGCACCTACCCCGGTACCAGTCCCTGTTCCTACACCTGGCACCAGAGACGTCTAATGGGAGAGCAATACTGGTAAGGACTACGACTCCGAATGTTTGGTTAATCGGGCAGCCAGTGACCAACCTTCTACAACGTCGAGTATATCAAGCTCTGCCCACCACCCTTCACCGCCTTCGTCTCCTTAATCCAAAATATAGCAAACAATATTATGATAACTAAATTAAGTCACTACCAGTCTGTCGGTTCGGTTTATACACTTACTGTCGTATAACTAATAAGATGGACGATAAGTATAACCCCCACCACATGTGGTTTTATAGGAAATTTAAAATGTAATTAAATACTAGTCTAATTTTCACTTAATTATAATCTTCACCGCATTCATTAAAAATCAGTGGAGCGCCTTTAAAATTATGTGATAGTCAATTAAATTTGAATATTCATGACTAGTATCATGACAACGTGGAAACTCGAATCACACGCACACACACACACATAATGTACAATATTCTCTATTATTTGAAAATAAAGGATTCTAAAAATAACATCAGCCTATGGAATTTGAACACCAATATGTACCTTTCTATGAAATATATTACTTACTATGCGAACTGAGGTCCATACAAAAATGGGTATTATGTTGACTCAAAATGACATAAGATTACATCTATCAAATAATATTGAAACAATATAATATAACAATAGAAAACCATTTAAACTGTTTACGTAGAACATGCGTTAATAAGCTAGTGACATATGTAGAACATAGATATATAGATAAAATAGACAAATATATATATATATTGCACAGGCACAATATACGATTTATATACTGTATAAGTCAATATTATGAATGTTTTGACTAAAACTGTTCTATAATAGAGCAAATCCAAGCCACAGATATTCTAGAAATGGTACTAGAACAGAAATGGAGATGGGAAAGACATGTAGCAAGAAGAGAGGACAATAGGAACAGTAAAACACTAACTAATTAGCCCCCAGAGCAGGAAAACACCAGACAACAGTATATATATATATATATATATATATATATATATATAAATATATATATATATATATATATATATATATATATATATATATATATATATGGTGTGTGTGTGTGTACTTGGGGAACAGGGTTTCGTTTATACATTGTTGATTGAATATGACAGTATATTTACAATTTATGATAACCTCCACAAGAAAATCATAAATTGTAAATATGCTGTCATGCTCAATCAACAATGTATATAAATATATATATATACACACACACACACACACACACACACACACACACACATACACACACACAGTATATAAGAAACACCTCCTCTCCTCTGACAGTCGGCCAAGGAACTTACTTGACCCGAGTTTAATAAGTTTTCCAGACACGTATATAGGACCAGACTCTAGAACCCCCACCCCGAGTGAGTGTGCCGGGGGTCGGAAGTGAGGCCGGAAGTGTCTCACAAGCAATCTTCCGGAAGAGTGAACAGGGAAAGGAAAAGGTAGGGCGGATATAGTTTAAGTGGGGAAGGGTTAATATATATTTTATTTGTATGTTCTAAATATATGAAAGAGACAAAAGGCATTGATTGGTCGAACAACAATTATATTAATATTTTTATATTTTATCTCCCCAGACCTCCATCAAGTTTTTGAAAACATCTCCAAGATCCCCCTTCTATATATAATTTGTAAATTTGTCGGTAGGAAAATGCCCCGACCGATGGCAGGTTCATCCTAAATTGCAGACTTGCTGTCGCTCACCAAGAAGTAAATCGACACCTAAATGGAACGAAAGGTGTTAACATTAACACAGAAATGAGGAAAATGACCATACAATCGCCAAACTAATGGGACGAATATGGGCATAAGTAATAACCATTGATGATGAACATTAAGATGATCCACCGCCCTTCAATAACCTTAACCCTTTGAGTACCAGCGACGTGTGTTATATTATATTCTAGCTATATTTAGACGATTTTGTGAAGTTTAGAAAGGATCTGTGGTGGTTAAGAGGGTTGGTTTAGATGCTCTGAAGCCATATTATTGCTAGAGGTCCTTGCTATATTGAATAAAATCGTCTAATCATTGCCAGCATAGAAAGAAAAGGATGTCCCCGGTACTGAACGGGTTAAGCAAGGTAGTCAAGATTTGGAGCCCTTCTTCCACGAAGGATTAGCCACCAGGATGTTACATGAAGTATTTAAGGGAGCCCACCTTGCTTTGTTTCTCTTTCTCTCGCTCTCTCTTTGGCTTGTATCCATTCGGCCCCATTCAGCTTACTGTTGTAAGACGTTTACCCCCATCCAGGTGTCAATATTTTTCTGGCGAGCGGTAGCGAGCCAGCATATATGTATTTTTGTTTTGACAGCAAGCTAAATTTGTACATTTTTCGGTAGAAAAATTTCTCCGGCGAAGCCGGATTTCTCCATACAATGCTGGCTCGCTACCGCTCGCCAGGAAGAAATCGACACCTGGATGGGGATAAACGTCTTAAAACAGTTGGCTGAATGGGGCCGAATGGATGCAAGCAAGCCAGAGAAAGAGAGAAAAGGAGAGAAAGATAAAACAAAAAACCGGTGACCCCCCTTAATAAACCTAGAACATTTACATAATATAAACCGGTGACCCCCCTTAATAAACCGGTGACCCCCCTTAATAAACCGGTGACCCCCCTTAATAAACCTAGAACATTAACATAATATAAACCGGTGACCCCCCTTAATAAACCGGTGACCCCCCTTAATAAACCTAGAACATTACCATAATATAAACCGGTGACCCCCCTTAATAAACCGGTGACCCCCCTTAATAAACCGGTGACCCCCCTTAATAAACCGGTGACCCCCCTTAATAAACCTAGAACATTAACATAATATAAACCGGTGACGCCCCTTAATAAACCGGTGACCCCCCTTAATAAACCGGTGACCCCCCTTAATAAACCTAGAACATTACCATAATATAAACCGGTGACCCCTCCTTAATAAACCGGTGACCCCCCTTAATAAACCGGTGACCCCCCTTAATAAACCGGTGACCCGCCCTTAATAAACCGGTGACCCCCCTTAATAAACCGGTGACCCCCCTTAATAAACCGGTGACCCCCCTTAATAAACCGGTGACGCCCCTTAATAAACCTAGAACATTACCTTAATATATTAGTTGTGTCACTTTTTATTACTTCTGGAATATTAACACTTTCAGTGCCGGTGTCGTTCTTTTAACTTTATTATGGCTACTATTAGAAGATCATATTCAGCTTATAAAAGGCCTCCAGCAATTAACAGGCTTCGAACTATCTCATACATGTTTTTTTTACTAATGCAGGTACTTTTTAAACTGCACAAAATCGTCTAAAAAAAAGGCTAGGTTGAGATTAAAACGGTGTCGCCGGTACAGAAGGGGTTAAGACATCGTATTTTACTTAGCAGCTAAACTTGACATATCGTATATATAATAGACCTTTCATCTTAAGGGGGTAGTACTCGCTTTTTCTGGGCCCCCTTCTCCCTCATGTTTATCATATTAGTGTTGAGGTTTTAAGACGTTGGTTCCGTTAGTTTGGCGATTTTGAAATGTTTCGCCTCATTTCGTTGTCAATGTTAGGACCTGTTGTGCCCTTTAAGTGTCGATTTTTTCCTGGCGAGCGAAAGCGAGCCTCAAATTATAGAAGGAACCGGCCTTCGGCCGGGAAATTTTTCTACCGAAAAATGTACAAATTCATCTTGAAAGGGGGTCTAAGTGGTGTTTTTCTAAGCTTGATGGAGGTCTAGCGAGGAAACTCAAATATAAATAAAATATATAAATGTATAGACCAAAAACCAAGCACTACCCCCTTAAGGTGATTATGGTAATTTGTAATGGGATAATTTGCTAGCTTAATGCTTATATTTGTAATGGGATAATTTGCTAGCTTAATGCTTATATTTGTAATGGGATAATTTGCTAGCTTAATGCTTATATTTGTAATGGGATAATTTGCAAGCTTAATGCTTATATTTGTAATGGGATAATTTGCAAGCTTAATGCATATATTTCTGACTTCGCCATCCAAGAGATATATTAAATGTATGGATATTAATTTGTATTATCTCATACGTACGACGAAAGAGAATTTAATCCCTTCTGTGCCAGCGACGTCTTTTCAATGTTATTCTTGCTATATTTAGACGATTGTGTGCAGTTTAAAAAGGATCAGTGATAGTATAATGGGCTAAGTGACATAGTTTAAAGCCTGTTAATTGATGAAGGCCCTTTTAAAACGGAATAAAATCGTCTTGTAGTAGCCAGATTAAAGTTAAATGAACGGCACCGGGTTAATAGGCAAAGTTGCGGTAGGGGATGAGTTTACAAGTGACCACCGCTCAATAATTTGCATCACCATCACTGATAAAGGCGGTGTCACACGAGCGATGTTTCCGTCAATTTTGTACGGGCAATTGTAATCTGGCAGCTCCAAGATTTATGTTTGACAAGCATTAAACTACCTAGCATAATCTACCTTCGATCTAGTTTCCGAAGCCAATGCGAACAAGTCTCACAATAGTACGAGAAAAAACTTGCTCATCGAAAATTGCCGGAAAATGCGCTCGTGTGACACTGTCTTAATGGGGAATGGCGTATTTATTTGATTGTTTATTTATTTGTCTATCATTTTTTTTAGTTTCCTCCATAGACCTCCATCAAGCTAATAAAACCCCCCCCTAGACTCTCCTTCAAGACAAATTTTACATTTTTCGATAGCAAAATGTCCCGGCCGAAGGCCGCTTCCTCTCAAAATTGCAGGCTTGCTGTCGCTCACCAGCAAAGAAATCGACACCTAAATGGCAGGAAAGGTCTTGATATCATAAAGAAATGGCAGGAAAGGTCTTAAAATCGACAAACTAATGGGGCGAACGTCTTTAACTTTGAAAACTAATGGGGCTAAACATGAGGAAGAATTAACAGTCGGCGCAACAACATGTGGCCATTATCCTCTAATATTATTATACATTTGTGTACGTTTTTTTAACCGATTACCGATATGCAAGATGATGCCGGTTTCTAAGTTAATTTGGTCTCCTAATCTGGCTTATATTCTGTAATAAGGGTCTCAAGTTAATAAGGTATCAGCTTTATTGATCGTCTCATCATATTTATCGTTGCAAACATGCGTATGTATGTGTATGTGTATGTGTGTGCTTGTGTGTGTGTACATATATGTATAGGAGGAATGTAACTCAAAATAATCCGTAATTGCTTTTGCTTTCGTGCTATTTAGGTGTCGATTGTATCCTGGCAAGCGAGAGCGAACTTGCAATTTAGGAGGTCGGGCCCATTTTTCTACCGAAAAAGTACCCAATTTATCGTGAAAGTATTTATTAAAGCTTAATGGAGGTCGAGGGAGGAGACACAAAGTGAAACAAATCCCCTTAATTCAACAGTGTACTTACTATTGCAGAAACAGTCGTCTTAACCCGTTCAGTACCGGTGACGTCTTTTTCCTTATATTCTGGACTCTGTTAGATTATTTAATTCAGCTTAAGAAGGATCTGTGGTACATCAAAGGATTAAATGAGATAGTCTGTAGCCTTTCAATTGTCAGAGGTCCTTCCTAAGTTGAACCAAATAATTTAATAGTTGCCAGAATATAATGAACAGGACGTCACTGGTACAGTGTGGGTTAATCAACACCTTAAATGTCTTTGCAAATGGTGTTTATTATACTTTGACGATGTATTTAGTAAATTAGTGTAATATATATTTTGTTTTTATTTTCGATTGTGAATACGAAGTACAGGTTGAGCATATTTGAAAATAGAACACCAACCTCGACAATGTATTTAATTTAAACAAGACAAAATATTGTTTGGTTATATTACCTACTACATCTATCGATATCGTAATTATATAATTTTCACGTCTGCATCAAAGGAACCAATTACATCGGTTCAAAACAGGTGTCTCGGAGGATCTAATCTCGCGTTAAAGGAGCCCACCTCGCTTGTTTTTTCTTTTTCTCCCTCTCTCTTTGGCTTGTATCCATTCGGCCCCATTCAGCCTACTGTTTTAAGATGCTTACCCCCATCCAGGTGTCAATATTTTCCTGGCGAGTGGTAGCGAGCCAGCATATATATATATATATATATATATATATATATATATATATATATATATATATATATATATATATATGTTTTGACAGCAAGCTAAATTTATACATTTTTCGATAGAAAAAAATTCTCCGGCGAAGCTGGATTTCTCCATACAATACTGGCTCGCTATCGCTCGACAGGAAGAAATCGACACCTGAATGGGAATACACGTCTTAAAACAGTTGGCTGAATGGGGCCGAATGGATACAAGCCAGGGAAAGAGAGAAAAGGAGAGAAAGATAAAAGAAGCCGGTGACCCCCCTTAACAAAGATCGAATTATAATGACCCAACACTATAATAATAGACATTATCTAGTTGTATTAAAATCTCACATATCAAGAGGTTTTAAGACTTTCTTCAATCTTTTACTGATGTCTAAATAAACCTTACGTTGTTGTGACAGTCGCGCTAATAAGTGATGTCTCGCCACCAAGTATGTTTTTATCAATAATTGGTATCAGCAATATTCACACACCATTTTTTTCTTTTTGAGTGAGATATACAAACATGGTCCTACGCTTACATCTGGCAGACATTAATACAGCACAGAGCAAGCCAAACATAATGACAGCTGGGACATGACTTATTAGCGCGACCGTACATGCTAATGAGGTTTGGATTTACGGTAAAATTCTACCAAATTTGAGATGTTAGTAAGTTTTCCTATATCTGTTTCCCCAGATAACCCGTCTACAGATACTCCCACATAACAGTACGTTTATGACTTATCTACATCTAGTACTCCAACAATAGATAGACGGACCAGAATGTCTTGCAAGTGAAAATGCCAAACAAGAAACTATATTTGTGTGAGGCCAGCACAGCAAGAGGTACAGCAGACACCACCAGCACCCTCGATGAGAGAGAGAGAGAGAGAGATTTACATAGATACACTGACCACAAAGACCTTGCGATCCCTGCGAGGTGGTCAGGACTTAATTCTAGTAGAGATAGCTAACCCGAGAGTAAGGTACAGTGGAAGGAAAGGATAGCAAAGAAGAAGGAGAGAGAGAGAGAGAGAGAGAGAGAGAGAGAGAGAGAGAAGTAAGCAGAACGTAATGAAGTCTCTGTAACTGGGACCAACCTGATCAAGGCGAGTGAAAGGTCAGTGATGAACCTTTAGACTCAGAGGTCATGGTGGTTGTATTGGTCTGGTGTTGAGGTGTGTGTATGTGGGGGGGGGGGGGGGGGTGGGGGGGGAGGGAGATTGGTGTACTGTATTTTGTTGCATTTCTAGATTTGTCCTATCCAGTATATTTCCTACATATAGTATTTGTCCTATCCAGTATATTTCCTACATATAGTATTTGTCCTATCCAGTATATTTCCTACATATAGTATTTGTCCTATCCAGTATATTTCCTACATATAGTATTTATCCTATCCAGTATATTTCCTACATATAGTATTTGTCCTATCCAGTATATTTCCTACATATAGTATTTGTCCTATCCACTATATTTCCTACATATAGTATTTTCATTTCCTATCAAGAACATGCCTCATAACCTAAATACTAAAGCTCTAAGGAAACCGATAAAGCCTTAATCCACATTATATCAAGGAGAGATGGATGGTTTTCATCTGAGTGACGTAAATCGAAAAATTCCTTGAACTAATTTGACAAGAGATAGATATTCCATTGTAATAAGCGCAACAAGTTGGCATGTACACATATTTTAACATTTCAATTGCAACAGAGATTATTTGTCAAAAGTTAACGTTTATTAGTAATCTTTGAATCAAGCAATGTTGCTCAAGAAAGAATACGACATAAACCCTCGTAGGATTGTACTGTGAACACATTGATCAACAGGCAAACCACACTGACACTGCTCTTCAATAAATAGTTTATGTAGTTTTGTAGTTGATGTAGAGAGTATTCGCTTCCAGAGATATACTTCCATAATTATAAATAGGTGAAGTCCACGAGTATTTATAAGTGGGACTAGAGACTATGACATCCGAGTGTACAGTCGGCCTAATAAGTGATGGCTCGGCACCAAGTATGTTTTGATAAATAATTGGTATCAGTAATATCTAAAATTTATTTATTCGTTTCCAATGAGATATACATACATGATCCTACACTTATCCACCCTATTCAGCATCTGACAGACATTAATACAGCACGGAGCGAGGCAAACGTAATGACAGCTGAGACATATGGACATTTACAATAAAAGTATCTATATCCTTTTCTCTAGAATCTTTTAAGGGGGTACTACTCGCTTTTTCTGGATCCCCTTCTCCCTCATGTTTAGCCTAATAATATTGAGATTTTAAGACGTTAGTTCCGTTAGTTTGGCGATTTTGAGACCTTTCCCCTCATTTTTCTGTCAATATGAAAACCTTTCGTTCTATTTAGGTGTCGATTTTGTCCTGGCGAGCGAGCCTGTCATTTTAGAAGAAACAGACCTTCGGCCGGGACATTTGTCTACATAAATATTTGCAAATTTATCTTGAAAGGAGGTCTAGGGGGAATTTTGTATAAGCTTGATGGAGGTCTAGCAAGGAAACTAAAAAAAAAAGAATATATTAATAAATAAATATATAGACCAAAAACCAAGCACTACCCCCTTAATCCGCCACTGTGAATTATAACCTTCTCAGCCACTTACCTTTGGACCCTAAATTTCGGATCTCTCTCTCCCAAATCAATCTTGTGAAACTC
>CM064497.1:5434620-5450805 GCA_032716605.1 Paralithodes platypus
TTCTATGCCGTGATGTGGCCCCAATGTGTAATTTAAATTAATGGACTACATACAGTGTTTATGGTGAACCAGCAAATTATATAAGCTAGGATTGCTACAATTCTTTCAGACAGAACAGTGTCAGCAGCGAATAAAAAATAGTTTGTCATTTAATGTTTGCAGCAAATTCTTAGCATCAGCGATTGTTCATAGTAACGCCTTCAATGTCCGTGAATGAAGATATCATGTTTGTTTTCCTTTCACTCTCCTCAATGTTTATGAACTGATCTGTCTCTCTCACGGAACAAAATTCTCATAAATCCCAAAGTTCGTGAATCATGGTGGTGATTATTAAGATACATTATTTCCTGCGAGCTTCTCAAATTTCCCGAAGCCGATTAACAATCACATTAAACTTTATAAATGGCTTTTAGACCCCAGTTTTACGGGAGTATGTAGTAGCCACCCAGCAAGTCCCTTCATAAAAACCAAATAATAGCCTGGACAGAGCTCCAAAACAAGCCAAGTCATCAACAGGAAGAAGTATATAGAAGTATATCTCTGAAAACACCACCGTCTTGGTGGTGTAATGGTTAAGGTGTCTAAAAATCTGTGTGTGATAACCCGGGTTCGAATCCTGGTGGATCACATATGCTTTCATTAATTTCATTGGAGGTGTTTGGTGTTGTGGTGAAATTAATAAAAAATAAAATATGAATATAATATTATGTAAATCAACTACAAGACTATATCCAAACATCAATCCAGAAAGGTATAATTGCATAACAAAAAAACTTACGGAGTCCACAGATTTACATAAGCGTCTGTACCAAGGTGTACTCTATACCTTGGTCTGTACATCATTAGAAGGCCCCACTCCTACCACTGACCTTGCTTGATTACTCCGGTATTATGTAGATTATATAACGAAATATGTTGTTTTGTTTTCATTTTGTTCACAACCACCACAACATACGTTTTTCTATAACAGTATCATGTGTTGTTAGTTTTTCCACCTCACCTTCCTTGTTTCTATTGTATAAATCCATACCTGTTTTCTATTCCCCAAAAGACGACCACGTTTTTGTTTTCATTTTATCCGTGACCAGCACAAAACACGTCTATAACAGCATCACGTATTGTTAGTTCCTCCACCTCACCTTCCATGTTCTATTGTATATATCCATACCTGTTTTCTATTCCCCAAAAGACGACCCCGTTTTTGTTTTCATTTTATCCGTGACCAGCACAAAACACTTCTATAACAGCATCACGTATTGTTAGTTTCTCCACCACACCTCCCTTAATTGTATAAACCCACACCTGTCGTCTATTCCCATAAACACGACCAAGTTTGATTTCCCTTTTGTCCATAACCAACACAACCACTTCTATAACACCATCACGTATTGTTAGTTTCTCCACCACACGTTAGTCCTTTTACTTTTATATAAATCCATATAAGTCTTCTATTTCCGTAAAGACGACCACGTTTTTGTTTTAATTTTATTCGTAACCAGCACAAAATACTTCTATAACACCCTCACGTATTGTTAGTATATTGCTAGTTTATCCACCACACCTTCTATTTTCTGTTGTAGATAATAAATCCATACCTGTCTTCTATTTCCGTAAAGACGACCACGTATATATTTTCATTATGTCCATACCCAGCACAAAATACTTCTATAACCCCCTCACGTATTGTTAGTTTCTCCACCACACCGTCCTTTTCTTATTTTATAAATCCATACTTGTCTTCCATTCCCAAACGGACGACCACGTTTATATTTTGATTGTACCCGTAACCAGCACACCATACTTTTATAACCCCCTCACGCATCAAGAACATAAGGAACACAAGGACAATGGAAATCTGCAGAACACCTATTGGCCCATACGAGGCAGACCCCTTCTTCCCTATTAGTTCGTTTACACCTTTTTGTCCTACACTTCATCTCTCACTGTATCCTATACCCCCTGCACTACGTATATCTCATATACACTACATCTATCTATCGTACATCTACCTTATATCTATCTTATAGCTACCTAAGAACATCTTGTTAAGCCAGTATCACGCGAGCGCTTTTTCCCTCAACATTTATCCTCAACACTGGTCTGGCAGCTTATGAGGTCAACATTTACAATATTTCAGTTACCTAAATTCATCCATCATCAGTCTAGTTTCCGATACCAATGCAAAATATTCCAAAAATATTGCCAGGAAAAATATTGATCATTGAATGTTGACTATAATAGCTCTCGTGTGATACTGTTTTTTTGTTTCTCCACCACACATTCATATTTCTATTATATAAATCCATACGTGTCTTCCCTTGGCATAAAGACGAGCACACGTTTGTTTCCTTTTGTCCACAACCAGCACAACAAACTCCTATAACAACATCACGTATTGTTAGTGTATCTTGTTTTGTTTCCCCATCCCCGCCGACTCGCCTCTCCTCTTTTCCTATATCCAGTTGCTAGGGTTTTTATTGCCTCCCTCCGTTCCCCTGTCATGCATATATAAAGATTGAGCACCATCCCCAAGCTCTTTGTTTTCTCTAGGATGTTTTGTTTATTTTTGTAGTGTATATTTTTGTCTTTTTTCTATGAGGATGAGGGAGACAAAAGGCAGAGCTGCCTGTGACAAGTGCCTCCCCCAGAGTTGAAAGTAGGTAGTGACGAAAAAACTCAAACCACACTGAGTAAACTCAAGTGGGGACGAACAAACTACCGATATATATATATATATTATATATATATATATAATATATATAATATATATATATATATATATCATATATACGGTATATATATATATATATATATATATATATATATATATATATATATATATATATATATATATATATATATATATATACGGTATATATATATATACGGTATATATATATATATATATATATATATATACAGTATATATATATAGTATATGTAATACTTATTTATTGTTGTTTTTGCTGCCCAGTACTCATAAAGGGTTAGAACAGAGATCCAGCAGCAGAATATCTCTAATTATCTACACTAAGGCATACTTGGTGAAGGGTATGGAATGGGTTTGTGTGGTAAATACAATGTATGTGTATTGTTCAAGCACAGTCAGTCTAGGATATGAATCGAGATATTTGTGCAAGTCATTTGTGAGTGTTTGAACTGTACGGTAATCTACGACAATGTTCGGCAGATAAAAAACACAAAAATAACCATTTTGCTTGGTGTAAATTACTTCCTAGAACTCGGTCAAACTTTAATAACAAATTAATAATATAATAAATAAATAAGTATACATATTTAATAGATAAATGTGTGCATGTTTTGGTGGAAAAATGCCCCGAAAGCTGATCCCTCCAAAATTGCAGGTTGGCTATCACGCGCCAGGATAAACATTACACCAAAAATGGTACGAAGGGTCATACAATTGACACAAAAATGTGGCGAACAGTCTTATAATAGACAAACGTCTTATAATAATAAATCTAATGGGGATAAACGTGAGGGAGAAGGGGGTCCAGCTAATACACCCCGGAAATGTCGCCAAATGTTGATCATGATGCACAGTTATATAAATGACTTGAACACGTCGGTTAAGTAATAATGCATCTTAAGACAGCCATTCTGAATTGCATATGATTCGACGTGATTATGTTAAACGACTGTACCTCGTATGTATGTACGTGTGTGTGTGTTTGTTTCTATAAGTATGTGTGTGTGAATGAGTATGTATGTCAATGTGTGTCTGTGTGTGTGAGTATGTGTGTGCGCGCGTGAACGAGTAGGTATGTCGAAGTGTGTTTGTGTGTATGTATGCAATGTGTGCGCGTGCGCGCGTGAATGAGTATGTATGTCGATGTGCGTCTGTGTGTATGTATGTCAATGTGTGTGTGTGCGTGAATGAGTGTGTATGTCAATGTGTGTGTGTGTGCGTGAATGAGTATGTATGTCAATGTGTAAGTATGTCAATGCGTGTGTGTCTATGTGAGTGTGAGTGTGAGTGTGTGTGTATGTGTTCACAGGTGCACAAAACAGTTGACCGGAACTAACAGGTAAATCACTCGGGCAGACATCAGAGGTAAACACCGGATGAAAAAACAGTTCCATGAAATGTTCTTGTAAACGCGATCGTGGAATCAATTTTTGGCGATACACTGTGGCATATTTAGGCGGAATCAAAACATATATTATTTTCCATATGATGCATGTATGTAGTATGTATTTACTCAGGCCCATTCCCCACTTTTCATTTGTTTCCCCATAAGATACTTCTCTAATTTCAGGTTCTCTTCATCTCTATCCCAAATTCAAATAGTCAAGAAAAAAGCACCGAAAATATTAGGATACATAATGATAAAAACTTGAATGAATTGTTCGATAGTCACAGTCTACAAGGAATTATTATAAATTACTAACTCTTAATGCGAACATTACGTGTTTTAATGGCTATATATTGTGTTCAAGTATTGCCCACAAAGTATTTATTCCCGGAGTATTAAAAGCGTTCATTCATCTCTCGTCACCCACACAATTACTACTCTTCGGGCACTTACGATTGGACCTACGTACACTTGGTCATAAATGTTTGCTCAACCCTACGCTGATCATCTGGTGTGTACAACTTGGTAGGGTTGGCACCTCTCCCTGCAACTATATCCATGTGTCAGAGAGGATCGTCTCTGACACATGGATATAGTTCCAGGCAGGGGTGCCAACCCTACCGAGCTGTACACATCAGATAATCAGCGTAGGAGTGCAGATACGTCTTTGACCGGGTGTACATTATTGTATGTGTCAGCGACGTGTGTTATATTTTATTCTAGATATATTTAGGCGATATTATATGCAGCTTGGGAGAGATCTGTGGTAGTTAAAAGGGTTGGTTGAGATAGTTGTAAGCCTTATTATTGCTAGAGGTCCTTCCTAAGCTAAATAGAATCGTCGAATAGTTGCCAGAATAGGATAAAAAAGGACGTCCTTGTTACTGACTGGGTTAAGATTGATGAATAGGTAGTCAAACCGATCTCCCTTACTACGAACAGATTATTTGATCTATGGTTTCTGACCGAATGATTGACTATACAAATGTTACTAGTAAATAGTATACACTTTAGATACTGTTTACTAGAGTCTGTTCATTCTAGGTTGGGCAGAAATTGCAACCTTTAACCTCTCACTCACAAAGGACTAGAGTAATCGAGCAAATATTTCTACCAAATAGGAAGACTGGGCTAGGGAATAGGCGTGAAAATTGACAGCTCATTTGCTCTAGCCTTTTTTGATTTACAGAAGTTAGAGATTACGATTTCTGCCCAACCTAGAATGAACAGACTATAGTAACTATTACTTTAGATTCTAAGTATCCCAGTTACGTTCAGTTTCAAAGGTTAATAGCCATTTCATGTACTAAATATTCTACCCCTATTATGAGCAAACCTTTATATTATAACACCTTTATACATCAAAACTGTAGGACAAATCTTATATTAGGTAAGATTTATGGTACATCATAATTCACTACACTATTACCAAAATGTAAATATTAAAAGTAATGTTATTTACACCTAAATACATATTTTATTATTAAGAACACGCCTCTAGGTCAGCAGTCGAAATGCTATGTTTGATATTTGAGTCTACCAATCACTTTCTTCCTAGCAAAGCTGGCCCCTGCAAATACAATGTACGTCATCCACGTTGGATCCAACGATATACAGCGAACCCGGTCGGAAGATTTGCTTTTAAAGTACCAGCAGCTGATCAAGTCGTTTAAGGAGAAGTCATCAAGGATCATCGTCTCAGGAATCGTCCCCCGGCTCGGTGTAGAGAGCCGATTTTACAACATAGCCACCAGCACAAATCGTTGTCTAGCAAACCTCTGCAGGAAGGAGAACGTGGGATTCGTCGACACCTGGGACAATTTCTACTACGATGACTATTTGTTTTCGGATGATGGAGTTCATCTGAACCAGGTGGGAGCAGCGCGTTTTGGGCGTCTTCTCAACGATGCGGTGAAGGATTTTCGGAGAAGAAATCGACTCAGCACAGGACAACCAGGAAGGAGGACCGAAGACAGCGAGGACGGCAATCTACAAAGGAATTAAATACTAATCCGTCAAGAACCGCGAATTTGGATAAAGCTCCACCAACACGACCCAAATTCAAAACCGTCAGGGATAACGACCGAGGACCGAGGACAGCCATGAATGTAAATGTAGATCCGACCAGAACCAAAAATTCGATGAAAGAACGATCTGCGAGTTCTAAAACCGCAACTTTAAAGGTTTTCTATGCAAACGCTCGTAGCATACGCAATAAATTTTCAGATTTAGAGGAACTAGTGTTTACAGAAAATTATGATGTGATTGGCATAACAGAATCTTGGCTCAATACACAAGATAGAGACTTTTTAGCAGAGTATTCACTTCCCGGTTATGTAATGTTTGAGAACAGCCGAATAAATAAAAATGGAGGTGGCGTTTTATTTTATATCAAAGAAAGTCTTAACCCGACCCTCGTGTCAAAACCTCAAATTGTGAACGTCGACACATCTTTTGTGCTAATAAAGAATAATAAAGGTACAAAAATAATACTTGCGTTAATATACAGACCTCCAGCTCAATCATGCAAACTGACCCGAGAAATTTACGAACAAATTGCAGATGTAAGTAACTCACAAGACACCGTAATTTTTGGCGACTTTAATTTACCTGTGACCAAGTGGGGCGATACTCTTACTTCACACTTCGGACATGACTTGTATACGAACTTGCAAGAGAGTTCGCTTAATCAATTTGTTCGAATGCCGACCCGTGGTAATAACGTTCTTGACATTGTACTTGCAACAAAAGAAGAATTGATAGAGAATTTGAATGTTGGTGATGAATTCAGTAACAGCGACCATCGTACGATAACTTTCACTTTAAAGTTTACTAGTAACGAACCAAATAGTAGCATCGAAAAAGTCCCTAATTTCAAGAAAGCAAACTTCCATAAACTTAGAGCTATGTTTAAAGAAACTGACTGGAGCTTTTTAATTAACAATAACGACATAAATACATCTTGGAAGTTATTCGAAACCACTTACCTAAAAGCAGTGCAAGACTGCATACCATCGAAAATACGGCGTCCCGGCCATAATAATAAGCCCAAATGGTGGAATAAAAGAATTTCAAACTGCCTGCTTGCTAAAAAATTTGCTAATGATAGATTAAAATCCAACAAAATGACGAAGAACGGGTGAAATTTGTAGAGCTACGACGCAAAGCCAAAAAGTTAATTAAGCAAAGTAAAAAGACCTTAGAGTTACATATTGCGAATCAAAGTAAAACAAACCCGAAAGAATTCTATAGTTATATCAGAAAGAAAAAAGTAGTTACTTCAACTGTTGGACCGTTAGTCGATGAAAAAGGAGAATACACCAAAGGCGAAGTACAAATGATAAATGCCCTCAATACCTTCTTTGCATCAGTTTTTACAACAGAAGACCTCAGTGATATCCCTACACCATCGCCGATTCAGATTGATAATTCAGATGTTCTAAGCAATATCACCGTACAGAGAGAGAAGTATTGAATTGTTTAGATAAACTCAAGGTAAATAAAACGCCAGGACCTGATACAATCTCGCCTAGAGTGCTAAAGGAAGCTAAGAATGAGCTCTCCAAACCACTGACATTACTATTCAATAAATCCTTGCAGTCTGGAACTATGCCTGATCAGTGGAAGCTAGCCAACGTAACACCGATATTCAAAAAGGCAGCAAATCCCTACCCAGTAACTATCGTCCAATTAGCTTAACCTCAGTTGTATGTAAAATGCTAGAAAAGGTCAAACGAACCAGACTCGTAAATCACTTGGAGGAAAATAACATACTTAAAGATACTCAACACGGCTTTCGTAAAAAACGTTCCTGTTTAACAAACCTCTTAGACTTCTTCCACGATATCCTCAACCTCTACGATGAGAGTAAAGCTGTAGATATTATATACCTTGATTTTCAAAAGGCCTTTGACAAAGTTCCCCACAAACGTTTACTGCTAAAACTAAAAGCGCATGGAATAAAAGACGGTGTGTTTGAAATGGATAGAAAATTGGCCCAGCAACAGAAAGCAAAGGGTAGTCATAAACGGTAAGGCATCTAAATGGACCAATGTAAGTAGTGGGGTACCCCAGGGATCGGTACTAGGACCAATTCTCTTTCTAATTTACATCAACGACATAGATGAGGGTCTCACCTGCACAATCTCAAAATTGCTGACGATACAAAAATTGCAAATAGCTTACTCTCAAAAGAACAAGTTGACGATATGCAACACAATCTAGATAAATTGTCATGTTGGGCCCAAATTTGGCAAATGAGTTTCAATGCGGATAAATGTAAAGTACTACATGTCGGATACCTAAATGAGAAAGCAAACTATTCGATGAATGGCACTCAGCTTAAGAATGTAAACAGAGAAACTGATCTGGGAGTAACAATATCGAGTAACCTAAAACCGAGTCAACAATGTTCAGAAGTTGTTAAGAAGGCAAACAAAATAATTGGCTTTTATAGGCAGGTCATTTGAGCATAAATCCAAAGAAGTTATCCTAACCCTTTACAATTCCTTAGTCCGCCCTCTTCTGGAATACTGCGTTCAATCCTGGTGCCCTGATTACCAAAAAGATATAAACAAGCTAGAACGAGTTCAACGTAGAGTTACCAAAATGATCCCTAGCCTAAAGAACAAACCATACGAAGAGCGTCTTAGAGAATTAATCTATTTCCTTTAACCCAGCGCAGATTAAGAGGCGACTTAATTCAAGTGTTCAAAATCATCAAAGGCATCGACAATATGAACTGTAGTAAGTACTTCACTATCGACCAATCTAATTACACGCGGGGAAACGGTTGCAAAATTTATTGGTAAATCTTTTAACTCGCACGAATCTAAGAATTTCTTCTTCAATCGAGTTGTCAACTTGTGGAATGGGCTTCCCCGAGACGTTATAGACTGCAGGCACCGTTGATTCATTTAAATTCCGCCTAGAACAAATATCTCGCATCAAACCCGCGACTGACTGCGTTTGTAATGAATAACTTTAATCCTCCCCTCAGTTACTAACCCATATGTCCCCTACTAACTTCCTAGTCCTGCCACGTTAGTGGCAGGCAGTAGTTCCCTTTCCAATGTTCCCTTACCCACTCTAAACCACTGTTTGGACACTTGATCCTCAGTGTTTTGGAGGACAAGCAACCTAGAAGGGTCACTAGATCTGTTGTTGCTTGATTTCCTTTGTACTCCTTTGTACTCCTTTGTACTTTGTAGTGTTGCCAACTTAGCTACTTTCCCGCTAGATCTAGAGGTATTTACTTCGATCTAGAGGCACATTTTTACATCTAGCTACATACATTCTAGCGTTATTCTGTAGATGTAAGCCATTTTAGAGCGATATTGTAGAGATTATGGCATTATTCTAGCGATTTTTGGTTTTTATTTACTATCTAGCGGACTTGATTTTCGGGTTTTATTTACTATCTAGCGGACTTGATTTTCAGGTTATATTTACTAGCTAGCGGACTTGATTTTCGGGTTATATTTACTATCTAGCGGACTTGATTTTCGGGTTTTATTTACTATCTAGCGGACTTGATTTTCGGGTTATATTTACTATCTAGCGGACTTGATTTTCGGGTTATATTTACTATCTAGCGGACTTGATTTTCGGGTTATATTTACTATCTAGCGGACTTGATTTTCGGGTTATATTTACTATCTAGCGGACTTGATTTTCGTGTTATATTTACTATCTAGCGGACTTAATTTTCGGGTTTTATTTACTATCTAGCGGACTTAATTTGATAACCTTGTCTCCTTCTCCACTTCCGTCATTCTCACCCTTTCTCATATACATCCCCCTCCCCTTAACTACATGCTCTCGGCTCTACACTCCCCTTAACTACATTCTCTCGGCTCTACACTCCCCTCCCAATATCCGCGATTTGCATGTTAACTTCTTTTCGATCACAACTCTCCCTCCCTCTCTCTTTTTGAACGATTCATGATGCGAAAACAATACTGGCAATATTACAGCTTATAGTCAGTCTATATAGGCAGCACCAATTTTAGAACTATACACTATTATAGTATTACAGTATATTCAAATCAAGAAGTGCTGAATGAGTGGTACCAGAAAATGTTAGAATAATATATAATATGACTGATTATCAACCAAGAAATCGCAACAATGATTTGTTAGTTTGCAATTTGATTTACAAGACAATGACATTAACATTGAAAACATGACAAATATAATTAACTGTCTGCAATTAATCAACCTGGCAGGAGGGAGTGGCATACTAGGTTACTGTCTACACTCTACATGATCGGTGAGTAAATGGAAGAATGTCCTTTCTGAGCGTGTTTAAAGTGGCTTGTTAATATTGCTATCACAATTACCTTGAGACCACATCTGCTGAATAAGTTGAATACATTGTTTGTATAGTGATAATAACATTGCTGTCTGGCCCGAAGATATTGGCTAAGCAAAATTAGGTAAAGAAAGAATATCAATAATATTTTGGCGAGTAGTGTTTAGCTGGGGCAAAGATTAAATGGGGTTGAAGAAACATTAAATGAGCGAAGGAGTAATGGGAGTTTGTGTATGAAAGTATCTGTTTTTCTGGCCCTGTTAGGAGAACACAGGCATGGTAGAATGATGAAGAGGATATTGGAGAAATGTTGGATACCGAGAAATGAGGTGAGTTAGGGGGGGGAGCGGAGGTTGAGGGGGGTGAGGGTGGAGGAAGTTGAGGGGGGGGGGGGTCTATATTACAAACAAGACAAAACTTGTCTCTTAAAACTATCCTTCTACTCTAAACTTTCCCCCTCCTACTGACTAACGTTTCTGAGCCAGTACCGATACAAAGGTCAGCCCTGTAGGATCTGCCCGGTCTGCGGGCGGGTTCTAAAGAAGAAGAAGAAGAAGCAGACCAACGTCTCGTCCCAAGCCTCTCTCTCTCTCTCTCTCTTAGCAAATTGTTATGGAAAAATAAGGAGATTCCATGTATCTGCACATCATGTTATCGACAGGTTTTCCATAACTATGAACATATTTAGCCTTAAAAGACGTTGTATTAGCTAGAATGAGTAATGAGGATGAAGTTAAGAAGCCAATTTTTCTGGCCCAACTTTAAGAATTATAATGTAAAACTTTGCAAAATAACAACACCAGAAACCTTGGCCGAACACAGTAAAGAAGACAAAATAACTTACTACAAAATTGCTATGTGGAAACAACCCTCTCACAAAATAATAATATAAAATAAATAAAATAACACAATCCACCACATAGGTTGTACCTTACTACCCTAGCAAGTGGTAATCTGTTTCCCAAGCAAACTAATCGCCACACATAACAACGCACTATCCTACTTCACGTTCAAGGAATTAGTTCAATTTGGGCAGAATGGGTGTTTTTATGTATGGCTAAAGCCTCATAAAAGGCAATAAGGCGTCCGAACAATCAGACAGAATATCCTGTAGATTGTTATAGATACGATGGTAATTACATGTTTTGGGCATTTACCCAAAACACTCGGCAGACACACAATAATGATTTAAGATTTAAATATTTAAAAACCCGCAATTCCTCTTCTTGATGTAATAATGACGACCTGAATTGCATAACATTTTGAAGCATAATGTTAATTCCCATTTCAGAGGACACAAGATTGGGAGGCCTATAACGGAAGCGCCGGTGCTGTGGCGCTGCCGGTGGTGCAGTGTATATTATGAGCATGCGTCGAACGACTTTGATTATTTTTTTCTTCATCTATATTATTATTTTTACTTGCAGCTATATTATTATTTTTTTCTTCAGCTATATTATTTGTTTTTTTCTTTACTTCGCTATATTATGTATTTTTTCTCTCAGCTAAAATATTAGGTTATTTTTTCTTCTGCTATATTTATTTTTCTTCTGCTATATTTATTTTTTCTTCTGCTATATTTATTTTTCTTCTGCTATATTTATTAAATTTTTTTCTCTTTCTTCAGACTATATTTATTTTTTTTTCTTCAGCTATATATATTATTTTGTATTAGACTAAAAAACCTAACAAAACTAGGCCTAACCGAAATTTGTTTTCCCACCTATAACAAAACTACAAGCACAATAATTATTTGTAATTGTGTGTGGGATCGGAACGCATCGAACCAAGCTTGGGTGGGAGAGCTACCAGACGGCCTGCCGAACGCAGATCCACAAGGCCAACCGTCACACCAGCACCCCATCACCGGCGGCTGGTCTGCATGGCCTCTCTACAAGATTGCAGACAAATAAATCACTATATCAATTAAGGAACACCCCGCCGTTCTTAACATTTATCCTCCATTTACAAACCCCAATATACTTGCTAAATGGCAACTAAATCAGAACCAAAGTAAATAACAAAAAGTGGTATTAATACCAATGACAAGGCACACGCCATCCATTAGAGTCTAGACCAAATATGTAAATACCGACACGGTCCAATCACAAATATTTTCCCATTTCTAGCTAGACTGGCCGCCACGCAAATCACACTATTTACACCTCGCGTATAAAAGTTATATATTTTTAATGAAGGCTAAACTATATTGCATTTTTGAAAGGCAAATTCATGCCAATAAATTAATAGCTTTCATAGCCGCTAACAGAATAACTGGTTTCCAATATTTGTAACGTGAATTTCCATATACTTCTGCAATATTTTCCGCAATGTACAAGAGTAATAAAATGATATTATGCCAACCTTGTTATATGCTATATGAAATATTTAGAAGTTCACTAGATATAATATATCTTATATATATTATATACTTATATAATAATTAATATATATAATAATATATTCGGGAGATAATTGAATTTCTACTCCAATCGTCTTAACCGACCATCTAACTCCCCAATGTAATTAATGACAGCATATGATCCTAACCATGGGTTTGTAGACAGCAATCCAACGGGCAGGTACCTACGCTGGGGGGCTGTATCGTGTATAGGCCATGTGATATGGAGCTACTTACTGGAACTCTCCCCCTGTTTCATTTGCCCTGACTTCCTTTCACTGTTTTTTGCCTTCTCGTGTGCCTTACCTACAAACTATAGTAATCCAGCTAGTCCCAACACTACGGCAACAACAACATAAAAAAATATCGATACAATGAATACAACCGCGAAACCATCGATTCTACAATAGTTCGAATATACCCGGGGTTTCCAAGTAAGTGAGCCCACTACTCTTGAACAAGAACCTCTATAACTCCTAAAGGGCTGGAGCAAAAGGGCTGTACTCTCCCACACCTATTTCCCCCTGGCTTGAAGCCCTTTCAAATGGTAGAACTACTAGCTCGATTACTCTCGCTATTAGATACGTTTTGTGAGTTATATAGGTGTCATTGATTCAAGCGTTTTTGTGCCTACTTACGGAAGTGGGAAGAGGGATATAGTTAGGCTCAAGTGTCAGAACGGGCCAAGTGTTCAGCAGGTTAAGGGTAATATAGTTCAACGTTTTGGTCGGATGTTTTTGGTTCAATGTAGTTAATTTATTTTGTATAGGTTTCGAATAGCTCCCTAGACCGTCCATCACACTTTAAAAACAAATCCATTTGATCCCCGGGCCTGGCCTTGGTAGATTAATTTGTACATTTGTGTACATGTGATCCTTGTGTCAATAACTGAACCATCAATAAGTTAACGGCGTTATTAGTAAGAGTAACAACCTGCCATTGAAATCATAAGTAGGTGTGGTACATAATTCTATGTAAAAGACTGTAATTAGTTTATAATAGGTAAGCTCGGGAAAACACACTAGAAATGAGGAAAAAAGAACACCAGACTGATTTTTGAAAAACGTAAGCTAAATAATGTTGCTCTATGTTTGTACACTCAGACAGAAAATTACAATTCACCATTAAGTGATATATTATAGATATATATATAAAAGTCATATGAACACATTCCTTGTCCCAGTCACCAAATGACCCTGGTTGACCCCTGTGTAATTAGTGGGCGAAGATCCTATAAGACCAGGATTTTTGGGACCACAGGATGTCAGCATATTTCCTCTAGAGTTAGTGGCCCAGCGGTCATAAATGAGGCCGGGAGTGGTTCTCCAACATTCTTCCTGCCGATTGAAAAGCGAGAGGAAGAGTAAGGTATAAATTGTTGAACCATAGTCGAGCAGATAATACATAAAAGAACTGACATCACTATAGCCTGTGACAGGCAAAACTGGGTATCCTTAATGTCATCAACTGGCCCTTGTTATCATACTGTCTCTAAGATTGGAATTAATAGCTGAGTACTGAAGAGGGTTACATTCCAATTTACTGTCCATATGGCATAAACAGTACTATAGACATCCTTGTAACAGAAACAATTCCATCAAAAATGACATGGACAAAGTTGATGTGCATAATTTGTTGAGGGTCCACCCTCCTCAGCTCCTCGCCTGGGAGCGGCTTTCGGTCACCTGGGCATTCTTAGAGGTAAGGCAGGGAAGAGTTCTGTGGGGGTGTTCGGTTATGGCCTTGGCCTTAGCTCGGGACCTTGGAGCTGTTCGTTCATACAGCCTGGGGAACCACAAAAACCACAGAATGTAAAGAAACCGGACCAAATTTCGGAGGACAAGAGACGGTACACTAATGTAATAACAATACCCGGAAGCGATAACAGCGACCCAATGGCAGCCTCTCAATACCAACCGCACAACTTTTCAACATTACAGGATCAGATACTGGCACAAGAAAGAGCTGCTGGGAATGGATCGTTTTTTAACACCTACTGTACAGGTACTGGTCCTTTTATTATTATATTCCCTAGCTATATTTAGACGATTTCGGGGGGTGCAGTTGAAGACATATCTATGTCAATAAAAATGGTTCATTGAGAATAGTTGCTTGAGCCCATTTCTAATCTGCATATAATTCGTCTACTAGTAGCAAGCATAAAGTTAAAAGAGACGTCGCCGGTACAGAAGGTGTTAACCCCTTCTGTAGCGTCGACATCCTCTATATCGCCTTCTATTTACTGCTAATTCTATTTTAAAGTTCCATTTAGGAAGAATCTTTAGCAATTATAATGCTTCGAACTTTCTCAATAACCCCTTTTTCCACTACCACGTATCCTCCCCAAGCTTTTCATAAAATCGTCTTATTTTAGCTAAACTATAATACAACAGACGTCGTTGGTACAGAAAGGGTTAAGCCTTACCGTACCGGCCCCCCCGACGTCCTTTTCATTTTTATTTTCGGCTGCATTTAGACGACTTTATGTAAGCTTAGAAAGGATATATTGGCGCTAAAAGGATGAATAGAGATAGTTTGGTAATCTTATAACGGGTAGACCGTCCTTCCTAAGCTGAATAAACCCGTAAAATAGTTTACCAAAAGGCCTATAATTAAAAGGAATCCACCGGTGAATATCTCAAAGACTTGTATTACAATAGTGTTTTATTTTATATTGTTTTCTTCACAGCAATATTAATATATTGATATTAATTGATGAAGCTGTTGCCTTTCTAAATCATATAAAACACTTAACTTAGGAATGCATAAATAAGTGGAATGATATTGTATTAAAATATGTATCGGCCCATTTTACAAATAATTAACCTCAATAGGAATTAACCTGAAAAACGTATTATAATATTTGTGAAACTGGAATTGCATATTGTTTTTTTTTTTTTTTTGTTTTTTTTTCACACCTAAATAAATTGTGATGAATTTTATATGAAACAAAACATGAGCCTAATTGTTCATGAATAACTGCACACAATAAGCTAACTATAGTCCATTCATTCTAGGTTGGGCAGAAATTGTAACCCTTAACCACTGTAATTCAAAAAGGGCTAGAGCAAATGGGATGTACATTCCCCCTTTTTTTTTTTCACTGGTAAACATATTAGGATTATTTTTGTTGTCGTTTTCTGAGTTATAGAGGTTAGTTGTCAAGATCTTTTGCCTACATATAATGAATAGACTATAGTAGGAAAGCTTTAAACCCCCTCACCACCAATAGACTATAGTATGAAAGCTTTTAACCCCCTCCCCACAATAGACATAGTAGGAAAGAACCACCAATAGACTATAGTAGGAAAGCTTTAAAAACCCCCTCACCACCAATAGACTATAGTAGGAAAGCTTTAACCCCCTCACCACCA